>CM060073.1:567268-944768 GCA_030533445.1 Cyprinodon diabolis | reverse complement strand
ACCAACAACTAGGGGTGTGCATTGGCACTGCCCTCACGATTCAATTCGATTACGATTCACCAGGTAACGATTCGATTCAATTCGATTCTACGATGCATTGCGATGCATCAAAATCCCATTGACTTCGTAAAATCCGAAATGTGGCCAGATATCCGCTTTCCAAGCTTTTGGTGCGTTTTTAATTAGGCCTACCCGTCTATCGTGGTCATCTCCCTCCACCTCAGCCATCTTGATTGTTGTTGGTATGAAGTAATTGAAACTTCACAACTTGTCCATTTGAGGCCAGAAAATGAACAGTGACATAGTCGATTATGGCACGTTGCCGCATCGAAGCTGAATCGTGCATGCCCCACATTGCAATGCATCGCTGAATCGATTATTGTTGACACTCCTACCAACAACCATTCAATATTGAAAAGCAAGGAAATCAGCTTTGGTTGTGATGCTTGGTTTAAAGTCTCCCAAAGACCCTCTGCTCTAACAGCTGGAAGAGAGCTTGAATCTTTTCAGGAACAGCAGCAAATGTTTGAAGAAAGGATGAAAGGAGTAAAATATCAGCTTATCTCTTCAGTTCAATAGCTGTGTTTGCAGCTGCATGTATTTAGAGTTATCTGCCTTGTTGATTAATCCCTGAGATGAAAGAGAGGCTGTTGCATTCTGGAGGATCTGGGTCGGACACTTTTCTTGCCTCCCTCTGCTATTCTCAGATCTGGACAACACACTGACCAAGTGCGAAAAAGTTGATGCTTCTGCTCTGTCACCCCAGACCTAAAACAAACAGATGAAAAAAGTTTCTTAGTGCACCTTTGATCTTGAATAAGCTCCACAACAAAGGAAATAAACGGCCTAAAAAAGGCTTGTGTGACATGTAAGGGCTGTCAATGCAGACAGTTTCAGTCCCTGGTGGCTTGGCCCTAGAAGTTGGCAGAAACCCCTCAGCTTTCCTCAGTCTTAGCTAAAGACCTGCTGAGGGGCCGGCCTCCGCTAGCTACAGTCAAGTGCTGTTGGCAACCAATTAATGCTCAGAAAATAGGAGAATATAAAAAGCACCTTGCTCTCCTCTTTTCTCAGGCTCCTGTTTCCATGGGCACAGGCTCTCCTGGGAGACTGGTGTCGCATCGTAGCAGGTAACCGCAGAGCTACCTCCTCTGAGCTTAATTACAGCTCTGGAAGGTTTTATTTCACCTGGCTGTCACCTCCAACTTACAACTTCAGTATTCCTGGAATGTGTGATTTCTCTGCTTCATGTCTGTTTGTTCTCTATAAGAAGTGGATTCTATTCAAGACCTTCTACCCCTCCCTTCCAATTTTCTGAGAAATGCAACTCTGTAGACTATCTGCCAGCAAAGACCCTCCCACCAAGATCTTTTTATTCCAGCAGAACAAACCGGGTCATTCTTCAGGCTGCCATCTCTATAGAACAGATCTTTTAAGACTCGTCCAGGCTGCTGGGCTAAATATGGCTCACTAAATATGTCTACCCTTCGTGTTAGAGGATATTTCCTTTTAGCAGAGTCCCCTAAAGATTTGCTGTCCTTTGCATATCAAACGCTCATGCAGGAAGAAAGCGTTTAGAGCTTAAACTCCAGCAGTGTTGGATCTCAGAAATGATTGATGACAGGCTGAGCAAAGCTAAAATCCTGCCGTAAAGAGACGCCCTCTGATGCTCGCACGCGGTTTATTAAACACTCTCACTAGAATCATATTCACATACACAGATATTTAAATATAATGCATGTGGAGTAAAATAATGGATTTAAACACATGCATAAGTTGCTTATTTATTTGCTCGATTTAACATTTTGTGCTGCAGTTTAAGGCCTGGGTGTTAGCAGAGCTTTAAAATGCAAAACAAGGAAACAGCAAGAAAGCAGAAAAGTAATCTATATTTAAACTAAAAAATTTCTGGATCTGTTTAAAAGCTTAAGTTTTAGATCTGGGTAGAAGTAATTTTCTGTCAGGTGTTTCCGTTGTGATGGAAACGGCTAACAGGTGATGGGCCTGTGTCTGTGCTGAGGATGGAGGCGGAGCTTTTAGACCACGCCAGGGTTACGATAGAAGAGACCAGTTAGGCTGCGTTTCAACTCAGGGCTATGAGTCGGTCTGCCAGCGATCTGAACCAGTCAGGGACAAGTCCCTCTGCCACTGGACATGCAAGGGTTAAACCACAGCAGTAACCAGGATGCTAGCTGGAGGACAACATCCTGAGATCTGGTTTGGATGGATGATGAACATGTTGGTGTGATGAAGATGGTGATGATGAAGGTGATGATGGCGATGATGAAGATGGTGATGGTGATGATGAAGGTGATGATGGCGATGATGAAGATGATGATGGTGATGATGAAGGTGATGATGGCGATGATGAAGATGGTGATAGTGATGATGAAGGTGATGATGGCGATGATGAAGATGGTGATGGTGATGATGAAGGTGATGATGGCGATGATGAAGTTGGTGATGATGAAGGTGATGATGGCGATGATGAAGATGGTGATGGTGATGATGAAGGTGATGATTGCGATGATGATGAAGGTGATGATGCGAGTGATGAAGATGATGGAGGTGATGATGGTGATGATGAAGGTGATGATGCGAGTGATGAAGATGATGAAGGTGATGATGGCGATGATGAAGATGGTGATGATGAAGGTGATGATGGCGATGATGAAGATGGTGATGGTGATGATGAAGGTGATGATGGCGATGATGAAGATGGTGATGGTGATGATGAAGGTGATGATGGCGATGATGAAGATGGTGATGGTGATGATGAAGGTGATGATGGCGATGATGAAGATGGTGATGATGAAGGTGATGATGACAATGATGAAGGTGATGATGGTGATGATGAAGGTGATGATGGGAGTGATGAAGATGATGAAGGTGATGATGGCGATGATGATGGCGATGATGAAGGTGATGATGGTGATGATGAAGGTGATGATGGGAGTGATGAAGAAGATGAAGGTGATGATGGCGATGATGAAGGTGGTGAAGGTGATGATGAAGGTGATGATGGTGATGATGAAGCAGATGATGGTGATGATGAAGGTGATGATGGGAGTGATGAAGATGATGAAGGTGATGAAGGTCATGATGGCGATTATGAAGGTGATGATGGGAGTGATGAAGATGATGAAGGTGATGATGGCGATGATGAAGGTGATGATGACGATGATGAAGGTGATGATGGTGATGATGAAGGTGATGATGGGAGTGATGAAGAAGATGAACGTGATGACGGCGATTATTAAGGTGGTGAAGGTGATGATGAAATGCTGAAGGTGATGATGGTGATGTTGGAATGATGAAGGTGATGATGGTGATGATGAAGGTGATGATGGAATGATGAAGGTGATGATGGAATGATGAAGGTGATGAAGGTGATGATGAAGATGATGATGGTGATGATGAAGGTGATGATGGCGATGATGAAGATGGTGATGATGAAGGTGATGATGTCGATGATGAAGATGATGATGGTGATGATGAAGGTGATGATGGCGATGATGAAGATGGTGATGGTGATGATGAAGGAGATGATGGCGATGATGAAGTTGGTGATGGTGATGATGAAGGTGATGATGGCGATGATGAAGATGGTGATGGCCTGGCTGTGTGTTTCCTGGACGGGGCCGCCTTTTACAGCTGCTTTTTGTATCTCTGCTTCTGTCTCCTTGAACCCCAGTGGGCCTCAGCAGATGGCCGCTCACACTGAGCCTGGTTCTGCTGGAGGTTTCTTCCTGTTAAAAGGGAGTTTTTCCTCTCCACTGTCGCTACAAGCATGCTTAGTGTGAGGGATTGTATTTGAGTCAATGAGTCAATGAGTCAATGCAATCAACTGGTTTTCCTTAGATAGAAAACTTTGTATCAATTTGACTGTATGATCTGGTTGAACTGTAAAGTGCCTTGAGATGACATGTGTTGTGAATTTGGCGCTATATAAATAAACTGAATTGAATTTAATTGAATTGATGATGAAGGTGATGATGGCGATGATGAAGATGGTGATGGTGATGATGAAGGTGATGATTGCGATGATGAAGATGGTGATGATGAAGGTGATGATGACGATGATGAAGGTGATGATGGTGATGATGAAGGTGATGATGGGAGTGATGAAGATGATGAAGGTGATGATGGCGATGATGAAGATGGTGATGATGAAGGTGATGATGGCGATGATGAAGATGGTGATGGTGATGATGAAGGTGATGATGGCGATGATGAAGATGGTGATGGTGATGATGAAGGTGATGATGGCGGTGATGAAGATGGTGATGGTGATGATGAAGGTGATGATGGCGATGATGAAGGTGATGATGGTGATGATGAAGGTGATGATGGGAGTGATGAAGAAGATGAAGGTGATGATGGCAATGATGAAGGTGATGATGAAGGTGATGATGGTGATGATGAAGGTGATGATGGTGATGATGAAGGTGATGATGGGAGTGATGAAGATGATGAAGGTGATGAAGGTCATGATGGCGATGATGAAGGTGATGAAGATGATGAAGGTGATGATGGCGATGATGAAGGTGATGATGGTGATGATGAAGGTGATGATGGGAGTGATGAAGGTGATGATGACGATGATGAAGGTGATGAAGGTGATGATGGGAGTGATGAAGAAGATGAAGGTGATGATGGCGATGATGAATTTGGTGAATGTGATGATGAAATGCTGAAGGTGATGATGGTGATGTTGGAATGATGAAGGTGATGATGGTGATGATGAAGGTGATGATGGAATGATGAAGGTGATGATGGAATGATGAAGGTGATGAAGGTGATGATGGAATGATGAAGGTGATGATGGTGATGATGAAGGTGATGATGGTGATGATGGAATGATGAAGGTGATGAAGGTGATGATGGTGATGATGAAGGTGATGATGGAATGATGAAGGTGATGATGGTGATGATGAAGGTGATGATGGAATGATGAAGGTGATGATGGTGATGATGAAGGTGATGATGGAATGATGAAGGTGATGATGGTGATGATGAAGGTGATGATGGTGATGATGGAATGATGAAGGTGATGAAGGTGATGATGGTGATGATGAAGGTGATGATGGAATGATGAAGGTGATGATGGTGATGATGAAGGTGATGATGGAATGATGAAGGTGATAAAGGTCATGATGGAATGATGAAGGTGATGATGGTGATGATGAAGGTGATGATGGAATGATGAAGGTGATGATGGTGATGATGGAATGATGAAGGTGATGAAGGTGATGATGAAGGTGATGAAGGTGATGATGGAATGATGAAGGTGATGAAGGTGATGATGGTGATGATGAAGTTGATGTTGGAATGATGAAGGTGATGTTGGAATGATGAAGGTGATGATGGAATGATGAAGGTGATGATGCGATGATGAAGGTGATGTTGGTGGTGATGGCAATGATGAAGGTGATGTTGGAATGATGAAGGTGATGAAGGTGATGATGGAATGATGAAGGTGATGATGCGATGATGAAGGTGATGTTGGTGGTGATGGCAATGATGAAGGTGATGTTGGAATGATGAAGGTGATGAAGGTGATGATGGAATGATGAAGGTGATGATGCGATGATGAAGGTGATGTTGGTGGTGATGGCAATGATGAAGGTGATGTTGGAATGATGAAGGTGATGAAGGTGATGATGGAATGATGAAGTTGATGTTGGAATGATGAAGGTGATGAAGGTGATGATGGAATGATGAAGGTGATGATGCGATGATGAAGGTGATGATGGAATGATGAAGGTGATGATGGAATGATGAAGGTGATGAAGGTGATGATGGAATGATGAAGGTGATGATGCGATGATGAAGGTGATGTTGGTGGTGATGGCAATGATGAAGGTGATGTTGGAATGATGAAGGTGAAGAAGGTGATGATGGAATGATGAAGGTTATGATGCGATGATGAAGGTGATGATGGAATGATGAAGGTGATGATGGAATGATGAAGGTGATGTTGGAATGATGAAGGTGATGAAGGTGATGATGGAATGATGAAGGTGATGATGGTGATGATGAAGGGGATGTTTGTGGTGATGGCGATGATGAAGGTGATGTTGGAATGATGAAGGTGATGATGGAATGATGAAGGTGATGATGCGATGATGAAGGTGATGATGGTGATGATGGAATGATGAAGGTGATGAAGGTGATGATGGAATGATGAAGGTGATGATGGTGATGATGAAGGTGATGTTGGAATGATGAAGGTGATGTTGGAATGATGAAGGTGATGATGGAATGATGAAGGTGATGTTGGAATGATGAAGGTGATGATGCGATGATGAAGGTGATGATGGAATGATGAAGGTGATGATGCGATGATGAAGGTGATGATGGTGATGATGGAATGATGAAGGTGATGAAGGTGATGATGGAATGATGAAGGTGATGATGGTGATGATGAAGGTGATGTTGGAATGATGAAGGTGATGTTGGAATGATGAAGGTGATGATGGAATGATGAAGGTGATGTTGGAATGATGAAGGTGATGATGGTGATGATGAAGGTGATGTTGGAATGATGAAGGTGATGATGGAATGATGAAGGTGATGATGCGATGATGAAGGTGATGATGGAATGATGAAGGTGATGATGGAATGATGAAGGTGATGATGCGATGATGAAGGTGATGATGGTGATGATGGAATGATGAAGGTGATGATGGAATGATGAAGGTGATGTTGGAATGATGAAGGTGATGAAGGTGATGATGGAATGATGAAGGTGATGATGCGATGATGAAGGTGATGTTGGTGGTGATGGCAATGATGAAGGTGATGTTGGAATGATGAAGGTGATGATGGAATGATGAAGGTGGTGATGCGATGATGAAGGTGATGATGGAATGATGAAGGTGATGATGGAATGATGAAGGTGATGATGCGATGATGAAGGTGATGATGGAATGATGAAGGTGATGAAGGTGATGATGGAATGATGAAGGTGATGATGGTGATGATGAAGGTGATGTTGGAATGATGAAGGTGATGATGGAATGATGAAGGTGATGTTGGAATGATGAAGGTGATGTTGGAATGATGAAGGTGATGATGGTGATGATGAAGGTGATGTTGGAATGATGAAGGTGATGTTGGAATGATGAAGGTGATGATGGAATGATGAAGGTGATGATGCGATGATGAAGGTGATGATGAAGGTGATGATGGAATGATGAAGGTGATGATGGAATGATGAAGGTGATGATGGTGATGATGAAGGTGATGATGGAATGATGAAGTGATGTTGGAATGATGAAGGTGATGATGGGGATGATGAAGGTGATGATGGTGATGATGGCGATGATGAAGGTGATGATGAAGGTGATGATGGAATGATGAAGGTGATGAAGGTGATGATGGAATGATGAAGGTGATGTTGGAATGATGAAGTGATGTTGGAATGATGAAGGTAATGATGGTGATGATGAAGGTGATGTTGGAATGATGAAGGTGATGTTGGAATGATGAAGGTGATTATGGAATGATGAAGGTGATGATGGTGATGATGAAGGTGATGATGGAATGATGAAGTGATGTTGGAATGATGAAGGTGATGATGGAATGATGAAGGTGATGATGGAATAATGAAGGTGATGTTGGAATGATGAAGGTGATGTTGGAATGATGAAGGTGATGATGGTGATGATGAAGGTGATGTTGGAATGATGAAGGTGATGTTGGAATGATGAAGGTGATGATGGAATGATGAAGGTGATGTTGGAATGATGAAGGTGATGATGGTGATGATGAAGGTGTTGTTGGAATGATGAAGGTGATGTTGGAATGATGAAGGTGATGATGGAATGATGAAGGTGATGATGCGATGATGAAGGTGATGATGGAATGATGAAGGTGATGATGGAATGATGAAGGTGATGATGCGATGATGAAGGTGATGATGGTGATGATGGAATGATGAAGGTGATGATGGAATGATGAAGGTGATGTTGGAATGATGAAGGTGATGAAGGTGATGATGGAATGATGAAGGTGATGATGCGATGATGAAGGTGATGTTGGTGGTGATGGCAATGATGAAGGTGATGTTGGAATGATGAAGGTGATGATGGAATGAAAAAGGTGATGATGCGATGATGAAGGTGATGATGGAATGATGAAGGTGATGATGGAATGATGAAGGTGATGATGCGATGATGAAGGTGATGATGGAATGATGAAGGTGATGAAGGTGATGATGGAATGATGAAGGTGATGATGGTGATGATGAAGGTGATGTTGGAATGATGAAGGTGATGTTGGAATGATGAAGGTGATGATGGAATGATGAAGGTGATGTTGGAATGATGAAGGTGATGTTGGAATGATGAAGGTGATGATGGTGATGATGAAGGTGATGTTGGAATGATGAAGGTGATGTTGGAATGATGAAGGTGATGATGAAATGATGAAGGTGATGATGCGATGATGAAGGTGATGATGAAGGTGATGATGGAATGATGAAGGTGATGTTGGAATGATGAAGGTGATGATGGTGATGATGAAGGTGATGTTGGAATGATGAAGGTGATGTTGGAATGATGAAGGTGATGATGGAATGATGAAGGTGATGATGCGATGATGAAGGTGATGATGAAGGTGATGATGGAATGATGAAGGTGATGATGGAATGATGAAGGTGATGATGGTGATGATGAAGGTGATGATGGAATGATGAAGTGATGTTGGAATGATGAAGGTGATGATGGGGATGATGAAGGTGATGATGGTGATGATGGCGATGATGAAGGTGATGATGAAGGTGATGATGGAATGATGAAGGTGATGAAGGTGATGATGGAATGATGAAGGTGATGTTGGAATGATGAAGGTGATGATGGAATGATGAAGGTGATGATGCGATGATGAAGGTGATGATGAAGGTGATGATGGAATGATGAAGGTGATGATGGAATGATGAAGGTGATGATGGTGATGATGAAGGTGATGATGGAATGATGAAGTGATGTTGGAATGATGAAGGTGATGATGGGGATGATGAAGGTGATGATGGTGATGATGGCGATGATGAAGGTGATGATGAAGGTGATGATGGAATGATGAAGGTGATGAAGGTGATGATGGAATGATGAAGGTGATGAAGGTGATGTTGGAATGATGAAGTGATGTTGGAATGATGAAGGTAATGATGGTGATGATGAAGGTGATGTTGGAATGATGAAGGTGATGTTGGAATGATGAAGGTGATTATGGAATGATGAAGGTGATGATGGTGATGATGAAGGTGATGATGGAATGATGAAGTGATGTTGGAATGATGAAGGTGATGATGGAATGATGAAGGTGATGTTGGAATAATGAAGGTGATGTTGGAATGATGAAGGTGATGTTGGAATGATGAAGGTGATGATGCGATGATGAAGGTGATGATGGTGATGATGGAATGATGAAGGTGATGAAGGTGATGATGGTGATGATGGAATGATGAAGGTGATGATGCGATGATGAAGGTGATGATGGTGATGTTGGAATGATGAAGGTGATGATGGAATGATGAAGGTGATGATGTGATGATGAATGTGATGATGGTGATGATGGAATGATGAAGGTGATGAAGGTGATGATGGTGATGTTGGAATGATGAAGGTGATGATGGAATGATGAAGGTGATGATGCGATGATGGAATGATGAAGGTGATGAAGGTGATGATGGTGATGATGATGGATGGTTTCCCTTTCTGCTCCTTCAGAGATTTTCTTGTTTGACAAGCTGTATAATCAAACCTAGAAATGTGTTTCATCTGTGGTTGACAGTCAGATTCTATGTATTAAATGTTATATTTCTATAATATTTATTCACTGATTTTTATGGTATTATTGGTGGTTTAATTCTTGCCGGTTTCTTAGATGATAATGTTCAGTCCTGTCTGTCTGGCTGTGTCTGGGCTATTTCTGAGTCTCACTGAAATACAAAATAGATGCTTAGTTTCATTGCAGCGTATTTCTTTCCTTGTAAACTTTCTGGTAAACTTGCAGATCTATTTTATTGCATGTTGCATATCTCAGTTAACCTGTTTACCTTTAAACCTGCAGTTCTCTGATCTATGAACCAGTCTGCTCTTATAATGATGCCAGATATCTAGAAGCTCTGCAGCCTGATTCTCCGTTCAATCAGGAAACAGCAGAGATGTGTTCATGTTAACCTCTAACTGGGAGTCCTGGTCCTCTGAGAAGAGTTTTTTTAACCAGTAAAGAAGAACGCAACATCTCAACTGGTTTCTCAAGCTTCTTGCTTTATAATACTAACTTGTATAAACTTAGAATCTGTTGCTGTTTTTGCTGAAAAAGCTCTGCATGTCTAAGGAGCTGATTTTTTGGGGGCATCTCTAATTCTTAAAAGTGACCCGTTTCCTAAATTTTACTTAAGGAATTTAACCGGCAGCTACTCTGATATCTCTCTGAGTGCTGTGAATAGCGACTGCAATATTATAATGTCGCTGATCAGGTGATGTTTCACTGAGAGGCGGGACTCTGGAGGAGCGAGAACACCCACTGAAACAGACAGACAGCTGCTGCACCCAACCCCCACCTACTGCTGGCTGAAGGAAATCAGCAGAAAGAGTGAAAAAGCAGAAACTATTGGAGGGGGGGTGCATGCATAGACATGGATAGACCCCACATCATCAGGTGAGAGGTTTGCAGAATGAGCTGCCATTTTGAGGTCAGACCAAATGGCCGTTTCTCAATATGTCTACTTGTGGGTTCTCAGCCTTGATACTGTTTCAGTTCACAAGAACAGCAGACCAATAAGAGTCCCCGGATGTTTTTCTTGCCCCGCCCCCTATATCGAGTATCCATCAAAGCAGACTGGTCTGTTCTTGAGATGGACAGCTGTCCCAGCATGCACTGCGGCAGCAGCAGCTTTCTATGGAGCGCCCCATGTGAAGTTAAAAGTTCTCTTCCTGTTGCTGTTGTTCAATAAAACTACGTTTTAAGATCATTTGAGGCGAGAATATTAAACTTTAAATGATCAGAATCAGAATCAGACATACTTTAATAATCCCAGAGGGAAATTACTTTTATTACACGCCCCAGATACAAACATTTATATATATATATACAACAAACCACACAGGATAATATGAATATAAATATAGATATTCACATATAACTCTTCTCTCTCTCTCTCTCTCTCTCTCTATATATATATATATATATATATATATATATATATATATATATATATATATATATATATATATATATATATATATATATATGCATATGTATAATTATAAATCTATAAATCCAGAAGTTGAGAGGTACGCGGTAACCAGCAAAGCTCCGAGGCTAACGGCAGCCAGGGCTAATGTTAGCCCGTCTGCAGCAGCCAGGGCTAACGTTAGCCCGTCAGCAGCGGCCAGGGCTAACGTTAGCCCGTCAGCAGCGGCCAGGGCTAACGTTAGCCCGTCAGCAGCGGCCAGGGCTAACGTTAGCCCATCTGCAGCGGCCAGGGCTAACGTTAGCCCGTCTGCAGCGGCCAGGGCTAACGTTAGCCCGTCTGCAGCGGCCAGGGCTAACGTTAGCCCGTCTGCAGCAGCCAGGGCTAACGTTAGCCCGTCTGCAGCGGCGAGGGCTAACGTTAGCCCGTCTGCAGCGGCCAGGGCTAACGTTAGCCCGTCAGCAGCAGCCAGGGCTAACATTAGCCCGTCTGCAGCAGCCAGGGCTAACGTTAGCCCGTCTGCAGCGGCCAGGGCTAACGTTAGCCCGTCAGCAGCAGCCCTCTCTCTGCATAGCTGTGTGTGAAGGACCGCCGGCTCTGATGGCAAATTTTATTTTTTTTCATTTTGCCAAATGTTAATTTGTTTTGTGTTTATCTGACTGTGTTCATTATTATTCCCCGACTAAATGAAAAAAGTAATCATTTATTATTATCTAGAGACTATTAATAACAGGAGGAGAAATGCAGCTGTAGACCAGCCGGGCATGTGGTGATGTCATCAGAACGCTTCTGTTACAATTGACCCAGATTTTTGCTGCATGCTCCCGTTCTCGCCAAGTCCAGACTTTCCTGTGTCCGCAAGTACGGACTCGTGTCCTCACCAAGAACGTTCTTGGTGAGGACACGAGTCCGTACTGATGTTCTAGTGAATTGAGAAACAGCCAATATGTGTCACTGGATGCCAACCCTACTTTATGACTTTAGACGCTCTGAATCCAGCGAACTGTCAACTGATTTCCAGACCTACTGGCTGACTGGAAGTTTCCCGGGTTACATGGAGCCAACAGATTGATTTTCTGTTTTAATACATCATTTTATTTGGTACTGACAGTTAGCAAACTTCCAGAGCTAATTCTCAGGATGTCCGGATTTTATTCCACCCGGATGCACAAATAAAAGTAGAATACAAACCAAATCCAGTGGGTTAAGCTTTTATTAGTGGGATTATATGACCGATTATCATCCTGTTTCACATTTACTGGTTTTCTGGTGTTTAAAAAAGATCATGAGGAGCAGCGATGGAAGCAGAGGAGAGCTTAAAATGGATTTCTAAAAGGTGTGAATGAGGGGATATATATCAAACCCTTAGGGTTAAAACCATAGGGTCACTAGTGCGACTCAAACTCGTACTTGGGAATCTCATTTGGTTACCCAAACTCGAGTCCCCATTTCTGGGCTGCAGTATTCAGCAGCTTAGCATTTCGAGTCCTAATCAGGGTTTTTTTTTTTTTTAGTTCTCATTTGCTTTATTTCTCTGGAAGTTCCTGAAACCCCAGAGAGAAACGATGCAGAAAGGTCTGTTTCTGCAGCAGTTTGGTCCTGAAGTTAACCAGCAGGTCCATTTAGCTTTTGGTCAGTCTGATGGGATCTGATGGGATCATCAGGACCATCTCACGGCCAAACTTTCTTTGAAGTTGGATGCTTTTTCCTTTAGCTCCAGAGGGGGCAAGATGGCGTGTCACTGTGGGAGGGTCTTGGAGAGTGTTTTTTTTTTTGCAGAAATTGGAGAGCAGAATCCACAATAGAGCAAAAATGAAACCTCTTTCACAATGATGACGATATCAGCATGGACATTGATCCCCAATTGGCCAACACACCAAAACAAGTCATTACTGCCTCAAAGCTTTCCCTGATCCTGGTCACACCGGTAATGGGAACAGTTTTTATTTAAACATCAACAGTCTTTCTGCACAATATTTCTAATAATCCTGTAATTTCCTGGAAAAGCTGATGAAAAACAGCTTTAAAGCTTTTTAGTTTTATTTGCAGTAAGCAGTATCTATGATGGGAAAACAGAAGAGCGGATATGTCGGACACGGAGAAGATGTGAGAGATTGAAGGCTTGGAATGGAAAAACTTTGGGTTAACTGGCAGGATGTTCCTGGGTGATCCGTCTGGGTTTGGGTTGACAGGTCATCACGGAGAATCGGTCTCTTTAGTTCAGTTGGTGAGCAACCTGTCAATCAACCAATGCTCCCAGCAGTCTGGCTGCATTTATGAAATCTGCACACACACCTACCCCCCCGCTGGACAGAGACACCTCTGTCATCCTCCATAATGATCATCTGATTATGCTGACATTAGTGCATCAATGTTTGGATCTATTTACACTCAGCTGTAACATTTATCTGTTTGGGTAGAAATACCAATGAGACAGTTAAGCTAACAGCTGGTTAGAGTGGGCGGGAACTTTGATAGATTGATGTTATTGTTATGCTATTTTATATATATTTCTATTTTCTTCATAAAGGATATTCAGTCCACTGAGAGGTTGGGTTAGAACTCTAGAAACTGATAGTGTTTAAACTAATTTAATCTGCATTGGAACCAGTTCAGCTATTTTAATGCCAGTAACTCATTCTGTTTGCATTCAGGTTAAACTAGGTCATCCTGTTGGTCTAACATATGCGTATGAATTAAAGCATCAATGGTATCGACCATAAGAAACCACGTGACTCATGATGGGTGATATGATGTCACACATGCACCAAATGAGTGATCGAGGAAGTCAGTTTTCCCATTAGGAGTCTGAGATCAATGGGAAAAGAGCATCACAGCATAGTTACAGATCAAACTAGATTTTATATAATTTCGGCTTTTTAACACTGGTTGTGAGCTTTTAATTTGAAAAGCTGCTTCATGCCTGCATGCGTTGAAAGTTTCAAATCAGTTTGTACCCAGTCTCACTAAAACATGTGATGGGATGCATTTACAGGTAAAAGCCAGTAAATTAAAATATTTTGAAAAACTTGATTTATTTCAGTAATTGCATTCAAAAGGTGTAACTTGTACATTATATTTATTCATTGCACACAGACTTATGCATTCAAATGTTTATTTCATTTAATTTTGATGATTTGAAGTGGCAACAAATGAAAATCCAATAATCCATGTGTCACAAAATTAGAATATTGTGTAAGGGTTAAATTTTGAAGATACCTGGTGCCACAAACTAATCAGCTGATTAACTCAAACACCTGCAAAGGGCTTTAAATGGTCTCTCAGTCCAGTTCTGAAGCCGACACAAACATGGGGAAGACTTCAGATTTGACAGCTGTCCAAAAGGCGACCATCGACACATTGCACAAGGAGGGAAAGACACAAAAGCTTATTGCTGAAGAGGCTGGCTGTTCTCAGAGCTCTGTGTCCAAACACATTAATAGAGAGGCAAAGGGAAGGAAAAACTGTGGTCAGAAAAAGTGTCCAAGCGACAGGGATCACCGCGCCCTAGTCAAGATTCACAAGGAGTGGACAGCTGCTGGAGGCAGTGCTTCAAGATCCACCACCAAGAGACGCTTGAAAGACATGGGTTTCAACTGCCGCATACCTCTTGTGAAGCCACTGTTGACCAAGAAACAGCGCGAAAAGCGTCTCACCTGGGCTAAGGAAAAAAAGAGCTGGACTGCTGCTGAGTGGTCCAAAGCCATGTTTTCTGAGCAAAGCAAATTTTGCATTTCCTTTGGAAACGGAGGTCCCAGAGTCTGGAGGACACATGGGAAGACCTTCAGGTGGATGTATGGGAAGACCTTCAGGTGGACGTATGGGAAGACCTGCAGGTGGACATAGGGGAAGACCTTCAGGTGGACGCATGGGAAGACCTTCAGGTGGACGCATGGGAAGACCTTCAGGTGGACGTATGGGAAGACCTTCAGGTGGACGTATGGGAAGACCTTCAGGTGGACGTATGGGAAGACCTTCAGTCGGACGTATGGGAAGACCTGCAGGTGGACATAGGGGAAGACCTTCAGGTGGACGCATGGGAAGACCTTCAGGTGGACGTATGGGAAGACCTTCAGGTGGACGTATGGGAAGACCTTCAGGTGGACGCATGGGAAGACCTTCAGGTGGACGTATGGGAAGACCTTCAGGTGGACGCATGGGAAGACCTTCAGGTGGACGCATGGGAAGACCTTCAGGTGGACGTATGGGAAGACCTTCAGGTGGACGCATGGGAAGACCTTCAGGTGAACGTATGGGAAGACCTTCAGGTGGACGCATGGGAAGACCTTCAGGTGGACGTATGGGAAGACCTTCAGGTGGACGCATGGGAAGACCTTCAGGTGGACGTATGTGAAGACCCTCAGGTGAAGACCTTCAGAGACGGCGAACGCAGGAGCGACGGACGCAGTGACAGTGACTTCGAGGACGGTGAGTGTAGATGTGGTGCAGACTGTGGCCCGATCTCGGAAGCAAAGCTGGGAAGCTGCAGCTACTCAGGCTGCTGGGCTTGCAGATAATGCTGGGAGGAGGGACGGATCGGGTCAGCTCACTGCGTGTGGAAGCTGCCCCTGGTGATGTTAGGATCTCTGGTCAAACTACATATCCGCCTGAATCCCCAAAGTGGAGTGCTGTTATGAGAAGAGGAACACAAGTGGGACTGTGTCGTACTACACCTCGAGAGAAAAACCTGCCCAAAGTTTGGCTATTGAGAGCATAGGGACCGCAAGAAACATAAAAACAGTGACAACAAACCTGGAGAACAAACGCCTGGATGTAGAGACATTTACCATCTTCAGCAGGGTCAGGAAGTTACATGCTCTGACTACAGCAGGATTGCCTCCATCAAGGTCTCATCTGAGTGTGATGATGTGATGGAGATGTACAGTCCTGATCTCTGGCCAGTTGGAGCCGTTTTTATGAGCCCCATAGGGCTGGAGCTGCAGGAATCAGCACTGCGGTTCCTCCAGGTATCCAGATGGGAGGGGCCTCATTGGCCTGTGGCACCGAGGCCAAATACACCTGAACAGGTGGCTAAGTTCTGTCATAATTTTGGAGGCCTGCGATTGGCCAAAGCTTGCCATGTTGCTGTAGACCAACTTTGGAGCCAATGTGATGTTCGGTGTCTACAACAGACATTTCTGACAAAGCAGGATTTAGAAGATCTGAACTCTGTAAAGGAGCGTCTCCATGGAGCCGGGGGGTCTAGTGCTGCTTTGGTGAAAATGAGGTCGGATTCCCGCTGGTGTTGCAGTATGATTGATAAGAGACTGGATCCCTGGGTTAAAATAGTTCACCTTGGAGTGGAATGCTGCATAGCAATACTTGCTTTTATGAACTCGTTTATACAAGATAATAAGGGTTTTAATGTGTTTGTTATTGATGACATGGACTCTATCACTGATAGTAAATCTATATTTGACTGATTTAAGCCAGTTTTGTTAGGTTAGTGGGTTAATTAACTAAAGTCAGCAGATAGTTTTAGCTACATTAGCAGAGGAGAGAGGAGAGGAGAGAGCAGAGGAGAGAAGACAGGAGAGAGGAGGAGATAGCAGAGGAGAGAGGACAGGAGAGGGGACAGGAGAGAGCAGAGGAGAGAGGAGGAGAGAGGATGAGAGAGGAAAGGAGAGAGGAGAGGAGAGAAGACAGGAGAGAGGAGAGGAGAGAGGAGGAGACAGCAGAGGAGAGAGGAGAAGAGAGGAGGAGAGAGGAAAGGAGAGAGCAGAGGAGAGAGGAGAGGAGAGAGCAGAGGAGAGAAGACAGGAGAGAGGAGAGGAGAGAGGAGGAGACAGCAGAGGAGAGAGGAGAAGAAAGGAGGAGAGAGGAAAGGAGAGAGCAGAGGAGAGAGGAGAGGAGAGAGCAGAGGAGAGAAGACAGGAGAGAGGAGAGGAGAGAGGAGGAGACAGCAGAGGAGAGAGGAGAAGAGAGGAGGAGAGAGGAAAGGAGAGAGCAGAGGAGAGAGGAGAGGAGAGAGCAGAGGAGAGAAGACAGGAGAGAGGAGAGGAGAGAGGAGGAGACAGCAGAGGAGAGAGGAGAAGAGAGGAGGAGAGAGGAAAGGAGAGAGCAGAGGAGAGAGCAGAGGAGAGAAGACAGGAGAGAGGAGAGGAGAGAGGAGGAGACAGCAGAGGAGAGAGGAGGAGAGAGGAGGAGAGAGGAAAGGAGAGAGCAGAGGAGAGAGGAGAGGAATCTGTCAAAAAAAGCATGAAGTAGCAAACCGTGCATGAAAACAACAAACAGGAGCTGGAGAGCAGTCTGCTCCTCCTGCTCCTCAGATGGCAGCTCCTCATGGAGGCCAGTCTGCTCCTCCTGCTCTACAGACGGCAGCTCCTCGTGGAGGCCAGTCTGCTCCTCCTGCCCCTCATAGTTTGCAGCAGTAAACCTCCTGCTGGCGGTCCGTATCCTCCCTGCTCCACTGATGTTCATCCAGATGTGCGAAACGTTGCAGGTCAGGAAAAGGTGAGCAGGAGGAGGAAAACAGCAGCAGTGTGAAAGAAGCGTTATTAATAGGATTAAGCAGCTTTAGAATGACGTTCAAGACGTCTACTGATGGTTTTTACCTTCGGTGTGTGCAGCTCTATAGAACTATTAATAATAGAGCCAGATAATCAGACTGACACGGCCATAGATGCTGATCCTGCAGCTGAAGCAACGATTTTATGGTCATTCTGTATCATTTTATAGCAGGAATATAGAAAACATTTGTTTCCTGTTAACAGGAAGAGGTTAGGTCCCGTTTTATTAATAAGGTTTTATCATTAATGAGGTTTTATTATTAATAAGGTTTTATTAATAATAAGGTTTTATCATTAATGAGGTTTTATTATTAATAAGGTTTTATTAATAATAAGGTTTTATCATTAATGAGGTTTTATTAATAATAAGGTTTTATTAATAAGGTTTTATCATTAATGAGGTTTTATTAATAATAAGGTTTTATCATTAATGGGGTTTTATTATTAATAAGGTTTTATTAATAATAAGGTTTTATCATTAATGAGGTTTTATTATTAATAAGGTTTTATTAATAATAAGGTTTTATTAATAATAAGGTTTTATCATTAATGAGGTTTTATTATTAATAAGGTTTTATTAATAATAAGGTTTTATCATTAATGAGGTTTTATTATTAATAAGGTTTTATTAATAATAAGGTTTTATTAATAATAAGGTTTTATCATTAATGAGGTTTTATTATTAATAAGGTTTTATTAATAAGGTTTTATCATTAATGAGGTTTTATTAATAATAAGGTTTTATCATTAATGGGGTTTTATTATTAATAAGGTTTTATTAATAATAAGGTTTTATCATTAATGAGGTTTTATTATTAATAAGGTTTTATTAATAATAAGGTTTTATCATTAATGAGGTTTTATTAATAAGGTTTTATTCTTAATAAGGTTTTATTAATAAGGTTTTATCATTAATGAGGTTTTATTAATAATAAGGTTTTATCATTAATGAGGTTTTATTATTAATAAGGTTTTATTAATAATAAGGTTTTATCATTAATGAGGTTTTATTATTAATAAGGTTTTATTAATAATGTTTTATAATTAAGAAGGTTTTATTAATAAGGTTTTATCATTAATAAGGTTTTATTAATAATAAGTTTTTATCATTAATGAGGTTTTATTATTAATAAGGTTTTATTAATAAGGTTTTATAATTAATAAGGTTTTATTAATAAGGTTTTATTAATAATAAGGTTTTATTAATAATAAGGTTTTATCATTAATGAGGTTTTATTAATAATAAGGTTTTATCATTAATGGGGTTTTATTATTAATAAGGTTTTATTAATAAGGTTTTATTATTAATGAGGTTTTATTAATAATAAGGTTTTATCATTAATGAGGTTTTATTATTAATAAGGTTTTATTAATAATAAGGTTTTATCATTAATGAGGTTTTATTATTAATAAGGTTTTATTAATAATAAGGTTTTATCATTAATGAGGTTTTATTAATAAGGTTTTATTATTAATAAGGTTTTATTAATAAGGTTTTATCATTAATGAGGTTTTATTATTAATAAGGTTTTATTAATAATAAGGTTTTATCATTAATGAGGTTTTATTATTAATAAGGTTTTATTAATAATAAGGTTTTATCATTAATGAGGTTTTATTATTAATAAGGTTTTATTAATAATAAGGTTTTATTAATAATAAGGTTTTATCATTAATGAGGTTTTATTATTAATAAGGTTTTATTAATAAGGCTTTATTAATAATAAGGTTTTATTAATAATAAGGTTTTATCATTAATGGGGTTTTATTATTAATAAGGTTTTATTAATAAGGTTTTATCATTAATGAGGTTTTATTAATAATAAGGTTTTATCATTAATGAGGTTTTATTATTAATAAGGTTTTATTAATAAGGTTTTATTATTAATAAGGTTTTATTAATAAGGTTTTATCATTAATGAGGTTTTATTAATAATAAGGTTTTATCATTAATGAGGTTTTATTATTAATAAGGTTTTATTAATAATAAGGTTTTATCATTAATGAGGTTTTATTATTAATAAGGTTTTATTAATAAGGTTTGATTATTAATAAGGTTTTATTAATAAGGTTTTATCATTAATGAGGTTTTATTAATAATAAGGTTTTATCATTAATGAGGTTTTATTATTAATAAGGTTTTATTAATAATAAGGTTTTATCATTAATGAGGTTTTATTATTAATAAGGTTTTATTAATAAGGTTTTATAATTAATAAGGTTTTATTAATAAGGTTTTATCATTAATAAGGTTTTATTAATAATAAGGTTTTATCATTAATAAGGTTTTATTAATAATAAGGTTTTATCATTAATGAGGTTTTATTGAGAGGAAGTTATCTAGACCATAGGTCCTTGTTTAGAGCAGATGAGCTACAGCAGCAGCTACATGTCAGCAGGAGACTGGAAACACTTCACTTCAGCAGCAGGGTGTAGCTTGGAGTTGCTATAGCAACACCATTGCTGCTTTTGGACACAATTTGAAGTTGCTGTTTATCGTAAAGTTTTTATCTTCCTCAAACTTATTTTCGTTCTTCAGGTTATTTCCTATAAAATGTTCTTGCGTAAATATTTAAAGTTTCTGACCTAAAGAGTTTGATGCATATGAGTTATTTTAAATGATTCCTCAGGCCGATATATAAAGCAATTCACACAATCAACGTTACCAGCCGGCTCCCCTCTGCAAATACCGACCATAGAAGATGGGAAAAGTCTCATTGTCTCATTGTCGTTGGCCTGGAAGAACGGATGTCTTTATAGCCGCAGGCTCTTATATAGTCATGGAGCTAAATCGTCAATGTCCTGTACTTATACAGAACTTTTTCAAGTCAGGAGACTTGACCAAAGCGCTTTACACTACATTCAGTCATTCACCCATTCACTCACACACTGATGGTGGCAAGCTACATTGTAGCCACAGCTGCCCTGGGGCTCACTGACAGAAGCCAGGCTGCGACATTGGCGACACGGGGCCAATAGTAGAGCTAAGGCTTTAGCTTTACTCTTTATCCATCTGATCGACTACTGGTCATAGCTGACTAGTGGTCATGGCTGACTAGTGGTCATGGCTAACTAGTGGTCATGGCTGACTAGTGGTCATAGCTGACTAGTGGTCATGGCTAACTAGTGGTCATGGCTAACTAGTGGTCATAGCTCACTAGTGGTCATAGCTGACTAGTGGTCATGGCTGACTAGTGGTCATGGCTAACTAGTGGTCATAGCTGACTAGTGGTCATAGCTGACTAGTGGTCATGGCTAACTAGTGGTCATGGCTGACTGGTGGTCATGGCTAACTAGTGGTCATAGCTGACTAGTGGTCATGGCTGACTAGTGGTCATGGCTAACTAGTGGTCATGGCTGACTGGTGGTCATGGCTAACTAGTGGTCATAGCTGACTAGTGGTCATGGCTGACTAGTGGTCATGGCTAACTAGTGGTCATGGCTGACTAGTGGTCATGGCTAACTAGTGGTCATGGCTGAGGGAAGGAAAAAACTGGAAAGAACAGACACACACTAAGGTGACTGCAGAGAAGCCAGATTTAAAACAGATTCTCTTTTCTCAACCTTATTATTAGATTGGTAAGTTACCACTTTGCTCCTAGTATACAGTCAGAAATCTTTATTGTTTTCAATGTTTAGTAGATCAGAGAATGCTAGCTGGCTAACCAAAAGCTAAACAACCCAGTGACTCTTCCTCGGTGCGGCGCGGCCCCACCTGTCCCGACGGTGCTCTCCAGGGAGCAGCAGCGTTTCTCACGCCTTCCAAGCTGAACCTGGACGCCTGGTGCAGCATCTCATCAAAAGATACGGGAGGCTGGCTGGCTGGCTGGCTGGCTGGCTGTTGACCTTTGCCACAGGGATGCTGTGCTTTTGGCCACTAGGGGCGCCAAATGTGAAAGTTACAGGTCAGGCACCCCTAGTGGCTAAAAGTTACACGGTGTGCCTTTAAGAAAATAGAATAGAATAGAAAAGAACTGAAAAAATGTCGGCAGACAAATTCTCTACAGAAAGAACAGAAAGATAAAAGAAGGATAAATAACCAATAAACTAATAAATACAGAAATAGCAGCAACAGTAAAGATGTGAAAAATGTCAGCAGCATTTGAATCAAAATGACTGAGACAGAAAATCACTTTCACCTTTGTAGCTTGTTGGGAACAGTGGTGGTTCTAGAGTCTTCCAGCTGCTGGGAGGAAGGATCTGTGATAACGCTCCCTGGTGCATTTAGGGTGCAGCAGTCTGTCACTGAAGGAGCTCTCCAGTTCAGCACCAGCTAAACCAGCATGGGGGGGGGCATTACCCAACATGCAATAACTGTGGAGTTGCTCTTTGAGTTCAAGCTAAGCTGTGGGGCAAAGGGGCCCCAATGGTCCTAGAGCCGGCCCTGTTCCCTACTACCACTTTCATTATCACTGCTTATCTGGAGACCTGGCTGTGAGTTGAGACTGGGCTGGTTTCCACTAAAAGCAGCTTCACTGATTGTGATCCTCCTTAAAATAAAAACAGTTTCCTGTGGATTTGGACTCTGCTTATAACCTTTATTCCTTTTCTTCTTTAACTGTTTTTAGCTTAACTTTAACTTTGGGATTGCTGAGATTACTCTGAGGAAACATGTTTCCCTAAAATGAATGAAACTGTGACATTTTCCCTTTATCTCTGTGACATTTACAGCTTGACCTTTTTGAACACTTTTCTGTTCGGACTGCCAGCCGGGTCCTTATTTCCAACCTGGCTTTGACATTATCCTGATTTCAGCCATTTCCAGACCAGGTTCTTCCCTCTGTCCGCTGCAGAGCGTTCGCCCTCTATGCACCGACTCCTCTGACTGCGGGCGAACTTTCTAACGGCTGATGAGAAGCGACTGGAAGTCTCTCTACATTTAAATTTATACAAGATGTGAAACGTCTCAATAAAACTCAACTCAGAACTTAAAAGGTAAAGAATGTATTTGACCCGTTTCAGCAGAACGGCTCGCTCACCTGGTTCCTAGTTTTACCCAGAGGAGGATCCTCATCGTTCCGTTATCCAAGAAGAGCCTGTTTTATCTGCTCTCTTCAGAAGTTTACAGCTTTGATTCAGACACAAAGACTCAGTCATTTCCTGTTTCCAGGCATTGAAGCAGGCAACCAATGAGCTGAGGATTTAGATTCCACATAATTCAGCTCTCAGGTGAGGAAAGATGAGGGGATTTAAAGCAGAGGGAGGTTCTGTGCTTTCAGCTGGAATAATGTGACCCAGAGGATGGTGGGTGATAGTCAGCTCTTCTATCAGCTCTTCCACTCATGGTTACCTGGATGGGTTGGTCAGGTGGGATGTTCTGGATTTTTTCGGAGGGGGGTCATCAAAATGTGGTAAAACACAATTTTGTTTCACCACTGCAGGAGTTAAGCCAGTTGTTAGTGTGCAGTAACTTCTTTTTCTGAGCCGTCTTTGAATGCACCATGAGCATATAGATGCTGAAGCAGAAGTTAGACTCAAGTCATGATGCTGAACGTAAAAACATTTTCAGCAAACCAAGGAGCAAAAACTATCAAACAGTTTTTCCTTCTTTTATTTTATCACTATTGTAACATTTTAGACTTTGATCATTATCAGACATTCATGGATGCCTGCCTGGTTTCTAAAGTTTTAAATAGAATTGCTGCTCCTCTAACAGCTTTTATAAGCGGATAAAACATGAATCTACTGAACACCAGAGGAGACGTAGCGTTCAGAGGCGCCATTTGGACAAACGGTCGCGTCCATCAGAGGATCACAGTCCTGGGAAACGCTGCCAGCTCATATCAGGAGCTGGAAACCTGCAGAAGTTTTCAAAACCCCTTGAAATATTGGTTGAAAGATAAGCAGACGTGTTCACAGGGAAACCATCTGTTTGTTTCAGCCTGTTCATCCTATTTTATGTTCTTGGCGTCTCGTCTGTTTTTTCTCTCCTGTTTAACGCTGATCACCTGCCTTCACACAGCAGATATAAAGGAGCTCTTATGCTAATTCTGCATTGCCCTTTAGAAAGGTTTTCTAACGTTTCTGTTTCTGGTAATGCTAACCGGAGCTTTACATAAAACTATCATAACCATCATTGTTTCAATGTTCTCAGAAACCTGGAATATTGATGGTGATGCGTTCACTTGTCAGTCCACAGAGATCACATTCATCCAACCTTCAAGACTATCAGGAAAATCATCTTTTATTACGGATGCAGCCAAATGTGTTATGCTAACTTAGACTCATTAAGGAGAAGCTTTGGGCTAAATCTGAACATGAAGAATTCTCAGATCCTCTGTCTATGAAAAGCCTGACAGGTTGGATGGAAACAATCAGCCCTGCAGAGTTGATCATTAATAAACACTTAGAGTTTCCCCATTTACCCCGCCGCCCCCCAGCCCTGCTAACGCTCATGTCTGATGAATCATTAACAGCAGCTTTTAGCAGACAGTGAGTGATTACAGGAACTTCCAGGAGAAATCCTTGACAATGTGCTGATCTTCATGAATGGTTCATATGTGAATCGCTAACTTTAAAATGCTTCTCAGTTTATCCAGGTCAAAGTGAAGGATTCAGGTCACCAGCACAAAAACAGACACATCAGACCAAACGCAATGAAATGCAACCGAAACGTTTCGATTCTGCAGGTTTTTGTCAAGGCCACCAAGCAATGCATGACCTTGCTGTTGTTGCTTGATGAGGAACGTTTAGTGCGAAGCAAACCGGTAGATTGACTGTTGACCCTCAATCATTCAGGAGGTTTCAATGAGAAGAATTAATGATCTAATGAGCTCAGAATGCAGGTTTTCCAGGTAAAGGTTACAGTTTCTGTCCAGCTGCTTTCAGTAACAGTCCTATTTTCCAGGAGCCTTGATTATCACACAGGCTGGTTGTGGTGGTGGGGGGTGGGGTTCTGTTCCAGGTCAATAAATCAATTCTAGCAGATTCTAATTGCTTTTGGTGTTGACTCTCCTCACCCTGTTGGCTGACGCACATTTGATTCTAGCAGCTAAAATCTGGACTCAAATCAAGTATTGGCAGTTTTTCTACTGAGCCAATAAAACAACAGTTTATTACAGATTTAAGGAAAAGGCGGAATTTGAATGAACTGATGCTTCTGACCCAACATGGCTTATTTTACAGCTCACTTTAAACAAAGAGCCCAGATATGAAGTTAAACATCTTTATCTATGATCAGGGTTCAAACTGAGTAATGGCCGGACTGACTGTCGCTCAGTGGGAGGGCTGTCATATGTCCCCGCCCCCTTGCTCCAAGAACACACTCCTCTGCTTCTGGGCTGAAAGAAGAAGTGATTTAGAAACAGACGTTTCTCAGTGGACTCGCTGTAAGCTGCACCTCATTGTCCGGTTGGCCTTCTGCTGAGCTCTGACCCGCCTGCCCTCACCTCTCACCTCCACCCATCACAGCTGGGGCTCTGCAGCACAGCATCAGCCTCCTCCTGGGACTCAGTCTTCACTTTGCAGCTTCTGATCTAGATGGTGCTGCATAATGGCCTCCATAGAGACCTTATTAACACTTTATTTGCTCTCTTTAAAAACCATTCTGTTATAGAATGGAGAGAAAGGTACAAAATAAAGAAAGCGACGCAGAGTATTAAGCTCTACTGCTGGGTAGTAGCAGTGCATATATTGATATTCCTACTTTTAAGTTTCCATTAGAAAAGCACTTTAATATGCTCCCAGGAGTGCGGCCTCATTAAGATGCATTGCCTGCAGTTTCAGTCAAACATCTCTTTGTGTGCTTAAATGCTTCTGCAAAAGCCAACATTTCAATGCCCTCTCTGCCACAGCAGACGATGATTCTGTTGATGGCAGTGGCATTGTGACATGCCTGAAACAGGAGCATCATTTCGCTCCCATTCAGGGAGCAGAGATCAGACCTGAGGCAGGCATCAATCATGGCCAAGCTGCTGCTCTGGGTCCATTAATCACCTGTCAGCTCCATCACTGGCTGTCAGCCCACAGGTCACATCTCCTCTGACATTAGAAATCTATTGGCTCTGCCTTCTTGTTGCAGACTTTTCTACAAGATTTAACTGATCTCAGATAATAAAGTAAAAAATCCTGGTGTGATGCCCAGGTTAGTGACCACGATCATCTGACAGAAGATGATGATCTCAGTGAGTCACTTACCTGGTTCAGCTGTCCAGTCCATGAACCTTGAAGGGGGATGCGATCCAGCCGACGGGCTGACAGCTGACGCAGCGCGCGTCACCCAGAGTGTCCCTGGTGCTGCAGCTCCGGAGGTCTTGCAGGAAGCCGATCCTGGATTCAGAGCAGACAGAACAGGCAGGATCCAGGCTTCCAGGCATCCTAGAGCTCCCAGGCAGGTTCAGAACCAAACAGAGTCCAGAAGCATGGCCAGGTGGTCACGCACAGGAGCTGACAGGATCAGGTGCAGACGGGTAGCCGAGACAGGACGTGGAACCAGAACTTGATGCAGGACCTTTTAACTGGTCTCCACCTTGGAGCCAGGCTTACTGGGATAAAAACTGATCCTCCCCACATATAGAGCCAAAAACCCAGAGGACTCAGCAGGGGAGGAACAGTGGAGGATCATCAACAAACATCAACTGAACAGACAGACTGAACAGAAAACTAATAACTAATGATCTGGCCATGATGGCTGGAACTGAGCCCAATATAAGGGCAACTGGCAGGTGGATGAGATGAATGATAATTAGGAGGTGGAAAGAGTGAAGCAGGTGAACGGCAGGAGTAATCAAGGCCAGCTATCACAGCAGATCATGACACCATAAATACCCATGTAAACACCCTGTGCAATAACCCGGTATAATGATCCTGCTATTACAGAAAAGGCTGTCTTATGTGGACCCACTCTATATACTGTATATATCCCATCATCCACCTTTTTCTTCTTCTTCTCCTTTGACTATTTCAGCTGATGGAATTAGTACATTTCTCCACTATGAGATCAGTAAAGTCAATCAATCAATCAACAATCAATTAATCCACATCTTAGTTGCCCTTCCTCTGTACACCATGGATGTTCTTTCACCCCCCCCCCCCCCCCCCCCCCTGTTTCCACCTAACATAACTGATTTCCAAAGAGCTGCTCTCCTTCCTGGAGTCCCTGGGCGTCTCTGGGGGTTCCCGGGGTGATTTGATGTCAGCAGAGGCTGAGCAAGGGGGATCAAGTTCGGCCCCATGGGGGGAATCATCCTGGTGCCTTTTTCCCCCATCCTGTTCAATCTGACATATGCAGCCCATGATGGGGTCTTAAAGTGGGGGACATGGGGACCTGCATGCATCAGGGGCCCATTGCATGTTCATACCATGGGGTCCATCCATCAAGCTTTCATAAACTAGAAACAGGGCTTTGGGTGGGGGAAACGACCTGGTGCTGGTGACGTGTCCACTAGTGTGTGGTCCACACTGGTTATCCTGCCCTCTGAATGGGAATGGGCTGGATAGTACTGCTGCTTCCCTACCGCCAGTTCCAGCTGCCGCTATGGGCTGGAGTCTCCCTGGGTTTGGGGTCTATGGGGGTAGGTGCCCTGCTTGGTGGTGGACTGACATGCTGCCAGGATGTGGTGTGAATCTGGAGCAGGGGTGGATCAGCTGAAACCAATAAATAATTTCAGAAAAATTCATTACATTTTGTCATTTTAAAAATACACACTGTCAAAGGAGGAAGTATAACAATGTATATCTAAAAAACAACAACTACCCTGTCACCCTTCCCTTCTACTCCTGGGTGGGGGGCGGTGGGGGGGATCCTCCATCTTGGTCCTCTTTGCCCTGGAGGCTGAGGGTTTTTCCCGGTATCTCAGCTGTCTGCAGAGCTTAGCCTTTCTGGACTGAGGTCTCTGATGTTCCTCCCGGTCTCTGTTGGAGCCTCTTCTCCTCTGTGGGGGTTTCTGCCCCCTCACTGCTGCCTTCCCCTTCCAGGCTCCCTCTACTTTTTCCCTGAGCCCTTCCTATTTTTCCAGTTCCTCATATTTGTTTTTCCTGATGTGTCCATCACTCCGCCGTCCTCTGCTGCTGATCAATGATAACAGTGACTATTGATTAGTTTCAACCAGTTAGTCTGTATTTATCTGGAAGTCCCCCAGGATCTCAGCTCTGTCATTCTGCTCCACGGTGGGAGGGGGCTCCCGCCCCGACCTGGGGGTCTCCAGTTTGGATTCTGCACAGATGTTTCTGTTTGCTATTAACAGCCATATGGTTAGGATGCACATTTTCCTGCACCCTGCTGCTGGGTTGTTTCTGGGGCCTCTTTGCAGTGTTGTTCCTGAACGCATTCCCTCAATCTGTTCGGATCAGTTTTGAAGTAATGAACGTGACCCAAAGCGACGTTCACTCTGAGAAGAATGAGCGGCAAACTCAGCTCACCAAGACGTTCAATTGATAACGACACTTTTCATTGGATAACGACAGCTTTTATGGCACTTATTACGGCAAACAGCCTGACAGAGCAGCAGGTCTGCTTCTATTAAAAAACAGAGTGAACGTTAAAGCTGTTTAGACGGTTATAATCATGTTCATGTTGGACAGATACATACTAAAGCCAGCATTAGAGAAACCAAGTCCTTTTCCTCTGTGTTCTCCAGTGCAGAAGTGCAGTAGCCCTCACCTGACACTCACCTGATGCTTCTACGATCTGTTCATCGCATCTTATTTTGAAATTTACCGTTTATCCTCTTTAGTCTGACCCACTGTCTGTCTCATCTTTTTTTTTCTTTTAATGGCACATTTTGCTTTTTATCTGTCACTAATAGACTTGATCTGTGTCTCGGATGGACGACAGAGGCTAGCTGTCCATGAAGCCACAGTGCAACAGAATCGGTAGGAATTACCACACCGACTAGAAAGGCCACCATTAGTGACGGAAAGAAGGACGTACGGATTGAGGCTCTGTGAGAGGAAGGTAAGATACTAGACACACGCTGCATGCTGGAGGGGATCGTTGTATGAAAATTTACTTTAAATGCCATAATAATACTTTAGTTCAATTCAGTTCTATTCAGTGTATTTCTATAGCTCCAATTCACATCATGTCATCTCAGGTCACTTTCCAGTTCACCAGATCATCCAGTCAGATTGATTCAAAGTTTTCTATCTAAGGAAAACCAGCTGATTGCATCGACTCATTGACTCTTCAGCAATCCCTCACACTAAGCATGCTTGTAGCGACAGTGGAGAGGAAAAACTCCCTTTGAACAAGAAGAAACCTCCAGCAGAACCAGGCTCAGTGTGAGCGGCCATCTGCTGAGGCCCACTGGGGTTCAAGGAGACAGAAGCAGACATAGAAAAAGAAGCATAGATACAAAAGGTAACTGTCAACCAGCTCCACAGGGGGCCCCGTCCAGGAAACACACAGCCAGGCAGACGAGCTCTGAGCCAGCTCCCATGTCAGAGGATGAAGAGAGCACATCCAGTTAGTCACAGTCAGAGAAACAGGACTACACTGGAAAACAGGCCAAGCTCCAACATCTAGAAACAAAGGTGTTGATGGCAGCAGCACAGCTGATATTTCTCTCCAGGATGGAGTCACAGCCAAACAGGAACAGACCAGATGAAGCTACTATGAGAAAAAGCAGAGAGAGCAGAACGTTAGAGATTGAACTAACAGATTCTGCAGAGTGGGAGAATAGAGATAGAATGAAGCAGAATGATGAAAAAGGGGTCCCTATGTCCTCCAGCAGTCTAAGCCTATAGCAGCAGAACTATAGAGATAGATCAGGATAACCTGAGCCACTCTAACTATAAGCTTTATCAGAAAGGAAAGTTTTAAGCCTAGCCTTAAAAGTAGACAGGGTGTCTGCCTCACGGACTAAAACTGGTAGTTGGTTCCACAGGAGAGGAGCCTGATATGATGAGACACCCGGTTACGCCGATCGGATGTCACTAAAATTAGTGTTGCTTCGGTGCGTAAGTTTGCTAAAACAATGTGGGACTGGGTAATTTTCTCTGGTCCCCTCCCTGATCTGACCAGTGATGAGATGTTTAGCCGCATGTCGTCATTCAACCGCTGGTTGTCTAGGTGGTGTCCTGAAAACAACGTGGGCTACATTAATAATTAGCAATCCTTTTGGGGAAAGCCTGGTCTGATTCGGAGAGACGGCATCCATCCCACTTTGGATGGTGCAGCTCTTCTTTCTAG
Organism: Cyprinodon diabolis; assembly: GCA_030533445.1. NCBI lineage: Eukaryota > Metazoa > Chordata > Actinopteri > Cyprinodontiformes > Cyprinodontidae > Cyprinodon > Cyprinodon diabolis. Next base: position 914,926 of record CM060073.1, on the reverse strand, counting down.
GAATCTGGCCACATTTATTAGTCCTCCAAAACCCTGACCCCCCAGGGTGCAGACCAGGAAGCAGAGTTGTAGTTTAACAGACATCTCTGCAGCTTCTCTACTGTTACCCACTCTTTACTCCATCCAGACAGTGTCTTGCCCACGACCAAAATCTAATAAATTAGCAAAGATTCCCAAAGGAGTAAATCATGATAATCTAATTAAAATCAAAATAACTCCAATTGGGGAAAAAGTTAAAACAATTAAATGCGGTCTGTTTAACATAAGATCGCTTTCCTCTAAAAGTCTGCTAGTTAATGAGTTGATTTGTGATAATCACATTGACTTGTTTTGCCTTACAGAAACCTTGCTGCAGCAAGAGGATTATGTGAGCATAAATGAGGCAACTCCTTCAAGCTATTTAAATTTTCACATCCCCAGAAGTTCTGGGCGAGGAGGAGGAGTAGCAACAATCTTCCAGTCCGACTTACTGATTACTCCCAAAACAGTTAATACCTACAACTCTTTGAACATTTAACCCTTAATTTCCCTCATCCAAATTTCAAGGCAAGAAAACCTCTTCTTTTTGTAACTTTGTATCGTCCACCAGGTCCTTACTCTGAATGTTTAGATGAGTTTTCAGAGTTCCTTTCTGATTTGGTATTAAATACTGACAGGGTCATCATAGTGGGAGATTTTAACATCCATGCTGACATTGAAGGCGATAGCTTAAGAGCAGCCTTTAATGCTATCTTAGACACTATTGGCTTTGTTCAAAATGTGAATAGTCCCACACATTCTCATCTTCATACTTTGGATCTTGTGCTGACATACGGCATAGAATGTGAAGAAATAACAGTATTTCCTCACAACCCTGTCCTCTCTGACCACTTTCTAATAACCTTCAGGATTACTTTAACAGAGTTCTCCTCCCCCAAAAGAAGGTTACATTTTAGTAGATCTTTATCAGATAGTGCAGTTATACATTTTAAAGAATCTGCTTCACTTTCTCTCTCCTCTGTGTCGCTGAGCAGTGCTGCAGAGTGCAAAAGCTTAGCTTATTCCCCTTCACAGGTTGATGATTTTGTTGATGGGGTTGCTAGTTCTCTGCGTACTGCCTTAGACAACGCAGCTCCCTTGAAAATGAAAACCGTTAAAAATAGAAAGCTTGCTCCTTGGTTTAATGCAGAGCTGCGTACTTTGAAGCAAAATGCTAGGAAACTGGAGAGAAAATATCGCTCCACAGGCCTGCGGGAGTCCTTCCTAGTCTGGAAAAATGGTTTACTGCTGTATAAGAGGACCCTTTGTAAAGCATGAGCAGCATACTTCTCCTCATTAATAGAGGAGAATAAGAATAATCCTAGATTTCTTTTTAATACAGTTGCCAAACTCACCCAGAGCCATAGCTCTGTTGAACCGTCCATTCCACCTGCTCTTAGCAGCAATGATTTTATGGGATTCTTTATAAATAAGATTGATCTTATTAAAGATAAAATCATTAGCAGTCCTCTATCCACAGTTGGTTTTTCTCTGGAAGGTGAGGCAGCATCTGATGTGGTCATGGAATCTGAACCTGGTTTAGACTGAACTTTCAGAGTTAGCATAACTATTGTCTTCATCTAAGCCTTCAACTTGGATGTGAGATCCAGTTCCAACCAGGTTATTTAAGGAGGTATTCCCTTTGATCTCCTCCTCCATTTTAGATGTGATTAATCTATCTCTGTTACAGGGATATGTACCTAAAGCTTTTAAGGTTGCTGTAATTAAACCTCTGCTTAAGAAACCGTCTCTTGACCCAGATGACTTGGTCAATTATAGACCTATATCCAATCTTCCTTTCTTATCCAAAATTCTTGAGAAAGTAGTTGCCAAACAAGTTTGCGATCACTTACACCATAATGAACTTTTTGAAGAGTTTCAGTCTGGCTTTAGAGCTCATCATAGCACTGAAACAGCTCTGGTGAAAGTCACTAATGATATTCTCATGGCCTCAGATAATGTGCTGCATTTGAAATATAAATTTTAGGCCAATTTATATTTCTGACGCATAGCTTCTGCAACCATCAAATCTGTCTCAATGCGTGACCATGCCCCTCAAGCAGTGTTTCGTCGCACATTTAAAAAAAATCCTGACTATTTGTCAGACGGTCGCAAACCCACGCAGACCTCAAGCGGAAGTGTGCAGACAAAAAGCAACTTTGATTGGTCCTTGGAATGCCTTTCCGGCTGTCTATGTGGTCGTCCTTCTTAATTCTTGCCAGGTTGCGACGTTTTTTAAAACCCGGGGAGTATTAACAACAATGGATAACCACGACGACAGGTTGATGGAGGAGGTTTGGAAGTGCAACCACTTCTACGACACCTCGGACATGTTGTTTTGGAAAATAAACACTCCCGCCGGCGCCACCGAGGAAGTTCTCGCAAGGTCTCGAATAGGCTCCTCGTAGCGCTTTGGAGGGAAACTGCTGTGCGTCCCTAGAAATTCCAGACTGACGTTGCAGAAGCATAACAGCAAAACTGGTTCACGACCAGACGCAAGCGACATTTGATGTGCGCGAATGCAAAAGTATAATTCTCCCTTAAGTGATCGCACACTTGTTTGGCAACTACTTTCTCAGGAATTTTAGATAAGAAAGGAAGATTGGATATAGGTCTATAATTGACCAAGTCATCTGGGTCAAGAGACGGTTTCTTAAGCAAAGGTTTAATTCCAGCAACCTTAAAAGCCTTTGGTACATATCCCCTGCAGCCATTGGATCACAGACTACATGAGTATGGTGTCTGCAGAAAGCCTTTTAGGAGGAAGTAGCATGAAGCTAACCTTACTGTCTGCAGGATTAGCAACTGACAGACAGGATATGTAGCCAAGCAGCACAAAGCAGCAGAAATGGGAGATATTGCTGTGGAGGAACAGTTGACTTTTAGCCCCCCCGCTCTGCTTGCAGACAGTATAAGTCCTGTTGTTGTCATGCAGTGACGAAGCATGCAGTGTGGGAAGTAGGACTTCAGCTGTTCATTCTGGACTAGTCATCTCCCTTCCCATTCCGGTCTTAGGTGAACCACAATACTGCCCCAGACCTCCCTATCCTTTTGGCTGCCATTACCCAAACTAAGCTCATTTGTCCCCCCCAATAGACCCATGATCTGCCTTTTGTTCAGGGCCCAACCTCCCATTCATTTCCCCCCAGGAGAGCAGACAAAGGCGGAAAGGACACAGGCCCGGACCCCTTTGCCCAGACAGTCTTTGGTAAAGCAACCATAAAGAGATGTGAGGCTGAATAGATGAGGAGCTTAACTATAGCCTGTCTGTGAAGACATCCTCCCCGCTCTGCACCACCACTGAAGGCAGCTTCAATTACGGCTTCCATGCAGACAACACGGCTGGCAGTACGAGTCGTACCTTTAAACATCCTGTAAATGTTCATTCAGAGAAGAAACCACTTTATTTTAAGCTTATTTATTTAACACCAGTAATGTTGATTATTGAATCTGGTTCATTTCATTTACATTAAAATGCGGTGGGGGGTCTGTGCAGAGTCCCGTCTTTTGCAAATGCGATAATGTTATTTATATCTTCCCAGTCTTCCTTCATAGTCTCTGCATGCGGCACCATTTGTTGTATTAAAGCGGTTCTAGATCTTTGCATCATTTTTGTTCAGCGTTGTTCTGCTGGAGCTGCTGAAGGTCATCAGCTGCTTAGAGCCACAGACAGAGGCTGCTTCCTTCAATTAGATGCTGCTGGATTTGATAGGCAAATAAAGTCTTCTTCTGGTTTTAAGGTTTCATCCTCAGACTTTAGCTTTTATTATTTTTATCAATTAGTATTATTTATTTACCTGTCTATGCATGTATTTCTTGTTTTCAGATTTACTGTTGATGAAGATGAAATTCAGAATGTGAGGCTTAGGTTAGTCCTACTGTTTAGTCTTACGGATAGTCTGATTCTGCAAGCAGCAGGACGGTTCTGGGTTCAAATACAGGGCTGGGAATTTTTCACTGAGGAATTTGTTCCCTGTTTTTCATACCTGGCTTCTCTGCAGGTATTTTAGCCGCCTCTTCCAGTCCAGGAACAGGACTGGTCCTCTTATCGTGTGTCCATGGCTCCTTGTTTTAGGTCTGTCCAGGGTCAGCCTAGCTGTAGCTTAATGTTTGCTGCAGACCTTCAGTGATTCTGCAAGGATTAGAGTTTGCAGGCGATGGAGAAGTGGAGCAGCAGCTTAAGCCCATGATGAATGCTTCAGATTCAGTGGTGGGAGTCATGTTGAATGTTTGGTCACCAAACTATGTTGCATCACCTCTCTAAAATAATAAAAAATAAATCTCCTCTTTCTCTTCCTTCTGTTTTAACATTTCTAATATTTTTCTGTAAAAACTGATGTTATGATGAATTATTTTATTTGATGAATCAAAGCTTCATCAAAGAAAAACATGTTGCAGACTCATTGAGTAACCAACAGATTAATAATGTTTAAGAGACTAAACATGAGCGATGAATGCTGCAGCTGCTCCTGTAAAGATTTCACCCTGAATCAATCCTGTTTAAACTGTAAGCATTAAGATTTTACAGGCTGCCCCCAAACCCTGACATTAATCTGCACAGCCTGACATATAAGGTAGCGGTGCATCTGGTTCCACCTGTGTGACGTCTACAGTGAGACGAGGTTCAGCTAAAACAAGTTGAAACCCTTTGGAAGCAGAAATGCTGTCAGCAGAAGATGATCTGATCAGGATTCCTGCAGCGTTTAGCTGATCCCAAGCAGAACCGCCTGACAACACCGTTAACTCTGACCTCTCTCTGTCCTGTTTGGTTTTTACTTCCAGGGATTTTTGCTTCATTTATTTTCAAACACAGACTTTCACTCAATTTATAGTTTAATAACAGAGAAAAGTGACGTTGAAGCTAAAAATGCTTTTGGAACGTTTTCCTGAGGACAGCAGCTTCTTATTAGCAGGAATACGATGGAGGTGAAGATGTTTAGGAAGGAAAACAGGGCAGCAGCCTCAGCAGGCGCTCCCAGACCTCCCTCCCAACAGACACCTCCTCCTGCTCCTCTTCTCAGGCCAGTGGGGAGATATGGTGTCTCCAAGGTGTCCCGGGTCTTTCCCAGTGTCCCAGTGGGACGTCCCAGAGGGAGGCTTCTATCAGGATAGGTTCCCATCTTTCCTTTATGGAATTACTTTTCCACAGAGGTGTGACCAGTGGCGGCTGGCCAGTAGAGGGCGCCGCCCCACCCAACCCATGATCTTGATTAAAACATAAAAAGACAAATTAAAAATAGATTATAGAATTAAAATCTTGCCAAATGTATTAATATATGTTTTAGATGTACAGATAAATATTTGATCTTTAATGACGAGTAAAGCTGTTTCATTTGTTGTCGGATTGGTGACGTATTTCCATAAATCTCCCTCATAGACTCCGGTTAAAGTCGTCCAGAGCAGCAGCTCCTCTTCAATGCAAAGATAGGAGCATCCTGGGGAGCAGCTCTCCTGCACCCAGAGCTGAAAGCAGCTTTATTTGCTCACCACCTCCCTCCACAGCGCTGACCTCACCGTCGTCTGTTAGAAAGTGCTGCTGATTGACAGGTTTATAGGATTATTTAGCTGCTAGGCTAGGCTAACTGCATGCAGCGAGGCTAACTGCATGCAGCGAGGCTGACTGCATGGAGCGAGGCTGACTGCATGCAGCGAGGCTAACTGCAGGCAGTGAGGCTAACTGCATGCAGCGAGGCTAACTGCATGCAGCGAGGCTAACTGCATGGAGCGAGGCTGACTGCATGCAGTGAAGCTAACTGCATGGAGCGAGGCTAACTGCATGGAGCGAGGCTGACTGCATGCAGTGAAGCTAACTGCATGGAGCGAGGCTAACTGCATGCAGTGAGGCTGACTGCAGGCAGTGAGGCTCACTGCATGCAGCGAGGCTAACTGCATGCAGCGAGGCTAACTGCATGGAGCGAGGCTGACTGCATGCAGTGAAGCTAACTGCATGGAGCGAGGCTAACTGCATGGAGCGAGGCTGACTGCATGCAGTGAAGCTAACTGCATGGAGCGAGGCTAACTGCATGGAGCGAGGCTGACTGCATGCAGTGAAGCTAACTGCATGGAGCGAGGCTAACTGCATGGAGCGAGGCTGACTGCATGCAGTGAAGCTAACTGCATGGAGCGAGGCTAACTGCATGCAGCGAGGCTAACTGCATGCATCGAGGCTAACTGCATGGAGCGAGGCTGACTGCATGCAGCGAGGCTAACGGCATGCAGTGAGGCTAACGGCATGGAGCGAGGCTGACGGCATGCAGTGAGGCTGACTGCATGCAGCGAGGCTAACGGCATGGAGCGAGGCTGACTGCATGCAGCGAGGCTGACTGAATGCAGCGAGGCTGACTGCATGCAGCGAGGCTAACTGCATGCAGCGAGGCTAACTGAATGCAGCGAGGCTGACTGAATGCAGCGAGGCTGACTGCATGCAGCGAGGCTAACTGCATGCAGCGAGGCTAACTGCATGCAGCGAGGCTAACTGCATGGAGTGAGGCTGACTGCATGGAGCGAGGCTGAGTGCATGCAGTGAAGCTAACTGAATGCAGCGAGGCTGACTGCATGCAGCGAGGCTAACTGCATGCAGCGAGGCTAACTGAATGCAGCGAGGCTGACTGAATGCAGCGAGGCTGACTGCATGCAGCGAGGCTAACTGCATGCAGCGAGGCTAACTGCATGCAGCGAGGCTAACTGCATGGAGTGAGGCTGACTGCATGGAGCGAGGCTGAGTGCATGCAGTGAAGCTAACTGCATGCAGCGAGGCTGACTGCATGCAGCGAGGCTGACTGCATGCAGCGAGGCTAACTGCATGCAGTGAAGCTGACTGCATGCAGCGAGGCTGACTGCATGCAGCGAGGCTGACTGCATGCAGCGAGGCTAACTGCATGCAGTGAGGCTGACTGCATGCAGTGAAGCTAACGGCATGGAGCGAGGCTGACTGCATGCAGTGAGGCTAACTGCATGCATTGAGGCTGACTGCATGCAGTGAGGCTAACGGCATGCAGCGAGGCTGACTGCATGCAGCGAGGCTAACTGCATGGAGCGAGGCTGACTGCATGCAGTGAGGCTGACTGAATGCAGCGAGGCTAACTGCATGGAGCGAGGCTGACTGCATGCAGTGAGGCTGACTGCATGCAGCGAGGCTTACTGCATGCAGCGAGGCTAACTGCATGCAGCGAGGCTAACTGCATGGAGCGAGGCTAACTGCATGCAGCGAGGCTAACTGCATGGAGCGAGGCTGACTGCATGCAGTGAGGCTAACTGCATGGAGCGAGGCTGACTGCATGCAGTGAGGCTGACTGAATGCAGCGAAGCTAACTGCATGGAGCGAGGCTGACTGCATGCAGTGAGGCTGACTGCATGCAGCGAGGCTGACTGCATGCAGCGAGGCTAACTGCATGCAGTGAGGCTGACTGCATGCAGCGAGGCTGACTGCATGCAGCGAGGCTAACTGCATGCAGCGAGGCTAACTGCATGCAGCGAGGCTAACTGCATGCAGTGAAGCTAACTGCATGCAGCGAGGCTAACTGCATGGAGCGAGGCTGACTGCATGCAGTGAAGCTAACTGCATGCAGCGAGGCTAACTGCATGCAGCGAGGCTAACTGCATGCAGCGAGGCTAACTGCATGGAGCGAGGCTAACTGCATGGAGCGAGGCTGACTGCATGCAGCGAGGCTAACGCTTTATCCTGCTTTCCCTGCCTGCTTTTCAAACTGAGCCATCATGGATAAAGACAGCTAGGACTGATTTAACGCACTTTGCAGAACATTTTTGGATGATGATGTTTTCTGCTGTTGGCATTCATGTAAATATACTGCTGTGATACCTGAATATCCATTTGATTAGCTTTGGTTTACAAAGTAACAGCGCCCCCTGGAGGAATCTCCACCAGCCACCACTGGGTTTGACTTCAACACCTCTTTTTTGAACCAGGAGTGTTTTTTTTTTTGTTAAAAATTAATTTATTTGCTCTGCTAAAGACACGTTCATGCAATAACAATCTAGCTGTTTTAATCTCATTGCTTATGGTGAAGAAAAGGAAAACTTGGACTGGATTTTGAAAAAGGTGCAGAGGATTCCGCTGCTCTGTGCCTTTTGACTTTGCTCTATAATCTGCTTTATGTCTCTTCAGAAAGCAGAAGTTCCAGGATGCAAAACCATTTTTCCATGTGAGGAAATCTTCATCACCAACATTTACGTTTCACAAAAAAAAAACAACAATGAAAATTAAATTAGCCGTTAAATGTTCGCTGCATTGGTTAAATAAGACCAACAGCTCATGAATGGAGGGTTCAGATGGAGGTGGACTTGGTTACCGCTAGTTAAGCTGTTGACTATTCATGCCTATATCTGCGTTCTGTACCTTCATCGTAGCTCTGAAGGGCCGAGGGCCCGAGCCTATGGGGCCCATCCCTGCAACCAGACGGGAACCAGAAATATGTGGCTGGTATTTTTTAACTGGTCATTCTTTGCTGAGAAGCTTAGATGTAGAGCAGCTAGTGTAAAGTCTAGTTGATCTCTGTTTTAATCTGATCTAACAGACGCTACTCTGCTAATATACTGGTTTAGATCATCAGTCTGACACAAACCCACCAGCTTCTGTGGAGGAATCACTTGCATGACTAACAGTTGTCCTCTCCACCTGAGCTCTGGATGTCTGCAGCTCTTCCAGAGTTTCCATGGACCTCTGTGTTTCCGCTCTGTTTAATGCGGCGCTAGCTTAGCTTAGCCTTTCCGTTTCTTTGGACAGGGAAATCTTGGATGGTTTGCAGGTTTTTTCTTTCTTTTCAGGGTCTAATTCTTTGAATGTTCCGGTTTATTTCTAAAGCATCTCTAAAATTCATGCAGAAACTCCCAGTTCAATGCATCTGAAATAAAAAGGAGCAGAGAGAAGAAACAAATCTTATGCCGTCTGCCCTTTAATTCATTTAACAACACCTCTGCACCAAAACAACAAATGCACAAAGCTCCTTATATAGTTTTAGCAAGAATCTTTAACTTTAAACTTCCCATTTCAGCTTCTATTGCTGTTCTTCAAGATGCCTTTTTTTCACTAACAAACTTTATTCTTTATTTACACTGACACTGAATCAAACACAGACGGACTGAATATGTGAAAATGACATAAAATGTTTAATGGCCTGAAGGAGCCCAGAGCACATTAACAGCAGCAGCATTCGATAATTTCTCTACGATCTGAATGGAGAGAAGAACGGCGTGTTTCTAACGGTGCCTTTATTGAAGTTACCGTAATGCACGGGGGAATGCACCATTAGCAGTGTGTGCAGTGAGATCCCATGTGGACACAGGCTGGATGAGTGACTGGAAGAACAGAGGAAATAACAAAGTCTTGCCTGAATTAATAAGCTCTTTAATTAGCTGCTAAAGAAAATGTTCAATCTGCACCAAAATGGCTTCTTTTGCTTCCTCTGCCTCCTCAGTGTGTGTCTGCAGCGGCTCAGTCAGCAAGCAGCTTTCCCTGGATGTTTGCTTCCATTGTTATTACCTGGGGGGGGGGGGGGGGGCATTACTGCCAACATCTGGAAAACACCTGGGAACAACTATTCATCTATTTACAGCATCTAAATCATCCATTTCTACACTGATGTGTAAACTCACATATTTAAAAAAAGCCTCCCTGTCCTCCTCCTGGTCCTCCTCCCTGTTCCTCCTCCCTGTCCCCCTCCTGGTCCTTCTCCCTGTCACCCTCCCTGTCCTCCTCCTGGTCCTCCTCCCTGTTCCTCCTCCCTGTCCCCCTCCTGGTCCTTCTCCCTGTCACCCTCCCTGTCCTCCTCCTGGTCCTCCTCCCTGTCCTCCTCCTGGTCCTTCTACCTGTCACCCTCCCTGTCCTCCTCCTGGTCCTCCTCCCTGTCCTCCTCCTGGTCCTCCTCCCTGTTCCTCCTCCCTGTCCCCCTCCTGGTCCTTCTCCCTGTCACCCTCCCTGTCCTCCTCCCTGTCCTCCTCCTGGTCCTCCTCCCTGTACTTCTCCCTGTCCTCCTACATGTCCTCCTCCTGGTCCTCCTCCTGTTCCTCCTCCCTGTCCTCCTCCCTGTACTATTCCTGGTCCTCCTCCTGGTCCTTCTCCCTGTCCTCCTCCCTGTACTTCTCCTGGTCCTCCTCCTGGTCCTCTTACCTGTCCTCCTCCTGTTACTCCTCCCTGTCCTCCTCACTGTACTTCTCCTGGTCCTCCTCCCTGTCCTCCTCCTGGTCCTCCTCCCTGTCCTCCTCCCTGTACTATTCCTGGTCCTCCTTCCTGTCCTCCTCCCTGTCCTCCTCCTGGTCCTCCTCCTGTTCCTCCTCCCTGTCCTCCTCCCTGTACTATTCCTGGTCCTCCTTCCTGTCCTCCTCCCTGTACTTCTCCTGGTCCTCCTCCCTGTCCTCCTCCTGGTCCTCCTCCCTGTTCCTCCTCCCTGTCCCCCTCCTGGTCCTTCTCCCTGTCACCCTCCCTGTCCTCCTCCTGGTCCTCCTCCCTGTCCTCCTCCTGGTCCTCCTCCCTGTACTTCTCCCTGTCCTCCTACATGTCCTCCTCCTGGTCCTCCTCCTGTTCCTCCTCCCTGTCCTCCTCCCTGTACTATTCCTGGTCCTCCTCCCTGTCCTCCTCCCTGTACTTCTCATGGTCCTCCTCCTGGTCCTTCTCCCTGTCCTCCTCCCTGTACTTCTCCTGGTCCTCCTCCTGGTCCTCTTACCTGTCCTCCTCCTGTTACTCCTCCCTGTCCTCCTCACTGTACTTCTCCTGGTCCTCCTCCCTGTCCTCCTCCTGGTCCTCCTCCTGGTCCTCCTCCCTGTACTATTCCTGGTCCTCCTCCCGGTCCTTCTCCCTGTCCTCCTCCCTGTACTTCTCCCTGTCCTCCTACCTGTCCTCCTCCTGGTCCTCCTCCTGTTCCTCCTCCCTGTCCTCCTCCCTGTACTATTCCTGGGCCTCCTTCCTGTCCTCCTCCCTGTCCTCCTCCTGGTCCTCCTCCTGTTCCTCCTCCCTGTCCTCCTCCCTGTACTATTCCTGGTCCTCCTTCCTGTCCTCCTCCCTGTACTTCTCTTGGTCCTCCTCCTGGTCCTCCTCCTGGTCATTCTCCCTGTCCTCCTCCCTGTACTTCTCCCTGTCCTCCTACTTGTCCTCCTCCTGGTCCTCCTCCTGGTCCTCCTACTGGTCCTCCTCCCTGTCCTCCTCCTGGTCCTCCTCCCTGTCCTCCTCCCTGTACTTCTCATGGTCCTGCTCCTGGTCCTCCTCCCTGTACTTCTCCCTGTCCTCCTACCTGTCCTCCTCCTGGTCCTCCTCCTGTTCCTCCTCCCTGTCCTCCTCCCTGTACTATTCCTGGTCCTCCTTCCTGTCCTCCTCCCTGTACTTCTCCTGGTCCTCCTCCCTGTCCTCCTCCTGGTCCTCCTCCCTGTCCTCCTCCCTGTACTTCTCATGGTCCTGCTCCTGGTCCTCCTCCCTGTACTTCTCCCTGTCCTCCTACCTGTCCTCCTCCTGGTCCTCCTCCTGTTCCTCCTCCCTGTCCTCCTCCCTGTACTATTCCTGGTCCTCCTTCCTGTCCTCCTCCCTGTACTTCTCCTGGTCCTCCTCCTGGTCCTCCTCCTGGTCCTCCCTGTACTTCTCCCTGTCCTCCTACCTGTCCTCCTCCTGGTGGGAGGTGTCCAGGAGGAGATGTCTGATCCTCCTCGTGATGTGGAGGAGCAGCAGCTCTGAGCCTCTCCCTGATGACTGAGCTCCTCCCCCTCTCTCTGAGGGAGAGCCCAGCCTTCCTGCAGAGGAAGCTTGGATCCAGGATCTGGTTCTTTGGGTCCTGATCCAGAGGATGAGGGCAGGAATGTAGAGCGGCTGCTAAATCAGAGGTTTGCCTTTTAGCTCATCCTCCATCTAAAGCACAGGAACTTCTGCTGGTTAGTAGAGTTTATCAAACTTAGTTACCACGGTGACCACTAGTTGATTTATTTAAGGGTGAATCTACATCCATTGACTTTATCCGCCACATGTAAAGATTCTGTGTCTTTACTCTGGTTCATTCACAGGGTGAAGCGACTTTCATACAGATGTTGTTCAAGTTTACCAGAAGATTCTCAATATATTAGATAACTAGAAGTTCTAGTTCATTCATAGGTCATTCAGTTCAAGGGTAAAACTAATTAATTATAATCAGTTAAATGATTAGAACTGTCCTTTACTGACCAGTTTTAGTCTCTTACATAAAGGTTGGACCTGAATCAGGCTGTTAGAAATTCATTTATTTAATAACTTAACTTAGACTATTGCTATGAGCAGAATAATTAATCACCGACTAATAAACGTCTCTGTTCATTCAGTGTTTTCTGGATGCTGCCTGTTATTCAAACCATCATGACTAAAGGAGGCAGACCTTAGAGAAGCTCCCTCTGGCCTCAGCAGCTCCAGGCGCCGTCACCCCGTCCTGTACAGACTGGCTCAGGTCTCAGGGGTCATTTCACGCTTTTTTTTATTTTTTATTAGGAGTAAGAGAGACATTACAAACATAATTTAAACTGTAAACGACAGGGTATGCCATATCGAACATACATATATATGGATAGTAAAGCAGTAAAAGGCATACAATTTAGCTCATGTGGATTTTTTTTTTCCTTACAAAACTGAACAGAATACAATGTATAAAAAAATAAAAATAAAAGTAAGTAAAGAAACAAAATTAAAATGGAGGGTGGGTGTGGGGTAGGGTGCATCACCTAATCTAATCTAGGAAAAGGGACTGAAGAGAATGAAAGAATCTCATGATAGGGCCCCATAAGATATAGAATTTAGCAGGGTTGCCTTTCAATGAGTATCTTATCTTTTCCAATTTTAGAAAAAACATGGTGTCTTTAAGCCACTGGCCGCTAGAAGGTGGAACTGTTAACTTCCAATGATTGTCATGGTTGGTTTAGAAATCAAACCCACATGCAGAACACCACTTGGAGACTGATAAAAAGTTCAACAGAGTTTATTAAAGGTTTGCACAGAGATAACATGAACTGGATTCTGGAAACTGGTCCGGGCAGGATTCTCAGGCGTCTGCAGAGACGGATAGTTTGATTAGCCAGGTTAACAGATTAGTTGTTGAGTTTTCAGATGTTTCTGAAAATACCTTGAAGAGGTCCAGGCTTTCTTTCTGAGAGAGGGAACCGGTTGGGTCCAGAGACTGTTGGTTCAGCAGAGTGCTCAGCAGCAGCAGCGTCTAGCTTCTGACTGTCCAGTGACAGACCTTGGTTTGATGGATTAGCTCTTTCCTTAAGAGCAGCAGGTGGATTCCAGAGTGAGATCTTCAGGTTTGGCTCTCTAGGGCAGGCAGGCAGGTAACAGGCTAAGCTCATCCAGAGCTTCAGACGAGAGACAGGTTTCCTATGAGCGAGAAGACAGAGACTGGTTAGAATTGGGTTTCTCCTAGAGACACAGATTCTAGTAGTTCAGAGGCTCAGGTTCGCTAACCAAACTTGGTCAACACTGCGGCGTTGAAGGAAGGTCTGGCTGCTGATTATATAGGCAGGTCTCCTGATGGGCTGATGAACGTGTTGGAGGGCTCCAGCCCAGGAGATCCACAGCGCACTCTGCTGGAGAAGGTGGAGAATCTCCAGATCCCAACAGTACCCCCCTCTCAACGACCACCTCCCGAGGTCCCGAGGATGTGGACGGGAGGGACTTCTCATAATCCTCGATCAAGGACAAATCGAGGATAAATGAACCAGGAACCCAGGTGCGGTCCTCCGGACCATAGCCCTCCCAGTCGACGAGGTACTGCCATCCGCAACCTCGCCGACGGGAGTCCACGATCCGGCGAACTGTGTATGCCGGATGACCATCGATGTCCAGGGCGGGTGGAAGGGAGTCGGAAGGCGGGCACAAAGAACTAGTGACTACAGGCTTTATCTGGGAAACATGGAATGTAGGATTGATGCGCAGAGAAGGTGGAAGGTGCAGGCGGACAGCAGAGGGGTTAATTATGCGATCGATTTTGTGTGGACCGATGAATCTGGGTGAAAGTTTCCTGGACATAGCCTTCAGTGGAATGTCTCGGGTCGACAACCAAACCTCCTGGCCTGGAGTGTAGTCAGGGGCAGGACGTCTCTTGGAGTCAGCAAACTTTTTGGTTGAGGCTGACGAGCGGGTGAGGGTGGTGATGGTATCCCTCCAAATATGTTGGCAGCGGCGGATGTGAGGAGCAGATGTGGACTGATCTGACCGTTATCTCTCTCTCATCTGCGGGGAAGAGTGGAGGCTGATACCCTATGGAAACTTGAAAGGGGGATAAACCGGTAGAAGCAGATTTGAGGGAGTTATGAGCATATTCAATCCACGTCAGGAACTGACTCCAGTCAGTGGGGTTGTTCGAAGTCAGGCAGCGGAGAGTGGACTCGAGTTGCTGGTTCATCCTCTCCGTCTGCCCATTAGATTGAGGATGGTAACCAGAGGTGAGAGAGGATTTGCAATTTAATGCTGAGCAGAAAGCTTTCCAGACCTGTGAGATGAACCGGGGACCACGATCTGAGAGGATTTCTTGAGGGATACCATGGAGGCGAAAAACATGCTTCACGAGGAGCTGAGCCGTCTGGAATGCTGTGGGGAGCTTTCTGAGGGGAATAAGATGACAAGCCTTGGAAAATCGATCGACGATGATTAGTATTGTAGTCATACCTCTAGAAATCGGGAGACCAGTGAAAAAATTGACAGCAATATGAGACCAAGGACGGGTTGGAACAGGTAGAGGATGCAGCAGACCAGAAGGTGGTTGGTCTTGTTCCTAGCGCAGATGGGACAAGCCAGAACGTACTCTTTGACGTCTTTATGCAGAGACGGCCACCAAAATCGCCTGCTTATGAGGGCGATGGTTCTGCTCACTCCAGGATGGGCCGAGAATTTAGCTGCGTGCATCCACTGGATGAGGCGGGATCTGACGGAAGACGGGACTTACATTTTATTAGGAGGACCATTACCTGGGTCAGGTTCAGAAGCCAGGGCAGAGTTGATCAGATCAGTGATCTCCCAGGAAATGGCTCCAACTGTACATGAGCAGGGAGAACAGGTTCGGGTGTCTCAGGTTGATCGGTGGAATACAGACGAGAGAGAGAGTCGGGCTTGACGTTCTTGGAACCAGGTCTATACGAAATGATGAGATTGAAGCGTGAGAAGAAGAAAGACCACCTAGAATGCTGTGGTTTGAATCTTTTTGCCGATTGAATATAGGCCAGGTTCTTGTGGTCTGTCCAAACCAGTAATTCAATTCAATTCAGTTTATTTATATAGCGCCAAATTCACAACACATGTCATCTCAAGGCACTTTACAGTTCAACCAGATCATACAGTCAAATTGATACAAAGTTTTCTATCTAAGGAAAACCAGTTGATTGCATTGACTCATTGACTAAAATACAATCCCTCACACTAAGCATGCTTGTAGCGACAGTGGAGAGGAAAAACTCCCTTTTAACAGGAAGAAACCTCCAGCAGAACCAGGCTCAGTGTGAGCGGCCATCTGCTGAGGCCGACTGGGGTTCAAGGAGACAGAAGCAGAGATACAAAAAGCAGCTGTAAAAGGCGGCCCCGTCCAGGAAACACACAGCCAGGCAGACGAGCTCCAAGGCAGCTCCCTTGCCAGAGGATGAAGAGAGCACATCCAGTTAGTCACGGCCAGAGAAACAGGACCACACCTGAAGACAGGCCGATCTCCAACATCTACAAACAAGGGTGTTGATGGAAGCAGCACAGCTGATGTTTCTTTCCTGGATTACGTCACAGCCAAACAGGAATAGACGAGGCAAAGCTACTCTGAGGAAAAGCAGAGAGAGGAGGTTAGAGATTGAACAAACAGATTCTGCAGAATAGGAGAACCGAGACAGAATGAAGCAGAAAGATGAAATGGGGGTCCCTATGTCCTCCAAAAGTCTAAGCCTATAGCAGCATAACTATAAAGACAGCTCAGGATAACCTGAGCCACCCTAACTATAAGCTTTATCAAAAAGGAAAGTTTTAAGCCTAGCCTTAAAAGTAGACAGGGTGTCTGCCTCACGGACTAAAACTGGTAGTTGGTTCCACAGGAGAGGAGCCTGATAACTAAAAGATCTGCCTCCCATTCTACTTTTAGAAATTCTAGGAACCACTAGTAAACCTGCAGATTGAGAGCGAAGTGCTCTGTTAGGAACATAAGGAACAATCAGATCTCTGATATCAGATGGAGCTTGGCCATTTAAGGCTTTATATGTGAGAAGGAGGATTTTAAATTCTATTCTTGATTTAACAGGAAGCCAATGAAGAGAAGCCAGGATAGGAGAGATATGATCTCTCTTTTTAATTTTCATCAGAACTCTGGCTGCAGCATTTTGGATCAGCTGAAGGCTTTTAACTACAGTTTGTGGACTTCCTGATAGTAAAGAATTACAATAGTCCAGCCTTGAAGTAACAAATGCATGGGCTAGTTTCTCAGCATCACCCCTGGACAGGAGATTTCTAATTTTTGCAATGTTCCTCAGATGAAAGAAGGAAATTCTAGAAACCTCTTTGATCTGGGATTTAAATGACAGGTCCTGATCAAAAATAACACCAAGATTTTTTACTTTATTATCTGAAATCAGTTTAATCCCATCCAAATGAAGTGACTGGCTAATCAGCTTCTTTTTCAGAGACTCTGGTCCAAAGACTATAACTTCTGTTTTGTCTGCATTCAGAAGCAGAAAGTTAAGAGTCATCCAGGTTTTTATGTCTTCAAGACATGCCTGTAATCTATGTAATGGGTTAGCTTCATCTGGATTTATAGACAGATATAGCTGGGTATCATCAGCATAACAGTGGAAATTAATCCCATGCTGTCTAATAACTCTACCGATTGGGAGCATGTATAAAGTAAAGAGAATTGGTCCTAGCACTGATCCCTGTGGTACTCCACAGGTAACCTTTGAGCGTGTTGAAGATCTATCATTAACATAAACAAACTGAATTCGATCAGATAGATAGGATTTAAACCAGTCTAGTGCTGTTCCTTTAATTCCAACAAAATATTCAAGTCTTTCTAGAAGAATATTATGATCAACTGTATCAAATGCAGCACTAAGATCCAACAGGACGAGCACAGATACAAGTCCATTATCTGAGGCCATGAGAATATCATTAGTGACTTTCACCAGAGCTGTTTCAGTGCTATGATGAGCTCTAAAGCCAGACTGAAACTCTTCAAAAAGTTCATTATGGTGTAAGTGGTCGCAAACTTGTTTGGCAACTACTTTCTCAAGAATTTTGGATAAGAAAGGAAGATTGGATATAGGTCTATAATTAACCAAGTCATCTGGGTCAAGAGACGGTTTCTTAAGCAGAGGTTTAATTACAGCAACCTTAAAAGTTTTAGGTACATATCCTTGTAACAGAGATAGATTAATCACATCTAAAATGGAGGAGGAGATCAAAGGGAATACCTCCTTAAATAACCTGGTTGGAACTGGATCTAACATACAAGTTGAAGGCTTAGATGAAGACAATAATTTTGCTAATTCAGAAAGTTCAACTGGATCAAAGCAGTCTAAACCCCGTTCAGATTCCATGACTACCTCAGGTACAATCGCGGATAGAGGAGTGCTTATGATCTTATTTTTAATAAGATCAATCTTATTTATAAAGAATCCCATAAAATCATTGCTGCTAAGAGCAGGTGGAATGGACGGTTCAACAGAGCTATGGCTCTGGGTGAGTTTGGCAACTGTATTAAAAAGAAATCTAGGATTATTCTTATTCTCCTCTATTAATGAGGAGAAGTATGCTGCTCTTGCTTTACAAAGGGTCCTCTTATACAGCAGTAAACCATTTTTCCAGACTAGAAAGGACTCCTGCAGACCTGTGGAGCGATATTTTCTCTCCAGTTTCCTAGCATTTTGCTTCAAAGTATGCAGCTCTGCATTAAACCAAGGAGCAAGCTTTCTATTTTCAACAGTTTTCATTTTCAAGGGAGCTGCGTTGTCTAAGGCAGTACGCAGAGAACTAGCAACCCCATCAACAAAATCATCAACCTGTGAAGGGGAATAAGCTATGCTTTTGCACTCTGCAGCACTGCTCAGCGACACAGAGGAGAGAGAAAGTGAAGCAGATTCTTTAAAATTTATAACTGCACTATCTGATAAAGATCTACTAAAATTGAACCTTCTTTTGGGGGAGGAGAACTCTGTTAAAGTAATCCTGAAGGTTATTAGAAAGTGGTCAGAGAGGACAGGGTTGTGAGGAAATACTGTTATTTCTTCACATTCTATGCCGTATGTCAGCACAAGATCCAAAGTATGAAGAGTACTGGATGCTCAGCCCCCTCGAGCCAGTGTCTCCATTCCTCCAGGGCGAGCTTAATGGCAAGAAGTTCTCGGTCTCCAACATCATAATTTTTTTCGGCTGGGGATAGTCTGCGTGAAAAGAAAGCACATGGGTGAGTTTTCTGGTCAGAATCTGACTGCTGAGATAGAACAGCTCCAACACCGGAATCGGATGCATCAACCTCAAGGATGAACTGTTTCGTAGGATCAGGCTGAACCAAGATGGGGACACTGGAAAAGAGTTTCTTTAATTTATTGAAGGCATTTTCGGCCTCAGGGGTCCATTGGAATGTTCTTTTAACAGAGGTAAGAGCTGTGAGGGGTAGAGCTGTCTGGCTATAGTTTCTTATGAACCTCCTATAGAAGTTTGCAAAACCAAGAAATCTCTGGAGTTGCTTGCGGTTTTCAGGTGTAGGCCAGTCCAGAACTGCCTTTATCTTGTCTTCTGATGGCTTCACCTGCCCGCCCTCGAGCACAGGCCCTAGGAAAGTAACAGACTGTTGGTGAAATTCACATTTCTCGGCTTTCACAAAAAGTTTATTTTCCAGAAGTCTCTGAAGGACTAAACGAACATGTTTCCTGTGGTCTGAGAGGTTTTTGGAGTAGATCAAAATATCATCGATGTAGACAAAAACAAAAACATTCAAAAAATCTCTGAGGACATCATTGACAAGAGCTTGGAAACAGGCAGGAGCGTTCGTGAGTCCAAAAGGCATGACAAGGTACTCAAACTGTCCTAAGGGGGTCTTAAAGGCTGTCTTCCATTCATCCCCTTCTCTTATTCTCAGGAGATGGTAGGCGTTTCTCAGATCGAGCTTAGTGAATACTGTAGCACCTTGTACAGGTTCAAACGCTGATGCCAGTAATGGTAGGGGATATTTATTTTTGACGGTAATCTGATTCAAATCCCTGTAGTCAATACAGGGGCGCATGGAACCATCCTTTTTACCCACAAAGAAAAAATCAGCACCGAGAGGAGATGAAGATGGACGAATTATCCCAGCAGCTAGAGATTCATTGATGTATTTTTCCATGGTTTCACGTTCAGGTTTGGAAATGTTATACAATCTGCTGCTGGGAAGAGGGGCTCCTGGAAGTAAATCTATGGCGCAGTCATATGGTCTGTGAGGTGGTAGAGACGTCGCACTGACCTTACTGAAGACTGGTGCCAGATCGTGATACTCGGGAGGAACGGAAGTAAGGTCAGGAGAGTCCATCTCCCCCCTACCTCTAGGGGACTGAATAGCAGGGGCTGCAGAACGTAGACATGTCTCGTGACAGGAGGTGGACCAGGATTCAATGTGGCGTTCAGCCCAGTTAATATGGGGGTTATGTCATTCCAGCCACTCGAACCCAAGCACCAGAGGAGAACAAGCTGAAGGAAAAACAAAAAACGTTATCATCTCCCGGTGGTTTCCAGAGATAAGCAGTTCTAAGGGTTGTGTCTGATGAGTGGCTTGATGAAGCTTCTTTCCATCGATAGCAGAAACTCTGAGAGGTTTAATTAAAGGAACAGTCTCAATCCTTAACTGCTGAACTAGTTCTGAATCAATGAGGTTTCTTTCACAGCCAGAGTCGATGAATGCGGATAAGGTGAGATTCTGGTTAGAAAAGAACAGAGTAGCAGGCAACAACAAGTGAGGAGATTTCTCAGATCTTAGATGGCCCGTCAGACTCCTCACATCCTCTGACGGGCCCTGGCTTTTGATTTAGCCGGGCATGAAGCAATAAAATGGCCAGTCTCACCACAATACAGACACAGTTTAGCTTTAAATCTCTGTTGCCTCTCTTCAGGGGATAATCTGGCGTGTCCTATTTGCATGGGTTTGGCCTCCGCTCCTTCTGAAGAAGAGAAATGAGAGACTTGGACAGGCGCTGGAAGAGTCTGATTCTTAGACCTTGGCTTGGTACTGGGTTCTGGGGAACCGGAAGCATAATTAAATGCAGGAGTTGAAACAGGAAAATTCCGGTCTCTCTGCCTTGAATGATTTCTAGTCCGAAGTCTGTTATCCAACCTGATGGTCAAACGGATTAAATCCTCCAAACTAGCAGGTTCGTCTATTGTGGCGAGTTCATCCTTAATATTTTCGTTCAAGGCTTTAAAGTAAGCACTCTTAAGTGCGCACTCGTTCCAACCTGAGGCTGCGGCTTTAACCCGAAGTCAATGGAGAACTCGGCTACTGTTGAATCTCCCTGTTTTAAATCTAGCAGGGCTCGAGAATCAATAGTTTTATCTGAGTCATGGTTGAAAACTTGAGAAAACTCAGAAAAAAATTCAGAAAAAGTACATGAAAAACTGGACTCAGAAGAGAACCTTGCCTCCGCCCATTCCAGGGCTCGACCAGTTAGCTGAGAGAGAATGAAGGAAATTTTCTTCCTATCATTTGGGAAACTGCCAGGAGAGTGTTCAAAAAGCAAACGACATTGAAACAAAAATCCTTTACACTCCTTTTGGTTACCTGAAAATCTTTCAGGGAGACTGGGACGGAACTCAGGAAATTACGTCACGGATGGTGACCTTAGAGGCGGAAGTGGTTCCGGAACAGAACGGACTGCAGGCGTAGCATTAGCATTTCCCATGTAGCCAGCGTAATTCTGCAAGACTTGATTCTGATGCTCTAGTTTAGTGTGTAACTCACGGATGGTGTGCGCTTGTCCAAGGATTTGAGCGTCCTGCTCCTCAAGCCTCCTCCGGAGGTGATCTGCTGGGCTTTGTGTTTGGCCGCAGTGTTCTGTCATGATCGGTTCTGAATTAAACCCACATGCAGAACACTACAAAGGAGACTGATCGAGGAATCTCATGATAGGGCCCCATAAGATATAGAATTTAGCAGGGTTGCCTTTCAATGAGTATCTTATCTTTTCCAATTTTAGAAAAAACATGGTGTCTTTAAGCCACTGGCCGCTAGAAGGTGGAACTGTTAACTTCCAATGATTGTCATGGTTGGTTTAGAAATCAAACCCACATGCAGAACACCACTTGGAGACTGATAAAAAGTTCAACAGAGTTTATTAAAGGTTTGCACAGAGATAACATGAACTGGATTCTGGAAACTGGTCCGGGCAGGATTCTCAGGCGTTTGCAGAGACGGGTAGTTTGATTAGCCAGGTTAACAGATTAGTTGTTGAGTTTTCAGATGTTTCTGAAAATACCTTGAAGAGGTCCAGGCTCTCTTTTCTGAGAGAGGGAACCGGTTGGGTCCAGAGACTGTTGGTTCAGCAGAGTGCTCAGCAGCAGCAGCGTCTAGCTTCTGACTTTCCAGTGACAGACCTTGGTTTGAGGGATTAGCTCTTTCCTTAAGAGCAGCAGGTGGATTCCAGAGTGAGATCTTCAGGTTTGGCTCTCTAGGGCAGGAAGGCAGGTAACAGGCTAAGCTCATCCAGAGCTTCAGACGAGAGACAGGTTTCCTATGAGCGAGAAGACAGAGGCAGGTTAGAATTGGGTTTCTCTTAGAGACAGAGATTCTAGTAGTTCAGAGGCTCAGGTTCGCTAACCAAACTTGGTCAACACTGCGGCGTTGAAGGAAGGTCTGGCTGCTGATTATATAGGCAGGTCTCCTGATGGGCTGATGAACGTCAGCTGTGCTGGAGGGCTCCAGCCCAGGAGATCCACAGCGCACTCTGCTGGAGAAGGTGGAGAATCTCCAGATCCCAACAATGAAAAAGAAGACGCCGTCTTGCCAGTAAGGAAGTAAATGCTAGAATATCCAACTGGTTAGAAGTGAACTGTTTGTAGTCATCCGGAAGCCCAAATATAGCAACATGGGGAGAAGGTTTGATGACTACTGAGAGTATTTTTGACATTGTATCAAAGTAAGATAGCCAAAAACTGTGGAGTGATGGACAGGAATAAAACATATGAGTTAAATTGCAGGAAGATGCATGACATTTGTCACAATTGTCAGAGACAGAGGGAAAGAATTTAGACAGACGAGTTTTGGAGAAATGAACCCTAAAGAGAACTTTAAATTGTGAGAGAAAGTCGAGCACAGATTGAACTTGTGTGAATTTTCTTAAGAGCATTATTCCACCAGTCCTCTCCCAAATTTAGACCAGTTCGATCTCCCAAGCCGCTTTGACCTTGGTAATGGACGAAGAATCAAAAGACAGAATTTCATGGTAGACTTTAGATATATATGAACTCTGAAGAGGATCCCAGCTCAGAAACATCTCCCAGTGCAAGTCCAGCGGCCTGGAAGGAAAACTGGGAAATAAAGCTTTGGCGCAATGCCTAACCTGAAAGTACCGGAATAGATGAGAGGGCGGGAGTTGAAATTCTGATGAAAGGTCTGTGTAGCTGCGAAAGATACCTTCTTGTAAAAATTGTTAAAACATGTCAGCCCTTTATTACTCCATAATGAAAAGGTCGGATCAGTGAGTGCTGGTTGAAACTAATGATTCTTCGTTAAAGGGGATGCAGAGTGAAATTTGAAGTGCTTCCTAAACTGGTACCACATTTTTAAAACAGATCGAACTACTGGATTATCTACAAAGCCAGATGTATTGGATGTAATAGGGGAAGTGAGAAGAGCAACTAGTGAGGATGGGGAGCACGATTGAAGTCTACAGATCGAAACAAAATGAAATTTTATGGATGTGGGCTGCCCAATAATACAGCTGGAAATTTGGAAGTGACAATCCGCCACCAAATCTGCATCTGTAAAGTGTGGATTTGCGGATTCTAGGTTGATTTCCACGCCATAGAAAGCCAGTAATAACTTGGTCAAGCATCTTTAAAAAATGCATTAATAATTGGCAATCCTTTTGGGGAAAGCCTGGTCTGATTCGGAGAGACGGCATCCATCCCACTTTGGATGGTGCAGCTCTTCTTTCTAGGAATCTGGCCACATTTATTAGTCCTCCAAAACCCTGACCACCCAGGGTGCAGACCAGGAAGCAGAGTTGTAGTTTAACACACATCTCTGCAGCTTCTCTACTGTTACCCACTCTTTACTCCATCCAGACAGTGTCTTGCCCACGACCAAAATCTAATAAATTAGCAAAGATTCCCAAAGGAGTAAATCATGATAATCTAATTAAAATCAAAATAACTCCAATTGGGGAAAAAGTTAAAACAATTAAATGCGGTCTGTTTAACATAAGATCGCTTTCCTCTAAAAGTCTGCTAGTTAATGACTTGATTTGTGATAATCACATTGACTTGTTTTGCCTTACAGAAACCTGGCTGCAGCAAGAGGATTATGTGAGCATAAATGAGGCAACTCCTTCAAGCTATTTAAATTTTCACATACCCAGAAGTTCTGGGCGAGGAGGAGGAGTAGCAACAATCTTCCAGTCTGACTTACTGATTACTCCCAAAACAGTTAATACCTACAACTCTTTTGAACATTTAACCCTTAATTTCCCTCATCCAAATTTCAAGGCAAGAAAACCTCTTCTTTTTGTAACTTTGTATCGTCCGCCAGGTCCTTACTCTGAATGTTTAGATGAGTTTTCAGAGTTCCTTTCTGATTTGGTATTAAATACTGACAGGGTCATCATAGTGGGAGATTTTAACATCCATGCTGACATTGAAGGCGATAGCTTAAGAGCAGCCTTTAATGCTATCTTAGACACTATTGGCTTTGTTCAAAATGTGAATAGTCCCACACATTCTCATCTTCATACTTTGGATCTTGTGCTGACATACGGCATAGAATGTGAAGAAATAACAGTATTTCCTCACAACCCTGTCCTCTCTGACCACTTTCTAATAACCTTCAGGATTACTTTAACAGAGTTCTCCTCCCCCAAAAGAAGGTTCAATTTTAGTAGATCTTTATCAGATAGAGCAGTTATACATTTTAAAGAATCTGCTTCACTTTCTCTCTCCTCTGTGTCGCTGAGCAGTGCTGCAGAGTGCAAAAGCATAGCTTATTCCCCTTCACAGGTTGATGATTTTGTTGATGGGGTTGCTAGTTCTCTGCGTACTGCCTTAGACAACGCAGCTCCTTTGAAAATGAAAACCGTTAAAAATAGAAAGCTTGCTCCTTGGTTTA
Source organism: Cyprinodon diabolis (assembly GCA_030533445.1). Classification (NCBI taxonomy): domain Eukaryota; kingdom Metazoa; phylum Chordata; class Actinopteri; order Cyprinodontiformes; family Cyprinodontidae; genus Cyprinodon; species Cyprinodon diabolis. The sequence goes on along the minus strand of CM060073.1, from coordinate 890,636 downwards.
ATGCAGAGCTGCGTACTTTGAAGCAAAATGCTAGGAAACTGGAGAGAAAATATCGCTCCACAGGCCTGCGGGAGTCCTTCCTAGTCTGGAAAAATGGTTTACTGCTGTATAAGAGGACCCTTTGTAAAGCAAGAGCAGCATACTTCTCCTCATTAATAGAGGAGAATAAGAATAATCCTAGATTTCTTTTTAATACAGTTGCCAAACTCACCCAGAGCCATAGCTCTGTTGAACCGTCCATTCCACCTGCTCTTAGCAGCAATGATTTTATGGGATTCTTTATCAATAAGATTGATCTTATTAAAAATAAGATCATAAGCACTCCTCTATCCGCGATTGTACCTGAGGTAGTCATGGAATCTGAACCGGGTTTAGACTGCTTTGATCCAGTTGAACTTTCTGAATTAGCAAAATTATTGTCTTCATCTAAGCCTTCAACTTGGATGTTAGATCCAGTTCCAACCAGGTTATTTAAGGAGGTATTCCCTTTGATCTCCTCCTCCATTTTAGATGTGATTAATCTATCTCTGTTACAGGGATATGTACCTAAAGCTTTTAAGGTTGCTGTAATTAAACCTCTGCTTAAGAAACCGTCTCTTGACCCAGATGACTTGGTTAATTATAGACCTATATCCAATCTTCCTTTCTTATCCAAAATTCTTGAGAAAGTAGTTGCCAAACAAGTTTGCGATCACTTCCACCATAATGAACTTTTTGAAGAGTTTCAGTCTGGCTTTAGAGCTCATCATAGCACTGAAACAGCTCTGGTGAAAGTCACTAATGATATTCTCATGGCCTCAGATAATGGACTTGTATCTGTGCTCGTCCTGTTGGATCTCAGTGCTGCATTTGATACAGTTGATCATAATATTCTTTTAGAAAGACTTGAATATTTTGTTGGAATTAAAGGAACAGCACTAGACTGGTTTAAATCTGATCTGTCTGATCGAATTCAGTTTGTTTATGTTAATGATAGATCTTCAACACGCTCAAAGGTTACCTGTGGAGTACCACAGGGATCAGTGCTAGGACCAATTCTCTTTACTTTATACATGCTCCCAATTGGTAGAGTTATTAGACAGCATGGGATTAATTTCCACTGTTATGCTGATGATACCCAGCTATATCTGTCTATAAATCCAGATGAAGCTAACCCATTACATAGATTACAGGCATGTCTTGAAGACATAAAAACCTGGATGACTCTTAACTTTCTGCTTCTGAATGCAGACAAAACAGAAGTTATAGTCTTTGGACCAGAGTCTCTGAAAAAGAAGCTGATTAGCCAGTCACTTCATTTGGATGGGATTAAACTGATTTCAGATAATAAAGTAAAAAATCTTGGTGTTATTTTTGATCAGGACCTGTCATTTAAATCCCAGATCAAAGAGGTTTCTAGAATTTCCTTCTTTCATCTGAGGAATATTGCAAAAATTAGAAATCTCCTGTCCAGGGGTGATGCTGAGAAACTAGTCCATGCATTTGTTAGTTCAAGGCTGGACTATTGTAATTCTTTACTATCAGGAAGTCCACAAACTGTAGTTAAAAGCCTTCAGCTGATCCAAAATGCTGCAGCCAGAGTTCTGATGAAAATTAAAAAGAGAGATCATATCTCTCCTATCCTGGCTTCTCTTCATTGGCTTCCTGTTAAATCAAGAATAGAATTTAAAATCCTCCTTCTCACATATAAAGCCTTAAATGGCCAAGCTCCATCTGATATCAGAGATCTGATTGTTCCTTATGTTCCTAACAGAGCACTTCGCTCTCAATCTGCAGGTTTACTAGTGGTTCCTAGAATTTCTAAAAGTAGAATGGGAGGCAGATCTTTTAGTTATCAGGCTCCTCTCCTGTGGAACCAACTACCAGTTTTAGTCCGTGAGGCAGACACCCTGTCTACTTTTAAGGCTAGGCTTAAAACTTTCCTTTTTGATAAAGCTTCTAGTTAGAGTGGCTCAGGTTATCCTGAGCTATCTCTATAGTTCTGCTGCTATAGGCTTAGACTGCTGGAGGACATAGGGACCCCCATTTCATCATTCTGCTTCATTCTATCTCTATTCTCCCACTCTGCAGAATCTGTTAGTTCAATCTCTAACCTTCTGGTCTCTCTGCTTTTCCTCAGAGTAGCTTTGCCTCGTCTGTTCCTGTTTGGCTGTGATGTCACCCAGGAAAGAAACATCAGCCGTGCTGCTTCCATCAAAACCCTTGTTTGTAGATGTTGGAGATCGGCCTGTTTTCCAGTGTGGTCCTGTTTCTCTGGCCGTGGCCAGGTGGATGTGCTCTCTTCATCCTCTGGCATGGGAGCTGGCTTGGAGCTCGTCTGCCTGGCTGTGTGTTTCCTGGACGGGGCCGCCTTTTACAGCTGCTTTCTGTATCTATGCTTCTTTTTCTATGTCTGCTTCTGTCTCCTTGAACCCCAGTGGGCCTCAGCAGATGGCCGCTCACACTGAGCCTGGTTCTGCTGGAGGTTTCTTCCTGTTAAAAGGGAGTTTTTCCTCTCCACTGTCGCTACAAGCATGCTTAGTGTGAGGGATTGTATTTGAGTCAATGAGTCGATGCAATCAACTGGTTTTCCTTAGATAGAAAACTTTGTATCAATTTGACTGTATGATCTGTTTGAACTGTAAAGTGCCTTGAGATGACATGTGTTGTGAATTTGGCGCTATATAAATAAACTGAATTGAAAATTTGGGAAAAAAAGTGGGAGACAATTAAACAAGAAAAGAAATTTTGGTAAAACATTCATTTTAATTGCATTGATTCTACCTATAAGTGAGAGTGGTAAACTATTCCATCTTTGGAGGTCCAATTTGATTTTCGAAATTAAAGGCAGAAAATTAGCAGTGAAAAGAGAGCTTAATGATCTTGTTACATTGATGCCCAGATACTTGAAACCAGAAGGGCTCAACTTGAACGGAATGTCCGAGTGTGAAAGCTTTAAAGCACGATCATTAATAGGATAGCATTCACTTTTAGCAATATTTACTCTGTAACCGGAAAAAGATCCAACTCTCTGGAAAGCAGACAGGATTGACGGTGTGGAAAGAGAAGGATTTGAGACATAAAGCAATAAATCGTCAGCATAAAGCGATAGTTTGAATTCTGTGCCTAATCGGGAAATTCCAGTAAAATTATTGGAGGTCCTGAGAAAGATTGACAAAGGCTCGATGGCCAGTGCAAACAGTAGGGGAGATAACGGGCATCCCTGTCTAGTGCCGCGGAAAAGTTAAAAAAAAACTGGATTGAATGCCATTAGAGGAGACACTAGCATGAGGAGAAATATAAAAAATGTATCCAAGAAATGAATGCATCACCCAGTCCAAACTTTCTTAAAACTGCAAATAAGTAATCCCATTCAACTCTGTCAAACGCTTTCTCAGCGTCGACAGAGATCACGACCTCAGGAATTTCAGTGTTGGTCTTAGAGTAAATAATATTCAAGAGAGTACGGATATTAAAAAATAATTGCCTCCCCTTAACAAATCCTGTTTGCTCATGTGAAACAATAGTAGGTACTACACTTTCTAGACGACGCGCCAGAGCTTTAGCAAGAATCTTAGCATCGACATTTATTAAGGAGAGAGGTCTGTATGAGCTGCAAAGATTTGGATCCTTATCTTTCTTCAAGAGGAGAGTAATCGAGGCTTGAGTTAAAGTATTGGGGAGACTGCCCTGCTGTAATGACTCCCTATATACCGTATGCAATAATGGAGATAACTTGTCCTGGAATTTTTAAAAAAATTCAAAAGGAAATCCATCTGGACCGGGAGCTTTGCTGCTTTGCATGCTTTTCATGGCAGCCACAATCTCCTCTGAGGTTAAAGGCGAATCAAGTTCCTTAGCAACATTTGGGTTTATCTCAGGGAATTCGAGACCGTCAAGAAACTGAGTCATTTCATATGAAATTTCACGCTTTTAACTCACAGAACATCTTCTGTGAGTTCAAACTGTTTGCTTGTAGACTGATGTCTGTTCAGGGGTGGAAATGGATCATTTCATAGAAGAAGAAATGACAACTATAACTGATTGGCCAGAAAGTAAAGATGTGCTGCAGTCTTTCAGGAATCTGTGTAAAGGAGTCGAATGTTCAGCGCTGGTTTTAATGTGAAGCAGCATCGGAAACGGAGCGCTAACGATAGCCGTGCTGTGAAAGGGTCAGAGGTCACCGACCACAGGACAGATCCAATCCCTTAACATGAAATTTACAGCCCAGCTTCAGACTGTGGGTGGTCTGCTGCTCCCTTCACTCTTAGCATGAAGACAAATATTACCTGAAGACAGATTGGTTCTTTATTTATTCCTCTTTCATCTGAACCTGACAAATAAGAACATTTTTTCTTTCTAATTAATATGAATATGGAGCAGTTTCCTTTTTTCTGCTGTGTTTTGCTTCTAGTCTTGAATGCTGTGAAGCCAGAAACAAATTAAACTGATATTGTTTCCTCTTTAGATACTTGTTATGATGCATAACCACAGCAACCATAGAACAATGTTGGATTAACATCTCTAAAGCTAAAATAAAGCTTCAACTACTTCTGAAAGTGCCAGCTGAGATGAAAGGGTGATGTCAGGGTGGCAGATAAGAGTGTTTAAAAAGTAAAGGTTCATTAATGGCTCAGCATTCGGCTGCTCATCAGCTGGGGAAGGATCACTGGATGCTCTGAATTAGACTATTGTTATCGTCATTTTGTACAGTACTAAACCCAGCTTAGCAGTGGAATCAACATTTCCATCCATAAAGTGCAGCAGTGATCAAATGTAAACAGTTTGTGAGAAAAAACATGGTGCAAAAAAAAAAAACAAAACGCATTGATGTGGAAGTTCAGAGCATTAAAAAAAAACAACAAATATAAATGTTGCAAAAAAAACATTGAGTTCTATTTGGTTTGGTGTCATCAGTGAGATGCAGAGTCTGAGATTCAGAGTTTAATCAGTTCATCAGTGTGATGGCGGTGGGGAAGAAGCTGCTGCAGAACCTGCTGGTCCTGCATTGAATGCTGTGAAGCCTCTTCCCAGAGGGCAGCAGGGAGAACAGTCCATGGTGGGGGGGTGAGGGGTCATTGATGATGTCACGGGCTCGGGACACGCAGCACTGGGATGAAATGTCTTTAATGGAGGGAAGAGGAGCCCCCATGATCCTCTCTGCTGTTCTGCCTTTCCACATCCTCCTGGTGTTGCTGAAAAGATCCTGGATCTTCTGGCTGTGGTTCTGCTTGGCTGATCTGATGGAACGGTTCCAGTTGGTTCTGCTTGGCTGGTCTGATGGAACGGTTCCAGTTGGTTCTGCTTGGCTGATCTGATGGAACGGTTCCAGTTGGTTCTGCTTGGCTGATCTGATGGAACGGTTCCAGTAGGTTCTGCTTGGCTGATCTGATGGAACGGTTCCAGTAGGTTCTGCTTGGCTGATCTGATGGAACGGTTCCATTGATTCTGCTTGCCTGGTCTGATGCAACGGTTCCAGTAGGTTCTGCTTGGCTGGTCTGATGGAACGGTTCCAGTTGGTTCTGCTTGGCTGGTCTGATGGAACGGTTCCAGTTGGTTCTGCTTGGCTGGTCTGATGGAACGGTTCCAGTTGGTTCTGCTTGGCTGATCTGATGGAACGGTTCCAGTAGGTTCTGCTTGGCTGGTCTGATGGAACGGTTCCAGTTGGTTCTGCTTGGCTGGTCTGATGGAACGGTTCCAGTAGGTTCTGCTTGGCTGGTCTGATGCAACGGTTCCAGTTGGTTCTGCTTGGCTGGTCTGATGGAACGGTTCCAGTTGGTTCTGCTTGGCTGATCTGATGGAACGGTTCCAGTTGGTTCTGCTTGGCTGATCTGATGGAACGGTTCCAGTAGGTTCTTCTTGGCTGGTCTGATGGAACGGTTCCAGTTGGTTCTGCTTGGCTGGTCTGATGCAACGGTTCCAGTTGGTTCTGCTTGGCTGGTCTGATGGAACGGTTCCAGTTGGTTCTGCTTGGCTGGTCTGATGGAACGGTTCCAGTTGGTTCTGCTTGGCTGGTCTGATGGAACGGTTCCAGCTGGTTCTGCTTGGCTGGTCTGATGCAACGGTTCCAGTTGGTACTGCTTGGCTGGTCTGATGGAACGGTTCCAGTTGGTTCTGCTTGGCTGATCTGATGGAACGGTTCCAGTTGGTTCTGCTTGGCTGGTCTGATGGAACGGTTCCAGTTGGTTCTGCTTGGCTGGTCTGATGCAACGGTTCCAGTTGGTTCTGCTTGGCTGGTCTGATGGAACGGTTCCAGTTGGTTCTGCTTGGCTGATCTGATGGAACGGTTCCAGTAGGTTCTGCTTGGCAGATCTGATGGAACGGTTCCATTAGGTTCTGCTTGCCTGGTCTGATGCAACGGTTCCAGTAGGTTCTGCTTGGCAGATCTGATGGAACGGTTCCAGTAGGTTCTGCTTGGCTGATCTGATGGAACGGTTCCAGTAGGTTCTGCTTGGCTGATCTGATGGAACGGTTCCAGTTGGTTCTGCTTGGCAGATCTGATGGAACGGTTCCATTAGGTTCTGCTTGCCTGGTCTGATGCAACGGTTCCAGTAGGTTCTGCTTGGCTGATCTGATGGAACGGTTCCAGTTGGTTCTGCTTGGCTGGTCTGATGGAACGGTTCCAGTTGGTTCTGCTTGGCTGGTCTGATGCAACGGTTCCAGTTGGTTCTGCTTGGCTGGTCTGATGGAACGGTTCCAGTTGGTTCTGCTTGGCTGGTCTGATGGAACGGTTCCAGTTGGTTCTGCTTGGCTGGTCTGATGCAACGGTTCCAGTTGGTTCTGCTTGGCTGGTCTGATGGAACGGTTCCAGTAGGTTCTGCTTGGCTGGTCTGATGGAACGGTTCCAGTAGGTTCTGCTTGGCTGATCTGATGGAACGGTTCCAGTTGGTTCTGCTTGGCTGATCTGATGGAACGGTTCCAGTTGGTTCTGCTTGGCTGGTCTGATGGAACGGTTCCAGTTGGTTCTGCTTGGCTGGTCTGATGCAACGGTTCCAGTTGGTTCTGCTTGGCTGGTCTGATGGAACGGTTCCAGTTGGTTCTGCTTGGCTGATCTGATGGAACGGTTCCAGTAGGTTCTGCTTGGCAGATCTGATGGAACGGTTCCATTAGGTTCTGCTTGCCTGGTCTGATGCAACGGTTCCAGTAGGTTCTGCTTGGCAGATCTGATGGAACGGTTCCAGTAGGTTCTGCTTGGCTGATCTGATGGAACGGTTCCAGTAGGTTCTGCTTGGCTGATCTGATGGAACGGTTCCAGTTGGTTCTGCTTGGCAGATCTGATGGAACGGTTCCATTAGGTTCTGCTTGCCTGGTCTGATGCAACGGTTCCAGTAGGTTCTGCTTGGCTGATCTGATGGAACGGTTCCAGTTGGTTCTGCTTGGCTGGTCTGATGGAACGGTTCCAGTTGGTTCTGCTTGGCTGGTCTGATGCAACGGTTCCAGTTGGTTCTGCTTGGCTGGTCTGATGGAACGGTTCCAGTTGGTTCTGCTTGGCTGGTCTGATGGAACGGTTCCAGTTGGTTCTGCTTGGCTGGTCTGATGCAACGGTTCCAGTTGGTTCTGCTTGGCTGGTCTGATGGAACGGTTCCAGTAGGTTCTGCTTGGCTGGTCTGATGGAACGGTTCCAGTAGGTTCTGCTTGGCTGATCTGATGGAACGGTTCCAGTAGGTTCTGCTTGGCTGATCTGATGGAACGGTTCCAGTAGGTTCTGCTTGGCTGATCTGATGGAACGGTTCCAGTTGGTTCTGCTTGGCTGATCTGATGGAACGGTTTAAGTAGGTTCTGCTTGGCTGGTCTGATGCAACGGTTCCAGTAGGTTCTGCTTGGCTGATCTGATGGAACGGTTCCAGTTGGTTCTGCTTGGCTGATCTGATGGAACGGTTTAAGTAGGTTCTGCTTGGCTGGTCTGATGCAACGGTTCCAGTTTGTTCTGCTTGGCTGGTCTGATGGAACGGTTCCAGTAGGTTCTGCTTGGCTGGTCTGATGCAACGGTTCCAGTTGGTTCTGCTTGGCTGGTCTGATGGAACGGTTCCAGTTGGTTCTGCTTGGCTGATCTGATGGAACGGTTCCAGTAGGTTCTGCTTGGCTGGTCTGATGGAACGGTTCCAGTTGGTTCTGCTTGGCTGGTCTGATGGAACGGTTCCAGTAGGTTCTGCTTGGCTGGTCTGATGGAACGGTTCCAGTTGGTTCTGCTTGGCTGATCTGATGGAACGGTTCCAGTAGGTTCTGCTTGGCTGGTCTGATGGAACGGTTCCAGTTGGTTCTGCTTGGCTGGTCTGATGCAACGGTTCCAGTTGGTTCTGCTTGGCTGGTCTGATGGAACGGTTCCAGTTGGTTCTGCTTGGCTGATCTGATGGAACGGTTCCAGTTCGTTCTGCTTGGCTGGTCTGATGGAACGGTTCCAGTTGGTTCTGCTTGGCTGGTCTGATGCAACGGTTCCAGTTGGTTCTGCTTGGCTGGTCTGATGGAACGGTTCCAGTTGGTTCTGCTTGGCTGATCTGATGGAACGGTTCCAGTTGGTTCTGCTTGGCTGGTCTGATGGAACGGTTCCAGTTGGTTCTGCTTGGCTGGTCTGATGCAACGGTTCCAGTTGGTTCTGCTTGGCTGGTCTGATTGAACGGTTCCAGTTGGTTCTGCTTGGCTGATCTGATGGAACGGTTCCAGTAGGTTCTGCTTGGCAGATCTGATGGAACGGTTCCATTAGGTTCTGCTTGCCTGGTCTGATGCAACGGTTCCAGTAGGTTCTGCTTGGCAGATCTGATGGAACGGTTCCAGTAGGTTCTGCTTGGCTGATCTGATGGAACGGTTCCAGTAGGTTCTGCTTGGCAGATCTGATGGAACGGTTCCAGTAGGTTCTGCTTGGCTGATCTGATGGAACGGTTCCAGTAGGTTCTGCTTGGCAGATCTGATGGAACGGTTCCATTAGGTTCTGCTTGCCTGGTCTGATGCAACGGTTCCAGTAGGTTCTGCTTGGCTGATCTGATGGAACGGTTCCAGTTGGTTCTGCTTGGCTGGTCTGATGGAACGGTTCCAGTTGGTTCTGCTTGGCTGGTCTGATGCAACGGTTCCAGTTGGTTCTGCTTGGCTGGTCTGATGGAACGGTTCCAGTTGGTTCTGCTTGGCTGGTCTGATGGAACGGTTCCAGTTGGTTCTGCTTGGCTGGTCTGATGGAACGGTTCCAGTTGGTTCTGCTTGGCTGGTCTGATGGAACGGTTCCAGTTGGTTCTGCTTGGCTGGTCTGATGGAACGGTTCCAGTTGGTTCTGCTTGGCTGGTCTGATGCAACGGTTCCAGTTGGTTCTGCTTGGCTGGTCTGATGGAACGGTTCCAGTAGGTTCTGCTTGGCTGGTCTGATGGAACGGTTCCAGTAGGTTCTGCTTGGCTGATCTGATGGAACGGTTCCAGTAGGTTCTGCTTGGCTGATCTGATGGAACGGTTCCAGTAGGTTCTGCTTGGCTGATCTGATGGAACGGTTCCAGTTGGTTCTGCTTGGCTGATCTGATGGAACGGTTTAAGTATGTTCTGCTTGGCTGGTCTGATGCAACGGTTCCAGTAGGTTCTGCTTGGCTGATCTGATGGAACGGTTCCAGTAGGTTCTGCTTGGCTGGTCTGATGCAACAGACATTAAGAAATGTTTGTCCCACAGCGCCTCGCGCCGCTCAGTCAGTAGCAGCCGAGGGCTAATGCTCATAGCTCAAGTTCACAGTCATTGCGATTACCGGGGTGCAGTTTGTTAAACAACGCCTGGATGTATGGAGCCATTTGGTTTACAATGCGAAGGAGAACACCAGAGGAAGGACGCCACCAAAGAGTCTGCGGCTTCAACATGGCAGGAAAGAAACAGAGAATCTCAGCGACATCTGAGGAGCCAACAGCTGCCATATGGGAGAAGGTGATGAACGGGGGGGCCTGTAGTAGCAGGAACAGGTGTGTTAGCGCGCGGGGCAGTAATGAGCAGAAAGCCTGGAGAACTCAGTGGCAAAGTGGATTGGGAGTTCTGGCCTGCCTGCAAGGACCATGGAGGATGAAGACTTGGTGGACATGATGAAACAAGCCGACAGAAGGTTCAATGTGTGCAGAGGGATATAAGTTAAAAAGAGAATCAGTGTGTGAAGTTCTATTCTGCACAGTGTGATATCAATAAAATAGAGAAAAAGAGAAGCTGTGTGTGGAGAAGTTCTATTATTTACAGCATTGGCTAAAATGACTAAAATGACTAAAATTAATTTTTCGTCATTTAGACTAAATAAAACTAAGATTAAATTAAAAAAAGCTGACAAAATTATGTTCCAGTCAGAGCATTCAAAACAGTCTGAGTGTCTCCATGGCGCCCTCAGACCACACTCTGACTTCTTTAACTGTCGGTTTAGGCCTGATCAGCTGTAGAGATAAAAACTCAGTTTAGAAACTACAAAACAGGAAATGATCATGAGCATATAAGTCACTGGCCTGGTTTAAGTTCAGTCTGAACCTAGAAGGAGTGGAATCCAGCGGGATTGTTTCTCTGCAGCATGCGGCGGGGGCCGCCCCCAAAGTTCAAGGAGAGAAGCAGAGCAGACTGACAGGCAGGAGTCAGCAGATGAAGAAGAATCCGGAGGGTTAATCCTAAGCCAGACTCCAAGCAGGAGCAGGTTTACAGGTAAGAAGATCAGAGATCCGAAGGGGAACTGAAGCAGTTTCTAGGCTTGGGTCAGGAGACAGATCCAAGGTCATCCGCAGGCAGAATCCAGGTAACAGTCCAGAAACAGATCAGGCAAACAGAGCAGAACTGGGGCAACCAAAACTCAGAAGTCCAGGGACAGAAACTAGTCAGGATCAGGAAACCCTGGGTGGTCAGGGTTTTGGAGGACTAATAAATGTGGCCAGATTCCTAGAAAGAAGAGCTGCACCATCCAAAGTGGGATGGATGCCGTCTCTCCGAATCAGACCAGGCTTTCCCCAAAAGGATTGCCAATTATTAATGCAGCCCACGTTGTTTTCAGGACACCACCTAGACAACCAGCGGTTGAATGACGACATGCGGCTAAACATGTCATCACTGGTCGGATCAGGGAGGGGACCAGAGAAAATTACCGAGTCCCACATTGTTTAGGCAAACTTACACTAATTTTAGTGACCTTAACTACGCTTTCTGCGTACCGTTACCCAATCGCCTGGCTGCTCAGGCACTGCTGGAGGACAGCTACGTGGGGGGCCTACTTTAACTCCTGGATGTTCAACAGCCTGAAGCCTGGATTCTAACTCTGACACCCTCGCCTCCAAAGCTACTAAAATACTACACTTATTACACATCCCATTATCACTAAAGGAGGCAGAGGGATAACTGAACATCTGACACAGAGAGCAGAGAGACTGGACTATCTAGACATCTATTTCTATGAATTATGGATCAGTGTGGGTAGGCCTTTCCTCCTGCTTCCACCTGACGGCTGCTCTTCTCTGCTAATCACCAGCGTTGTGCTCCTGATCCTAACGTTACTGTGGTGTTATTCATTCAGATGGGGTGGGGGGCGCATCAGGCGGGTTAAGTCTCTGTTTCAGAGGTTGGTTCACTTCGCTGCTGCATAATGGATGAAGGAATGGAACCTGATGACCTTGTGATTCATTTTTAATGAAGTAAACAGGTCTTTCCAGGTCACTTGATTGCTGAGAACCCCCCCCCCCCCCCCATCGTTCCCCCATACACCATGGTTGCAGGGGCATAATGAGAATCCCTGTCACGGTCAGACGCTGAATCCTTCTCCTTCCTTTAAGTCCGATGGCACCAATTACTCCATGGAGAGCAGCTCAGCTTCAGCAGCCTTTGCCTCTTGGATCAACCTTAGCAGAGGTGAGGTGACGCCATGAATACCTCCACTGCAAAATATTACAGGTCTTATTTGAATCGTATTGCTCTTTGAGCTCATATAGTGAGTTTTCAATCAGTCATCATATATTTTTAAATCATATGAGTGTCCCCTGAAGTCCCGCCTGACGGCTCAGGTCCAGAAAACAGCCTGATGCTACAGGAGGACGAACTGGGAATCATTTTGAGTGAATCAGTCAGAAAGGATGCTGCTTAAACGTTTCTGGGCATTTTCCCACAGTAGCAAATAAAACACCAACTTTCCACAGGAATGAAGTGATGGCGTGAAAGGCCATTGATTCAGTGACGGAGGGAAGAGGAAAGCGTCTGCGGATCATTGCAGCCCACAGCCTCGCCTGACCTGGAAGAAAGCAGCAACACAAACGCTGCTCATCTTTTCTCTACAGCATCTCTGGAAGCTCAGATGATTTCAGTCTGATTAATGAAAGCAGCTGCAGGAGGAGCGACTCGGGAAGCGGAGCTATTTCTGCTGGTTAGACTCCAGCCTGATGCAGTTAAAGCAGCAGACATGGGAACATGAGATCAGAATCTCTGTCACATCCAGAGCGTCTCTGTGTTCAGTTCTGCTCTCTGGAACATTCACACACATGGTTGCTCATTTCCATGGCTACCATGTTGTTGCAGCCTTTGTTTTTCCCTCAGAGCATTGGCCAAATGACAGCAGATAAAGCTGAACGTCGCTGCGCTCTGATGGAAAGGCTCCCTGCAGCAGGCGCCTGCTAACGCAGAGATTGGATGACAGGTGAGAATGCATGTAGGAGCCGTCAGCTGGGAAATCAAACCTGCTTTGCTCACTTGTGCTGGAAGTAGGTGAACAGGTAGACGAACAGGGAGGGGGGACTCCCACAGCTAATCTCTGTGAAGAAGAGGAGGGAAGGAGGAAGGTGAGAACAGATGGAGAGGATCTCTGTTGCTGATGCTGATATCAGCCCATCATTTCATCCAAATGTTATCATTGCAGCTGAAAGTCCTTAAAGAAGATCCTTCTCTGGACTAAAGACTCCGCCCCTCTCTGGGGGGGAGGATGAAGATGAACTGAAGGCCCCCTCAAGTCAGAACTTCCCCTCATATTCCAGCCACATATGAGCCGATGGGCTGAATTCAGGATTAGTGAGATCTTGTTTCTGCCTGACTGGCTAACAGCTCTCACCAGGCGGCCCAGGATGGCGTTCCACGATGGGAAACGCTCTGCCCCCCTCCCCGCCGCCGGCTGATCTTTATCAACATGGAGGAGCTGATGTCCCTGCAGGCTGCTTTTCACCAGATGTTTATTTCCTTCAAAGGGTCGCCCTCCTCTGGATCGACGTTATTAAGGAGATGCTGAATGATGCATCAGGCATCATGATGAGGCTGAGGTCAAACCCTGACTTAATGCATGTTACCCAGACCCCGGGGGGGGAGCTTTGAAGCAGCAGCTTCTATCCATCAGTCACAACGGAGGAGATGTTTATTCCTGGTGGTTCTGCCTGTTTACGCTGAATTCTGCAGCAGAACCGCTGCTGATTGCAGCCAGTGTTCATGCAGCCGTTCCACAGAGGACTCATTCAAAACCTGGAAGCTCAACAAGCTTCATGGTCATCAGATGGATCAGGACCAGCACTGCTGATTCATCTAGAAGACCAGCATCAGTTCTAAGGACGTAGAATATGAGTCCTAGATCCACCCACTGGAAGAGGAGGACAGCAGCTTGTCCTACTGGGGGAGACGTTAGCATCCTGCACCCAGGGATGAATTCCTGACTGGATCCCAGGCTGACACCTCCTAGGAGGTGCTAGAAATGGACTCTTCACCTCCAGAACTCACTTTGGACGCACCATAGAGCATGTTACTTGATTTGATATATCTACTGGTGAATCACTGACAGAGGGCGGAGAAACGAACGGGTCGTAGATGAGGAGGAATTCCTCCAACTGTTGCTCTAAAAGTGAAAACCCCCAAATCAGTCTCGTCTGCAGCTCCTCATTCTTTAACTAAAACTGGCAGATTGATAAACGCAGATCCCTTCTTCTTCTATGGTCTATTCTCTGCTGCTGATGGCGGGATGTTAGTCTACCAGGAGGTGTTGACCAGAGGCTGTCAGGCTGGACGGTTCAGAGGGAGGATAAGGGCTCATGCCTCCATGGCCATTAGACTTCAGGCAGTAGCTGCAGCATCTGACAGTTCAAACCACTGCAGGAGGCCTTTTACAGGCATTCAACGTCTTCCTCCATCCTTGAACCTGCTGAGCCCATCATGTCCCACACTGATGGAAACATCCTAAATAAATCGCTGATGATCCGGACTTCACTCCCAGTTTGACCTTTTTTCAGTGACTGTTTCAGTCAGTCTCACCTTCTAGTCTCACTCTTTGATTGTTCTTGGTTTAAATTTGATTCATTTTAGCTGCTGAACACTTTTTATGTCTTTATTCTGCACCATTCAGGTTTATCTTTCTGCAGTTTATTTTGGGGGGCTGTCATCATTCATCTAAGCCGGATCGGTCTATTGTTCGTGTTTTGTGTCTGCAGCCTTTGATACGGTCGACCATTCCATCATGATAAAGCGGCTGCGGGATTGGGTGGGAATGACAGGTCCAGTTTTGGAGTGGTTTACTTCCTACTTAGCTGGTAGGAGCTTCAGTGTGGCAGTCAATGACATGATGTCTGAGTGGGGAGATCTCCAGTATGGTGTTCCACAGGGCTCAGTCCTGGGACCACTTCTCTTCTTACTTTATCTCCTCCCTCTTGGCCAGATTATCCAGCAGCACAGTGATGTGGCATATCATCTTTTTGCTGACGACATACAGCTGTACTGCTCCTTTAAAACCTCAGAGGTCCACAAATTACGCTCTCTGATGAACTGTCTGTCCCGGATTCAGCAGTGGTTAAACGACAGCTATCTCGCACTGAATACTGATAAGACTGAGACACTCATTATTGCTCCTGACAGTGCCATCCCCGACATTAAACAGCACCTGGGTGATCTATGTTCCTCAGCCAAATCCAGTCTACGTAATCTTGGAGTGATTTTCGATGAGGAGATGTCCCTTACGCTACACTCAAAACAACTGATCAGGAACTGTTACTCCCATCTGCGCAATATCTCCAAGGTAAGGAAAATCCTCTCACACGATGATTTGGAGAGAATCATCCATGCCTTCGTCTCTTCAAGACTGGATTACTGTAACAGCCTGTTTACCTGTCTGAGCAAGAAGGAGCTGGGTCGCCTACAAATTGTGCAGAACTCTGCTGCAAGACTCCTGACCCGTACAAATAGGACAGCCCATGTTAATCCTCTCCTGAAGTCCCTACATTGGCTTGCTGTTGCTTCCAGGATAAAGTTTAAAACCCTGGTCCTTACCTTCAGGGCCCTTCATGGACAGGCCCCTGGCTACATGACAGGTCTGATCCAGCCGTATACTTCGGTCCGTAGCCTAAGGTCTTCAGGTCAAAACCTGCTTATGGTTCCTCGGACCCGTTTTAAAACCCGAGGAGACCGGTCCTTTAAAGCGGTGGCACCCCGTCTCTGGAATGAACTCCCCCTGTCCCTGCGCTCTCTGGACTCGGTGGATATCTTTAAAAAGCAGCTAAAAACACACCTGTTTTCTCTAGCCTTCCAAAGCACATAGCGTGTTGTTTTATTCCCTTATTTATTTTAGCTTTTATTGCATTTTATCTGTTTTTACTTGTGTTGTTTTTATGTTATCGTGTGAAGCACTTTGTGACTTTGTCTGTGAAAAGTGCTATACAAATAAAGTTTACTTTATACTTTACTTTATCTGATGGTAACATCTGGAAGGTGGATCAGTCTCTTCTCACAGTCGACCTGAAACCAACAGAACAGACACAGGAAGACAGATGATGGAGGAAGTTAGGAAGATCTGAGGAAATGATCCATTTTCAGAGGAGCCTCTGACTGCTGAGCTCCTTCTGACACCAGATCAATCCACTTCATGTCCTCCAAGCTTTTCTCCGGTTTGTTTGTGACTCTTTGTCTGAAACGATGCACTCCTGCTGCACAATCTGAGCAGATCACATGTGAACTGCACATCAGCAGGAAAAAAGCGCCCCTTGTGGTGCAACATGAGGTCAGCATTGCGCTGCTGGGAGAAGGACCTGCGCCGTTTCTCAATTCAGAGAACGCGAGTACGGACTCGTGTTCTCGTCAAGTCCGGTCTTGGCAAGAACACAGGAAAGTCTGGAGTTGGCGAGAACGCGAGCGTACTGATGACATCACCACACGCTCTGACTTTTTTCATTTAGAGGGGGAATAATAACCAACACAGTCAGATAAACACAAATCAAATGAACATTTTGCAAAATAAAACAATAAAACCTCCATCAGAGCCAGCGGTGCTTCACACACGGCTATGCAGAGAGAGGGCCGCTGCAGACGGGCTAATGTTAGCCCTGGCTGCTGCAGACGGGCTAGCGTTAGCCCTGGCTGCTGCAGACGGGCTAATGTTAGCCCTGGCCGCTGCGGACGGGCTAGCGTTAGCCCTGGCTGCTGCAGACGGGCTAACGTTAGCCCTGGCTGCTGCGGACGGGCTAATGTTAGCCCTGGATGCTGGAGACGGGCTAACATTAGCCCTGGCCGCTGCGGACGGGCTAATGTTAGCCCTGGCTGCTGCGGACGGGCTAACGTTAGCCCTGGCTGCTGCGGACAGGCTAGCGTTAGCCCTGGCTGCTGCGGACGGGCTAATGTTAGCCCTGGCTGCTGCGGACGGGCTAGCGTTAGCCCTGGCTGCTGCGGACGGGCTAACATTAGCTCTGGCTGCCATTAGCTTTGGAGCTCCGCTGGTTGCCGTGGTCCTCTTAACTTCGGAATTAATTCGGATTTAATTACGCATTAAATCGGTAAATGTTCCATATAGTGACGCTTGAAAGCATTTTATTCTAATGATCTTAAAACGTACTTTTATTGAACAACAGCAACAGAAAGAGAACAGTTGTAAATAAAAAAAGACTTCTTCTGCAGGTTTTTGGTTATGGAGACTTTTGACGTTAGGGCCAAAGAAAAGTTTTTATTTTGAAAAGAAAGCGGATCTTTTATTTTGTTTCTGCGTGCGACTTCCTGTCGTGCTCCTTCTGTTCTGGGACATTTTGCTGCATTTTGCTTCATCAACAGTCGTTCTGTGCAGCGTATGATGTTCTGACAGAACACCGTTACTGACCGACTCACTACAGCGTTACCATAGCAACAGTGGCCAAACCCCCCCAGCTATTTTTATTAGATATTCACGTTAATCTTGCAGTTCTGTGGGAAACCTACATAACATAACAGAAATGAAAAAATACCAAGACATGAGCTCAGTGTCCTCATTGGTTGATTAATTGACTTTATTGATCTCACAGCAGAGAATTGGTAGTTAGGGCGGTAACCGCTAACCGCTAACCGAGCGGACAGCTGAGCAACAGGAGGGGTCATGATGGGAGGGCGACCTCTGAGGGGCCGTTTCTCAATACGTTGGGCTGCATCAAACACCATGATGAAATGAAAAATAAAACTTAAAACGATGATGAATCCACTTTGTTTTCATTTCTGTCAGTTTGGTTTTTGATGTGTTGATTTCTTCAATAAAGGAAAACAGGATAGAGAGGAAAGTCAAAGCGAGTGAGATGGAGGAGCAGGAGGAGGAGCAGTGAGAAGGAGCAGGAGGAGGAGCAGTGAGGAGGGGCAGCAGGAGGAGGGGCAGTGAGGAGGGGCAGCAGGAGGAGGGGCAGTGAGGAGCAGCAGGAGGAGAGAGATGGAGGGCATATTCTGCAGCAGCGAACTGTAAATGTTGTAAAAGTCAAACATTTATTGATAATTGAATTATTGTGTAAAATAATCATAGAAATATGTTTAAAAGAATCTAATATCAACATTATCATAGAACAGGCTGTTTATTTTAGATACTGAAGGAAATATAAAGCAACTTATTTCAATTAAACTGGAACAACTTTAATGAATCAATCTGACTGGATGATCTGGTTGATCTGGATCTATAAAGTGACCTGAGATGACATGATGTGAATTGGAGCTATAGAAATAAACTGAATAGAATTGAATTGAATTGAAACATTTCAAACTACTTAAACTGAAGCTTTAAAAGAAAATAATATAAAAATCAAGTGAAAAGTTTAAAATGCCTGAAATGTCTGCAGGGAAAGAAGAACGCAGAAATAAAATGTCTAGATTGAAATAATGGAAATAAAATCATTTCTGGGAGCTGGAAGAGCCTGACCTTTGACCTTAGCTGGACGAGTCTGAAGGCAGTCCTAAGCCCACCGTAGAACCTGAGTGACTCGTGTGACTCGTGTTCTGATGGTTTAAGCCTAGATCTTTCCTTCCAGATGCTGCTTTCAACTTCTGAAACCCTGTTAGTGCAGAGCTGCCATTCACTTCTCTCTGGCCTCCCATTGGTTTGCCCTCTGCAATTTGCTGCTAATGGTCCCCCCCCCCCCCCCCCCCCCCGTCATCATCCACCCCCCCATCCCTTCCCCCCATTTCCCACTCTCTCTCTCTCTCTCTCTGCAGCCTTGAGGCGTCCCGTTTCAACTCCTTGGCTTCAGTCACAATGCTGTGGAGAGGACTGAATGGGTGGAGTGGGGGAGGCAGGGGGGAGTAGGTGGGAGTGGAGTCTGACTGCAGAGAGAAACAGACTTCTCTCATTCTCTCTCTCTTTCTCCTCACTGGCTGCAGCACATCAGCTGGTTCTGTAGGTAGGCGAGAGGAAAGCCTGATAGCAGCGGAGAGGAGATGCCAGAGCTGTCAGCGCTCTGAGCTCCGCAGCGCTGGAACGTCTCCTCTGACGCCTCTGAAGGCTTCTGCTCACGGTAAGACACCTTCTCTACCTGCATGGAGCTGCTGGGAGGAAAGATCAGACGCTTTCTAACGCTCCACTTTCTACTGGAGGAAATGGTAAGCGTCCCTCGTTAGGACGGTTCTTGGATTTAGTGATTTCACCACCGACTTAGTTTCCGATAAAGTTTCCGTTTTGCTTGAAAAGGTTTTGCTTTAATGTTTTGGGTCTTGTTGACTCGCTGATGTTTTTCTGTGGCATCCAGAGGATGAGGTAGATGATGTTGGCTGTGAGGAACTAGTCCAGAACCTGCCTTAGCTGAGCACTGCTCTCATCAGGGACTCGTTCCGTCAGACATGCAGGGCAGGTTATGATGACCTGCTGATCCACTCTGCAGTAAAGTCCATGGTGCGTTCGTGTGTCTGCACATGCACGTGAAACTGGAGTCTATGTCCAGCTCTGGTAACCGTTAGACGGCGTAACCCAGGAGACAGACAGCTGCTCTGCATCCAAACCGTTAGTTTCTCTCCCGGGGAAGTTGCCCAAACTCTGTCCATCTCTGTGCGCCGCCTGATCCCTGGCTGGGTTCGCTTCCCAGGAGGCATGAGGAGGAGAGGCTGCCTGACAGAGCAGTGAAACACTGGCGTTGAGCGGCGCGGCTGTTGGTGGCAGATAGGCTGTTTCTGGACTGCTGCCAGTTGAATGTTTCCTCTGAACAAAAGTAGGACGGTCTGTGGACACGACTGCCAAAGGACTAGGAGGAGTGAAGGTAGGCATCGGAACAAAGAGCCTGAAACAAGCAGCTTCTTCTGAGCTCTTAGATTTAGTTTGATTCGGAGCCTTTGTCCTCACATGTCCTCACATGTCCTCACATGTCCAGACAAACCTGCCATGCTTAGAGACAAGGCGACCGATTCAACCAGAACCCTGCATTTCTCCAGGCTCAGCACACGATGAAGAACTTTGCTGGTCCAGTTCCTACGAACACGTAGAAGAAGTGATGCTGGGTGGAAAACAGGAACGATGGAAAGACATTTATAAAAGACATCGGCTGATGTCTGAAGGTGGAACCGACCCAGACCTTCACCATCTTTGATCGGGATTCATTTCTGTTCGCTTGAGATTCAACAGAGGAGTGAAAACAACTCAACCTCCTGAAGAAAAACTAAAAACAGGAGGAACTGAAGGATTCATATTTTCTGTGGAATAGAAAACTAATAAAGCTGCATAGATGTGGTGTCAGTGCTGATCAATGGTTGGACGTCTAACCTAAAGGATCAGAAATAAATGAATGAATAACAATTCAGATCAGAAGCTTTAGTCTGAGAGAGAGAAAAAGGAGGCAGCTCTGGCTACCAGCGGAACATGGCGAGCAGATCAACCAACCAGAGTCTGGTTAAACCGTCTCAACCATCCGTTCACTGTTAGACTTTCCAAACCCCAAACAGCCGTCTGAGCTCTGGACCAGCTCAGCTTTAGATGCTTCCAGGCGGCGTCTGAAAGCCACACTTGAAATAACGCTGAGTGGGAAAAGCTGCCTTTGTTTGGACAGCTGGCAGCTCCCAGAGCTCCATGGCCTGCAGAGCTCCATGGAGGGCGGCCATGTCTGACCCCACTTAGCTCCTTCACTGGTGATCCACAGCTCACCATGATAATGGGGATCCATGGTGTGGATCGTTGTTTGCTGCCTCTCCCTCTTCTCTGTTCCTCCTTCCATCAATGCTCTCTCTGGTTCTTCTAGAACCTTCCTTGAGAGACGATGATGAATGGTTTCTACCTTTTAGCTAAGTGGTTATTTGGGATCTTTTAGCTAAAATGATCCACTTTGTGTCGTTCATTCAGGCCTTTAGCTTTGCTTCTGCTTCAGTCTGTCACCAATGAACGCTTGCTGTCTTATTGAAGGGCTGATCTCCACTGGACTAGAACAGCCACCTGCTGGAGGTTTCTTCCTGTTCAAAGGGAGTTTTTCCTCTCCACTGTCGCTACAAGCATGCTTAGTGTGAGGGATTGCTGAAGAGTCAATGAGTCGATGCAATCAGCTGGTTTTCCTTAGATAGAAAACTTTGGACCAATCTGACTGGATGATCTGGTGAACTGGAAAGTGACCTGAGATGACATGATGTGAATTGGAGCTATAGAAATAAACTGAATAGAATTGAATAGATATTTGTATTATAGTGTGTTTCTCCTTGGAGGTCAGCAGGAAGGCAGGGCTTTACAGACCTCAGGATCTGAGATGAAGTGGAGATTGGTCAGCTTTGCACTGTGCCGCTGAAGCCATGAGGTTTTCTCTGAGTCTCTGCTAACTGAGTCATCAGTCCGTCTTCAAAGTCTCCGCCGTCCCAGATGGTTTTCCGCGCTGCCCTGATTCTAATGTGCAACAGAAAGGAGTGAGGCTGGGGGCTGCCCGCCGTAGGACAGCCAACTGATGAACATGTGCTGGATTCTCTGACCTCCCACAGAGGAATGCATGAGCCGTAATGTTTTTGGACAAGATGGCAGCCCTTTCAGAAGGCGAGAGGAAACCCAGGGGAAGCCAATGAAGAGCCGACCTCAGAGACGGGGTCATTAGCCTCATACAAGCGTATGAATGGAAGCCACTCACGCTTTGGACACGCAACACGCTTCAGGCTTTCAGACATACAAGGACAAACAGATGTCCGCGTATCACAGCCAACATGCTTCTATTTGCAGCAGAGAAGAAAAAACGGCTTTCCATCCCGTTTGAATGGAAATAAGCAGTAAGCACCCAGCATAGAGCTAAAACAGGCAGACTGTGAAGGGGCCTGCCTTCATTTCTACTAATGAAGGTCTACATTTACCCCTATGGACCCTTTCCTCAGTCTCCCTGCTTGGTTGAGAGTTTTCTTCAATATTTTCCTTATAGAGGGAATCTTTTCTAGCTGAACTAGATCTACGTGGTTTCTGGATGTCTGAGGGGGCAGCAGACACCAGATGAGGACAGTCCTTACACATGCTACTGTTCAACATTCAATAAGTCCAGACGCCTTCAAATTTAAGCCTGTTTGTGGTTTGAATTAGAAAATGGTGGTCGTCATGGAAACCATCCTGCCATGCCAGCAGGTTACCTGTCACCAGGTGTTGGTTCCATGCTAGCATGTTAGTCGATCCGTCTGTGTAGCATTACACCAGCAGGCAGACCGTTAGCCTTAGTGAGAGGAAGGAAGTAGAACTATGTGCTGTTGGACAGGAGCAGAGCTAGACTGGAACTGTTGGGGGGCCACGGCCCCAGGGGTCCCACAAAGTCTGATTTTTTTCCACCTGGAAATCTAAAGTTCGTATTTTGAACCAAAAGAGGAGTTTTATGTTTGTAATTGTTCTTCTCTGTTTCTCATCTTCCTCATCCACTGGTTATTAAGGCTGGTAAAAACCTAAAGGTTCGCATTACTGCCCCCGTCTGGTGGGGGGATGGCTTCACAGCTATCATAGTTTATAGCCTGCTATAAAAGGTCTGCTCTCTAAGTTCAATGTCTCTGTTATGCTGAACTTTTGTTGATGTTGTTGAAGTTTATCCTGATAAATCCTCTGCTGATGTTCCTGACATCGTCCCATGTTCTGTATAGATTATTATCCAGGCCATTTATTTCCCAACTCTAGATTTCTATCATAGAAGAATCCTGAGCCAATGTCTTACAGTCATTAAGGAACAACAGAGGGACAAACTTCTGAATTTAAGCAGTTTGTCTTTTTCTTCATGATTGAGAATCTGAAAACTTTAAGTAAAACTACGACATCCTGTGTTTCATCTGAGGACCCGGTCTACTTGGACTGGGTCCTCGGAGGACTTGGTCTACCCGGACTGGATCCTCCAAGGACCCGATATATCTGAACTGGGTCCTCCAAGGACCTGATCTACTTGGACTGGGTCCTCGGAGGACCCGGTCTACCCCGACTGGGTGCTCCGAGGACCCGATCTACCCGGACTGGGTCCTCCGAGGACCCGATCTACCCGGACTGGGTCCTCCAAGGCCCCGATCTACCCGGACTGGGTCCTCCAAGGCCCCGATCTACCTGGACTGGATCCACCGAGGACCCGGTCTACTTGGACTGGATCCTCGGAGGACCCGGTCTACCTAGACCGGGTCCTCCAAGGCCCCGATCTACCTGGACTGGATCCACCGAGGACCCGGTCTACTTGGACTGGATCCTCTGAGGACCCGGTCTACCTAGACTGGGTCCTCCAAGGCCCCGATCTACCTGGACTGGATCCACCGAGGACCCGATCTACCCGGACTGGGTCCTCCAAGGCCCCGATCTACCTGGACTGGATCCACCGAGGACCCGATATATCTGAACTGGGTCCTCCAAGGACCTGATCTACTTGGACTGGGTCCTCGGAGGACCCGATCTACCCGGACTGGGTCCTCCGAGGACCCGATCTACCCGGACTGGGTCCTCCAAGGCCCCGATCTACCCGGACTGGATCCACCGAGGAGCCGGTCTACCTAGACTGGGTCCTCCAAGGACCCGATCTACCTGAACTGGATCCACCAAGGACCCGGTCTACCCGGACTGGATCCTCCAAGGACCCGGTCTACCTGGACTGGATCGTTCCTCAGACCTCATCCTGAACATCAACCGATAACAAAATCAAAGTTTTCTGAGATGCAGCTGCATCGATCGTCCAGGACTTCATTCGACTTCCTGTAAATTCCTTTCTATTGTTCATGCCTGTAATGTGTAGCTGCAGTGCTGCCCTCAGCAACTTTTCATTTCTCAGACAGAACTATAGTGGAGGAAGATCAATATCCACCTCATCCTGGTCTGGATGCTCAATGTGCAATCAGCCCATTTCTCTTCTGCTCCCAATGAAATGATAGAAGTTTGTAAAGGAGAAGAACAGGGTTATAGATTCCAGCAGAGCTCTGAATGCACAGACTTTAGAAAGTATGCATCTGTCTGTCAGGATAACTTGATAAGTTTTGGACAGATCTTAAAAAAACGTTGAGCAAAGATGCTCCTCAATCCAGGGATCAATCCATTGAAAGTTGGTGATGTTCCGGTTCCCCATCATGATCCGGGGAAGTTTCAACTGAGGGTCCTGATGTGTCTGGAGATGAGCTACATGGAGTCTCTGCATCCCTCGTCCTGCCTCAGTCATCCAGTCTCTGCCTCCCTCATCCAGTCTCTGCCTCCCTCGTCCAGTCTCTGCCTCCCTCGTCCAGTCTCTGCCTCCCTCATCCAGTCTCTGCCTCCCTCATCCTCCCTCCCTCATCCAGTCTCTGCCTTCCTCATCCAGTCTCTGCCTCCCTCATCCAGTCTCTGCCTCCCTCATCCAGTCTCTGCCTCCCTCATCCTCCCTCCCTCATCCAGTCTCTGCCTTCCTCATCCAGTCTCTGCCTCCCTCATCCAGTCTCTGCCTCCCTCATCCAGTCTCTGCCTTCCTTGTCCAGTCTCTGCCTCCCTCATCCAGTCTCTGCCTTCCTCATCCAGTCTCTGCCTCCCTCATCCAGTCTCTGCCTCCCTCATCCAGTCTCTGCCTTCCTTGTCCAGTCTCTGACTCCCTCATCCAGTCTCTGCCTCCCTCGTCCAGTCTCTGCCTCCCTCATCCAGTCTCTGCCTCCCTCATCCAGTCTCTTCCTTCCTCATCCAGTCTCTGACTCCCTCATCCAGTCTCTGCCTCCCTCGTCCAGTCTCTGCCTCCCTCATCCAGTCTCTGCCTCCCTCGTCCAGTCTCTGCCTCCCTCGTCCAGTCTCTGCCTCCCTCATCCAGTCTCTGCCTCCCTCATCCTCCCTCCCTCATCCATTCTCTGCCTCCCTCATCCAGTCTCTGCCTTCCTCATCCAGTCTCTGCCTCCCTCATCCAGTCTCTGCCTCCCTCATCCTGCCTCAATCATCCAGTCTCTGCCTCCCTCATCCTCCCTCATCCAGTCTCTGCCTTCCTCATCCAGTCTCTGCCTCCCTCATCCAGTCTCTGCCTCCCTCATCCTGCCTCAATCATCCAGTCTCTGCCTCCCTCATCCTCCCTCATCCAGTCTCTGCCTTCCTCATCCAGTCTCTGCCTCCCTCATCCAGTCTCTGCCTCCCTCATCCTCCCTCCCTCACCCAGTCTCTGCCTCCCTCATCCTCCCTCATCCAGTCTCTGCCTTCCTCATCCAGTCTCTGCCTCCCTCATCCAGTCTCTGCCTCCCTCATCCTGCCTCAATCATCCAGTCTCTGCCTCCCTCATCCTCCCTCCCTCACCCAGTCTCTGCCTCCCTCATCCTCCCTCATCCAGTCTCTGCCTTCCTCATCCAGTCTCTGCCTCCCTCATCCAGTCTCTGCCTTCCTCGTCCAGTCTCTGCCTCCCTCATCCTCCCTCATCCAGTCTCTGCCTCCCTCATCCTGCCTCAATCATCCAGTCTCTGCCTCCCTCATCCTCCCTCATCCAGTCTCTGCCTCCCTCATCCAGTCTCTGCCTCCCTCATCCTGCCTCAGTCATCCAGTCTCTGCATCCCTCATCCAGTGTCTCCCTAACCCATCCCTCCCTCATTCAGTCTCTGCCTCCCTCATCCTGCCTTCCCCATCCAGTCTCTGCCTCCCTCATCCTCCCTCCCTCATCCAGTCTCTGCCTCCCTCATCGAGTCTCTGCCTCCCTCATCCTCCCTCCCTCATCCAGTCTCTGCCTCCCCTTATCCTCCCTCCCTCATCCAGTCTCTGCGTCCCTCATCCAGTCTCTGCCTTCCTCATCCAGTCTCTGCCTCCCTCATCCTGCCTCAGTCATCCAGTCTCTGCCTCCCCACCCTCCCTCCCTCATCCAGTCTCTGCCTCCCTCATCCTGCCTCCCTCATCCAGTCTCTGCCTCCCTCATCCTGCCTCCCTTATCCAGTCTCTGCCTCTCTCATCCTCCCTCCCTCATCCAGTCTCTGCATCCCTCATCCTCCCTCCCTCATTCAGTCTCTGCCTCCCTCATCCTCCCTCCCTCATCCAGTCTCTGCCTCCCTCATCCTCCCTCTGCCTCCCTCATCCAGTCTCTGCCTCCCTCATCCTCCCTCCCTCATCCAGTCTCTGCCTCCCTCATCCTCCCTCCCTCATCCAGTCTCTGCCTCGTTCATCCTCCCTCCCTCATCCAGTCTCTGCCTCCCCCACCCTCCCTCCCTCATCCAGTCTCTGCCTCCCTCATCCTGCCTCCCTCATCCAGTCTCTGCCTCCCTCATCCTGCCTCCCTCATCCAGTCTCTGCCTTCCTCATCCAGTCTCTGCCTCCCTCATCCTCCCTCCCTCATCCAGTCTCTGCCTCCCTCATCCAGTCTCTGCCTCCCTCATCCAGTCTCTGCCT
The DNA here is from genome assembly GCA_030533445.1 of Cyprinodon diabolis. Taxonomy (NCBI): domain Eukaryota; kingdom Metazoa; phylum Chordata; class Actinopteri; order Cyprinodontiformes; family Cyprinodontidae; genus Cyprinodon; species Cyprinodon diabolis. The sequence goes on along the minus strand of CM060073.1, from coordinate 864,754 downwards.
TCCTCATCCAGTCTCTGCCTCCCTCATCCTGCCTCCCTCATCCAGTCTCTGCCTCCCTCATCCTGCCTCCCTCATCCTGCCTCCCTCATCCAGTCTCTGCCTCCCTCATCCTCCCTCCCTCATCCAGTCTCTGCCTCCCTCATCCTCCCTCCCTCATTCAGTCTCTGCCTCCCTCATCCTCCCTCCCTCATCCAGTCTCTGCCTCCCTCATCCAGTCTCGGCCTCCCTCATCCTCCCTCCCTCATCCAGTCTCTGCCTCCCTCATCCTCCCTTCCTCATCCAGTCTCTGCCTCCCTCATCCAGTCTCTGCCTCCCTCATCCTCCCTCCCTCATCCAGTCTCTGCCTCCCTCATCCAGTCTCTGCCTCCCTCATCCTCCCTCCCTCATCCATTCTCTGCCTCCCTCATCCAGTCTCTGCCTCTCTCATCCTCCCTCCCTCATCCAGTCTCTGCCTCCCTCATCCAGTCTCTGCCTCCCTCATCCTCCCTCCCTCATCCATTCTCTGCCTCCCTCATCCAGTCTCTGCCTCTCTCATCCTCCCTCCCTCATCCAGTCTCTGCCTCCCTCATCCAGTCTCTGCCTCCCTCATCCTCCCTCCCTCATTCAGTCTCTGCCTCGCTCATCCTCCCTCCCTCATCCAGTCCATGCCTCCCTCATCCGGCATTCTGTATCTAGAAGCCAAGCTGGGTTTTGTCATGTTGACCTATAAAACTGTGGATGCTGCTAATAGAAGGAGAACGTGTGCATGCTATTAGAGCTGTTTAACATTCAGCTGTGGGACTGGAGTTATTCAATATTTAGGGTTTGAACCCACCAAGTGGGGCACGCTGCCTCATTATTCAGTTTGTTTGTTGTTGACTTACCCAGAGAATCTGTTTGCTCTGCAGATGAACACTTTTTCTGTCCCTACAGACTGCTCTTAGCGTCCTAAACAAAGACCATTCCCCCTGAAGGCATTGCTGATAGCTTCTGCTGAATGCCGGCTTTCTGATTTATCTTAGACCTGCCATCTGGTGGAGATCTCAGTGAAGGTGCACTGTGGTGATGATTGAGTCGGTCAGCAGGGGGTCCTGGCTGAGACAGTGTGTTCGGACTGCTGCGTGTGTCTTAGGACGGACACAGAGCGTCTGCTCATCAATCTCTAAGCCAACCGAAGGCAGACGGATTTATTTTTCCTAAAAAGACGAGTAGGAGGGAAATGCTGCTAATGTCATCATCCTTCCAGACGTTGTTTCCTCTGCAGAAAATGGATCCAAATGGAAACCAGATCAACCTTTTTATCTCTGCAGATTCATTCCACAGTAGTTTATGTCTGTTGTCTTTGGCTTTAGTGTGAATAAATATTTATGTGTGACTGATGTTCCAGATGCTGACGCTGGGAACCGTTCTGTCAGACTAGGAAAGGACTTCCTGTTCTTTCAATGAGCGAATCTTAGATCTGATCAAACATTTCGTTGTAGAAATGATAAAGCAACTTGATGCAGAAAGCAATGAAATATCAATGAATGCAGTTCTATCAGATCCAATGTCTCCTTCAACAGAAACCTTTAACTGCTGCAGTTTCCTGATGCAGGATTAACTCTCTGAAGGACGGATATATTATTCATCTCCAGTAGATATATATTTGATTTGAGGCAACATCCATCTTCAGTCCTTCCCCTGAAGTGAGCTTTAATATTCTAATTCCTTTTTCATATGGCTTGTTGTTAATTCATGTACAAACATAACTCACTTCAGCTTAGTTTTCGTTCACCTTGTTCAAATAAACCTTCCTCTTCTGCTGCATTAACTGCAGTTAACTAACCAGCTGTAGAGATTTTAATAGTCTTTCTATTTTAGCATGTATTCTCTGATCAAAGGGGATTCTAGAAATAAACCCAATAATTTTCTGGATTGTCTTTAGTATCGTCATCAGGGTTTAATGATGGAGCAGCGGTGGACTCTTTAATCAATGGGACTGTTGTGACACTGCTGCTAAAACTCTGATCTGTTCTTAAATCCAGCATAGATGGAGGCACAGCGGTTCTCTGAGGGTTTTTGTTAAAAGCTGAAAATAGTTTTGTGGATGAGAACCTCTTCATGTTGATTAAAGGTGAAAGTTATGATAACTAACTCCTAATTGCTTAATTGCTGCATTGTCTGTCAGGAAAGCTGTTTCGGTTTGGATGGAACTGAATGGATGATCGGGGTCCTGTTTGGTTTAATCCACTTTAAAAGCATAAAATCGATTCATCCTGCTGACAGATCCCATTCCTTTTGAACTGAAGCATTCCCAGCCCTCCGCTGTGTGGGCTATGAAGCTGTGTTTGCCCAGAACTCAGTCACAACAGGGTTATTTAGATCGGTGGCACCAGATTCATGCGTGCCAGCAGGTTTTCGCTGCTAAACTTCTCCTCAGACCCAACAGGGAGGTGCACTACAGGCTTTGTGGCTGTTTACTGAGCTAACTATGAAACCAAACTGAGTGGGGGAATAAAAAGCAATAGTCAGACTGTATCAAGTCTATGTGTTCGGTGCCAGCAGCCAGCAGCATTAGCATCCTGCCAGGACCACAGGGTGCCTACCAAGGAAGTCCAAACAGACGGATCAGCTCCATGTTTCTCAGGGTCACAATCACATTCTCACACTGGGATTGTTCTTCCTCACATTGTAGAGCTGCTGATGGCAGCCAGAAGCAGAAAATATCATATCTAAATATCCTCTTCTGACAAAGTTCTTTTCTTCATCTATTTCTGAGCAGTGCTGCATTCTGCCAGAGACGGAGACTCTTGGGCAAAGCATGCTTTGGTCCTCTGCTTTTGGACTGCTGTCCATGTGGAGGGCAGCCAGCCTTCAGGAGTGAAAAAGCTATTCGTCCTCCCAGAACTAAAACCCTAGCAGCAACTCAGAGCAATTTTCTGGCTGTTCAGAGAATTAATCCTGGGTTTGAACTGTGACTGGGTTGGTGTCTGTGTTGGTAACGAGGTCTAGGATAGACTGAAGGGTGGAGGGTCCAGGGTGTGAAGACTGACTGCATCAGCCTGCATCGCTTTGAAGTAGAACTCCTAAATCCTCAATCTGTTCATAAGACACACTTCAACCACCGACTGGAACGTTATTTACTGGGATTTTATAGGAGAGGCCTGATTATGACTGGAAGCACCAATGAGACGCTGATGTGAGGGAGGAAACATTCAGCTCACTTTACCGACCTGAGTGTGATTTCATCTTTATATAAATATTCAGTGAAGTCCATAGAGTTGGAGAAAATCAATTCTATTCAGTTTATTTCTATAGCTCCAATTCACATCATATCATCTTAGGTCACTTTATAGATCCAGATCAACCAGATCATCAGATTGATTCAAAGTTTTCTATCTAAGGAAAACCAGCTGATTGCATCGACTCATTGACTCAAATACAATCCCTCAAACTAAGCATGCTTGTAGCGACAGTGGAGAGGAAAAACTTCCTTTGAACAGGAAGAAACCTCCAGCAGACCCAGGGTCCCTCCCTTGCACCTGAAGCCTTAACTGTTATGGCTATAGAGAAGTGCTGTTGCATTGTGGGTAACGATGAGGCAAGTTTAAAATCCCCTCCCGCTCTGTGATTGGTCCGGTTACTTTTAGACACAGAAGTCTGAGCCTTCAGACGGACTTGCTGTGTAAATATGGCTGAGCTCCTAGAACCGAGCCCTGAGGGACTCCACGGGTCAGAAATGCACAATCTGAGGAGAACATGTCTGTCCTCACAGAGAACCAATGCAGATCCAGAAATGTTTGGTAGAACATTGAGACCGATGAACAGGATTGTGTGAAGAAGCAGCGCTGGGATCCTGCAGCAGAAAACACTGAGAACCTTTTCACATCCACAGCCATTAAACAACTGTGTAAAGATCATCGTTACATTTCACTGAAGGGTCTTTTTAGAAAGGAACACAGAAGAACGATCACGGAAAAGCAAGTTTACCGTTCAATCCATCATCTGAACATGCTGAAGAACATCTGCCCTCCTAAAGAGACACAGGTTTCTGCCCTAATGGGAAAGATGGAGGAAATAATGGGTCAGAAAACTCGCCAAGAGGTCGATAGCAGCTCCACAGAAACCCGCACTTATGAAGGAGTGTCTTCTTTCCTGTGAATTTAAGCAGAGGGGGAGTTTTACGGGGGGGCTGAGGCTGTGAGGTCCCTCTAAGCTGCATTTATCATACGTGAGACCAGGATGATTCCTGCAGGTTTATATATCAAGCAAATCTGACAGCATGACATCATCAACGCTGAGGAAAAAGCTTATCTACCATTTTCCACCTTAGCTTGGATTGAAAAAAAAACAGAAAAGCTTCCGTATGCTTAGCAGGACGTCTGTTAGAGCCGCAGAGTTAGCCAGCATTTAATAAAAAGAAATTATCATTCAGCTTCTCAGTTCCCAGTAACTCTATGGAAATAAGCTTAATCCCACCTAGCTAAGATGAACATTTCTCAAAAGGCCGAGCAGCTTAAACATATTTAGTATTTTATTACTTTATTAATTATTCTGTATTATATTAGTTTATTAACCTTATCCAACCCAATCCTTTTGTTCAAGGTGACCTTCATAAAGCAAAATGATCAAAGGATCCATCATCTGTTTGAATCCTGGTTCAGGAATGTCCACCACCATGTTTCTGGCGTTATCAGACCACAGCCAGTAATCCCACACATTCCAGTTAATCTCCCAGTTTGGGCTGAGAATGGAGAGCAGACGAGGCTCCCCAGATTGCCTCTTTCTGGCCAGATGACCTGTTAGAATGTGGTCAGAAGCTCAGATCATTGCTAAACAACCTGCTGCTCTCTGTCCTGGAACACACTGAGCATGTTCCCAGTGCTCCCAGTGGCCTGCATGTCTCTTCCACTGGGAGCAGTGGGGTTGAACGTGTCAGAGGCAGCATGTGGGTCTAGTAAGGTATTCAGACTGACTCCGTTCTGTATTTGCTCCTCCATCCTACAGAGATCCATCCTTATCGCTGATGGAGGAGGGAGCAGCGCTCTCTGACCCGCTGGGAATTATTGCATCGACTAAAACAGCTTTATTTCTATCAAAATGCAAAATGATAAAGTCTGCATTACATTTGGTAACAGATGGAGGTTAATTGAGTTTTCAGTAGTTATGTGCAGGTTTTTCAGTGTCTTACTTCAGACCTGGTTAGTGAATAGAAAGGAAGCTAACGCTGGGGTTGGAAAATGGCCCTGACCTCAGAACAGTAGAAGGTTTCGGGACAGAAAGCCTCATGTTTGCTGGAGCGCTAACCAGTTAATTGGTGTTTCTATCTGGTCATCACTGGTCAGGAGTCTGCTGGTTACAAAACAGAGGGGAAGATTCTCATTGAAGGTTTACGTCAGATAATCCTTCTATGTCTAACCTGAATGGCTCAAATACATTAGTAGAAACTGATAACAGGAAGTATTGGTCGCCATGATGAGTCCAAGTGTTTCTCTAACAGACAGTATTAGTAATAAAAAGTAATCTCCTTGATGAAAGTAATCCACAACCCTCAATGTCTCCATTCTTTTCATATTGTTTTCCTACAGATCTGGTGACAAGGCACAACCATCACATTGAAAACTGTTTACACTCAGCTGCTGCCTTCTCTGTGGTTGTAGTCTAAGCGTGTCGTCATGGAAACCAAAGGTTTCCTCATCAGCTGGATAACTGCAGTTGTGCTCCTCCAGCTCTCCAGCGCTGGCCTTGTCAAGAAGGTCATCCGCCACCGGAGGGAGACCCTGATGCCTAAAAAAACCCAGGAGAACTTGACTCTTCCCCATCCTGAGCAGCCTGTGGTCTTCAACCATGTCTACAACATCAACGTCCCCTCCACCTCCTTGTGCTCTGTGGACCTTGACTCACCAGGCAGCACCGGGATGAAACACAAGAGCGCCGCTCTGGACACGCAGAGTACAGAGCACATGGAGCACACGGTCGATGGCGACAACCAGATCGTTTTCACTCACCGTATCAATATCCCCAAACAAGCATGTGGCTGCGACAACCAGCTGCCAGACCTCAAAGACATCCTGAACAGACTGGAGATGCTGGAGTCTGAGCTGTCTAGTCTGAGGGAGCAGTGCAGCAGTGGAGCCGGCTGCTGTGCAGCTCAGGTTACAGGTGAGTCTGCAGCTGTCTGCATTCATATAGAGCAGATGAAGTATTTGCATTCAGAGAGTTCAGAAGTATAGTTGATTCTCCTTGCATGGTTTAGATCATTGACTGTTTTAGATTGTGCTGCCATGCCCAGCAGACCAATCAAAGCTACGTGTTCTCTCTTAAAAGGATTAATCTATCTTAAACATCCCTCAAACAGTAAATTACTGTTCCACATTAAGATGACCCTAGCCAATCACCCCCCACCTTCAACAGTAACCCTGCCCACTGTGGGCCAACAAACAGCTAACCCCCCCACATCAAAGAATGGTCACATGTGGCATTACCTGCAGAGCAACGCAGGTAACTGTTGAGCTTCTACAGGTCCAATCACCTTCTGCCAGTGATGGAGGTGGACGGGTGCTAGAATCATCCTAAAGGGTGGGGGCGTAATGTCCTGAAAGTGTCTTATTCTCTGTCAGCAGACTGACATCCTTTGAAGTCATATGCTTCACCTTTTACCGTGGTCGGTGTGATTGCAGGAAAGTTGGACATCCCATATTTGTTGTTTCTCTGGTTGGTAGCAGCAGGTCTAACCAGCTGTTGCCTCCAGGAGGAACCATACCTGATGACCTCTCAGTTTTGTTATGTTTAAGATTATTTTATGTCTAAGCATTCTGCATAAAGACAAAAGTTTGATCTTTCCAGGAAATCTTTAATTGATCTTTGCTACTTATAGTGATTGGCCAACAGGATGCTCAATGGGATTTCTTAATGAAAGTCCTCTTCTTGCCTGACCTCCATTACAGCTAGCCACATGAATGTGTCGTCATCCCGCCACCTGAGCTGGAAACTTCTAACCCTCCTTTAAAGATACCAGGGGTCTCCCACCTGCTGCTCCGACTGTCGCTCTCTGTGGCTGTTTATTTGGATTTGATGATCGGCACCATAACCTTTACATTTTAAGGAGATCAACTGATTAAAGCTTCATCAAATGATGACTCTTGGGTTATTGTTAAACTCTCACACTGCCCCATCTGCTGTTTGCTGTTTAATTTCAGGGGGTCATTTCAGGGTTTTATCTGTTTCAAAAATGAAAACCATACATTTGTACCTTAATAATATGAAAATGTTTGTCATTCAATCAAAAAAATCCACAGTTTGTTAAAATGTTTCCTTAACTTTCCAAGCAGTTCAAGAATGAATCAACTAAGGATAACGAGAAAGTATGTTTGATCTCTCTAGGCTTCTGTTAACTGATGTGATGGTAAAGCAGGAAAATAAATTACGTAAAAGGAAGGAAGACGAAGCTGCAGCTGCAAGCCCAAACAGAAATCCCATTTTTACAGGTGATCAAGCTTCTCCGATGGGAGCCATCCTGATGTTTATGAGAGCTCTGTGGAATTAGTCAACAGTCAGTTAGCAAAGCAGGATGACTGGCAGGAAGCATCTGTAGACGGCAGATTTTATAAAACAGAAGTCAAAGTCCAAATGTAAAGTATTTAAAGTTTATTTTATAAAACTAGTATTAGTTGAGGTTCTTAATGTTTTTGTGAATCTGTTTATCACAGGTGACCTTATATGTGACATAGTGAGGCTGTCCTCCTGCCAACAACCAGAAACATCATACATAGAGTGTACAGCTATAATGTTTTAACACCTGCATTCAGATGGTGAGAAAGACATTGGCCGATTCTAGCTAGCTGGCAACATTCCCTCAATAACAGCATGTTAAATTATGTCATCTATGACCAAAGAAACCTGAGGAAGCAGAAAGGTTTTATATCTAAGCAAGCATTCAAGCAGAGATGAATAGGACCTTGGTTTCCTTCAGCCAGGGTTTGATTGTGGTTTTTCCCAACAGAGAACTGTCTTATTTGTAAAATTCAAGTACTTATGAGCTTTGAAATATCTCCCTTTTAATGTGTTGTTTTCTATAGGAGAGGTGTCAACGAAGCCATTTTGTAACGGACGTGGAAACTGGAGCATTGACACGTGCAGCTGCTCCTGTGAAGCTGGATGGAAAGGACCCAACTGCTCCGAGTCTGAGTGCCCCAATGATTGCCAGGACCAGGGTCGCTGTGTGGATGGTCGATGCGAATGCTTCGAGGGCTTTGGTGGGGATGACTGCGGGATCGAGCTCTGCTTGCTGGACTGTGGCGATTATGGCCACTGTGTTGAAGGCTCCTGTCTCTGTGAGGAAGGCTTCATCGGCGAGGACTGTTCTCAGACCAACTGCCTTAACAACTGCCTGGGTCGGGGCCGCTGTGTGGAGGACGAGTGCGTCTGTGATGAACCGTGGACAGGTTTTGACTGCTCTGAGCTCATCTGTCCTAACGACTGCTATGACCGCGGACGGTGCATCAACGGCACTTGCCTTTGTGATGAGGGCTTCACTGGAGAGGACTGCGGGGAGCTCAGTTGTCCTGGAAACTGTAACAACCGTGGAACATGCCTGAGCGGCAAATGTGTGTGCCAGGCTGGCTACACTGGAGAGGATTGCTCAAAGCTTACTTGTCCCAAAGACTGCAATGAGAGAGGCCACTGCTTCAATGGGAAGTGCATATGTGATCCTGGCTTTGAAGGTGAAGATTGCTCAGTCCTCTCATGCCCTGACAACTGCAGCAACAGGGGTCAGTGCATCAATGGGGAATGTATTTGTGACATAGGGTACCAAGGAGAAGACTGCAGCAAGCTTTCCTGCCCAGACAACTGCCAAGACCAGGGCCGCTGTGTTGATGGAGAGTGTGTATGTGAAAAGGGCTTTGCAGGTGAAGACTGCAGTATCAAGACATGTCCCAAAGACTGCCTTGGAAGAGGAGAGTGTATTGATGGAAAGTGTGTCTGTTTTGTGGGCTTCACTGGAAAAGACTGCAGTGAGCTAACCTGCCCCAATGACTGCCTGAACCGTGGTCAATGTGTGGGCGGTCAGTGTGTTTGCCATCAAGGTTTTACTGGTGAAGACTGCAGCGAGAAGACTTGCCCTAAGAACTGCCATGACAGAGGTCAATGTGTGGACGGTCAGTGTGTTTGCCATCAAGGTTTTACTGGTGAAGACTGCAGCGAGAAGACGTGCCCTAAGAACTGCCATGACAGAGGTCAATGTGTGGACGGTCAGTGTGTTTGCCATCAAGGTTTTACTGGTGAAGACTGCAGCAAGAAGACTTGCCCTAAGAACTGCCATGATAGAGGTCAATGTGTTGATGGTCAGTGTGTTTGCCATCAAGGTTTTACTGGTGAAGACTGCAGCGAGAAGACGTGCCCTAAGAACTGCCATGACAGAGGTCAATGTGTGGACGGTCAGTGTGTTTGCCATCAAGGTTTTACTGGTGAAGACTGCAGCGAGAAGACTTGCCCTAAGAACTGCCATGATAGAGGTCAATGTGTTGATGGTCAATGTGTTTGCCATCAAGGTTTTACTGGTGAAGACTGCGGCGAGAAGACTTGCCCTAAGAACTGCCATGACAGAGGTCAATGTGTGGACGGTCAGTGTGTTTGCCATCAAGGTTTTACTGGTGAAGACTGCGGCGAGAAGACTTGCCCTAAAAACTGCCATGACAGAGGTCGTTGTGTCGACGGTATCTGTTTATGTTATGAAGGTTTTACTGGGCTGGACTGCTCTCGTCTCACCTGTCCAGGAGACTGCTATAACCAGGGTCGCTGTGAAAACGGAGTATGTTTCTGTCATGAGGGCTTCATTGGAGAGGACTGCTCTGAGGGTAAGGCACACCATGTAGACATAGGTTTCTGTAGAACATCTGAATGGGTTCTTCTAACAGTACGTTATCCAACATGTAGGTCTTAAAACCTCCAATATTATAGTAGTGTTTTTGTTCAGGGTTGTTCAGACAGAAGCAGACATAGAAAAAGAAGCATAGATACAAAAGACAACTGTCAACCAGCTCCACAGGCGGCCCCGTCCAGGAAACACACAGCCAGGCAGACGAGTTCCGAGCCAGCTCCCATGTCAGAGGATGAAGAGAGCACATCCAGTTAGTCACAGTCAGGGAAACAAAATATTAATACACAACTGAAATCGATCAGATAGATACAATTTCAACCAGTCTAGTTCTGATCCTTTAATTCATACAAAATGTTCAAGTCTTTCTAAAAGAATATTATGATCAACTGGATCAAATGCAGCACTGAGATCCAACAGGATGAGCACAGATACAAGTCCATTATCTGAGGCCATGAGCATATCATTGGTGACTTTCACCAGAGCTGTTTCAGTGCTATGATGAGCTCTAAAGCCAGACTGAAACTCTTCAAAAAGTTCATTATGGTGGAAGTGATCGCACACTTGTTTGGCAACTACTTTCTCAAGAATTTTGGATAAGAAAGGAAGATTGGATATAGGTCTATAATTGACCAAGTCACCTGGGTCAAGAGACGGTTTCTTAAGCAGAGGTTTAATTACAGCCACTTTAAAAGCTTTAGGTACATATCCCTGTAACAGAGATAGATTAATCACATCTAAAATGGAGGAGGAGATCAAAGGGAATACCTCCTTAAATAACCTGGTTGGAACTGGATCTAACATCCAAGTTGAAGGCTTAGATGAAGACAATAGTTTTGCTAACTCTGAAAGTTCAACTGGATCAAAGCAGTCTAAACCCGGTTCAGATTCCATGACTACCTCAGGTACAATCGCGGATAGAGGAGTGCTTATGATCTTATTTTTAATAAGATCAATGTTATTTATAAAGAATCCCATAAAATCATTGCTGCTAAGAGCAGGTGGAATGGACGGTTCAACAGAGCTATGGCTCTGGGTGAGTTTGGCAACTGGATTAAAAAGAAATCTAGGATTATTCTTATTCTCCTCTATTAATGAGGAGAAGTATGCTGCTCTTGCTTTACAAAGGGTCCTCTTATACAGCAGTAAACCATTTTTCCAGACTAGGAAGGACTCCCGCAGGCCTGTGGAGCGATATTTTCTCTCCAGTTTCCTAGCATTTTGCTTCAAAGTACGCAGCTCTGCATTAAACCAAGGAGCAAGCTTTCTATTTTCAATGGTTTTCATTTTCAAAGGAGCTGCGTTGTCTAAGGCAGTACGCAGAGAACTAGCAACCCCATCAACAAAATCATCAACCTGTGAAGGGGAATAAGCTAAGCTTTTGCACTCTGCAGCACTGCTCAGCGACACAGAGGAGAGAGAAAGTGAAGCAGATTCTTTAAAATGTATAACTGCTCTATCTGATAAAGATCTACTAAAATGTAACCTTCTTTTGGGGGAGGAGAACTCTGATAAAGTAATCCTGAAGGTTATTAGAAAGTGGTCAGAGAGGACAGGGTTGTGAGGAAATACTGTTATTTCTTCACATTCTATGCCGTATGTCAGCACAAGATCCAAAGTATGAAGATGAGAATGTGTGGGACTATTCACATTTTGAACAAAGCCAATAGTGTCTAAGATAGCATTAAAGGCTGCTCTTAAGCTATCGTCTTCAATGTCAGCATGGATGTTAAAATCTCTCACTATGATGACCCTGTCAGTATTTAATACCAAATCAGATAACAGTTTAACTCCGGGCAGCCCTAAACTAATTTTTTGATTTTTTTTTACTCTGACTTCAAAGAACCAAGGCTCTCAGCTCTTTTTCCAGTCTTCTGGGAATTTGTTCCAGATCAGTGGAGCAAAGATGTTGCTTCTCCATGTTTGGTTCTAGTTCTCGGTGGACAGAGTAGGCTGGAACTAGAAGACCTGAGTGGTCTGGGAGGTAGATCCACTGACAGCAGATCTGTTATGAATTGAGGTGTTTATCTATTCAGTGATTTCTAGACTAACAGAAGGATTTTAAAATCTATTTTCTGAGCTACAGGGAGCCATAGGAAGGACTTCCGAACCAGGCTGATGTGCTCTATTATCTTAGTTTTAGTGAGGACGCAGGCAGCAGCGTCTGGATAAGCTGTCTGATCTACTTTCTATAGTTCTAGTGAGGACGCAGGCAGCAGCGTCTGGATCAGCTGTCTGATCTACTTTCTATAGTTCTAGTGAGGACACAGGCAGCAGCATCTGGATCAGCTGTCTCTTCTACTTTCTATAGTTCTAGTGAGGACACAGGCAGCAGCATCTGGATCAGCTGTCTCTTCTACTTTCTATAGTTCTAGTGAGGACGCAGGCAGCAGCATCTGGATCAGCTGTCTGATCTACTTTCTATAGTTCTAGAGAGGACGCAGGCAGCAGCGTCCGGATCAGCTGTCTGATCTACTTTCTATAGTTCTATTGAGGACGCAGGCAGCAGCGTCCGGATCAGCTGTCTGATCTACTTTCTATAGTTCTAGTGAGGATGCAGGCAGAAGCGTCTGGATCAGCTGTCTGATCTACTTTCTATAGTTCTAGTGAAGACGCAGGCAGCAGCGTCTGGATCAGCTGTCTGATCTACTTTCTATAGTTCTAGTGAGGACACAGGCAGCAGCATCTGGATCAGCTGTCTGATCTACTTTCTATAGTTCTAGTGAGGACGCAGGCAGTAGCATCTGGATCAGCTGTCTCTTCTACTTTCTATAGTTCTAGTGAGGACGCAGGCAGCAGCATCTGGATCAGCTGTCTGATCTACTTTCTATAGTTCTAGAGACGACGCAGGCAGCAGCATCTGGATCAGCTGTCTGATCTACTTTCTATAGTTCTAGTGAGGACACAGGCAGCAGCGTCTTGATCAGCTGTCTGATCTACTTTCTATAGTTCTAGTGAGGACGCTGGCAGCGGCGTCTGGATCAGCTGTCTGATCTACTTTCTATAGTTCTAGTGAGGACGCTGGCAGCGGCGTCTGGATCAGCTGTCTGATCTACTTTCTATAGTTCTAGTGAGGACGCAGGCAGCGGTGTCTGGATCAGCTGTCTGATCTACTTTCTATAGTTCTGGTGAGGACGCAGGCAGCAGAGTCTGGATCAGCTGTCTGATCTACTTTCTATAGTTCTAGTGAGGACGCAGGCAGCAGCGTCTGGATCAGCTGTCTGATCTACTTTCTATAGTTCTAGTGAGGACGCAGGCAGCAGCGTCTGGATCAGATATCTGATCTACTTTCTATAGTTCTAGTGAGGACGCAGGCAGCGGCGTCTGGATCAACTGTCTGATCTACTTTCTATAGTTCTAGTGAGGACGCAGGCAGCGGCGTCTGGATCAGCTGTCTGATCTACTTTCTATAGTTCTAGTGAGGACGCAGGCAGCAGCGTCTGGATCAGCTGTCTGATCTACTTTCTATAGTTCTAGTGAGGACACAGGCAGCAGCGTCTGGATCAGCTGTCTGATCTACTTTCTATAGTTCTAGTGAGGACGCTGGCAGCAGCGTCTGGATCAGCTATCCGATCTACTTTCTATAGTTCTAGTGAGGATGCAGGCAGAAGCGTCTGGATCAGCTGTCTGATCTACTTTCTGTAGTTCTAGTGAGGACGCAGGCAGCTGCGTCTGGATCAGCTGTCTGATCTACTTTCTATAGTTCTAGTGAGGACGCAGGCAGCAGCGTCTGGATCAGCTGTCTGATCTACTTTCTATAGTTATAGTGAGGACGCAGGCAGCAGCGTCTGGATCAGCTGTCTGATCTACTTTCTATAGTTCTAGTGAGGACGCAGGCAGAAGCCTCTGGATCAACTGATCTACTTTCTATAGTTCTAGTGAGGACGCAGGCAGCGGCGTCTGGATCAGCTGTCTGATCTACTTTCTATAGTTCTAGTGACGACGCAGGCAGCGGCGTCTGGATCAGCTGATCTACTTTCTATAGTTCTAGTGAGGACGCAGGCAGCGGCGTCTGGATCAGCTGATCTACTTTCTATAGTTCTAGTGAGGACGCAGGCAGCGGCGTCTGGATCAGCTGTCTCATCTACTTTCTATAGTTCTAGTGAGGACGCAGGCAGCAGCGTCTGGATCAGCTGTCTGATCTACTTTCTATAGTTCTAGTGAGGACGCAGGCGGCAGCATCTGGATCAGCTGTCTGATCTACTTTCTATAGTTCTAGTGAGGACGCAGGCAGCGGCGTCTAGATCAGCTGTCTGATCTACTTTCTATAGTTCTAGTGAGGACGCAGGCAGCAGCGTCTGGATCAGCTGTCTGATCTACTTTCTATAGTTCTAGTGAGGACGCAGGCAGCAGCGTCTGGATCAGCTGCCTGATCTACTTTGTATAGTTCTAGTGAGGACGCAGGCCGAAGCATCTGGATCAGCTGTCTGATCTACTTTCTATAGTTCTAGTGAGGACGCTGGCAGCAGCGTCTGGATCAGCTGTCTGATCTACTTTCTATAGTTCTAGTGAGGACGCAGGCAGCAGCGTCTGGATCAGCTGTCTGATCTACTTTCTATAGTTCTAGTGAGGACGCAGGCAGCAGCGTCTGGATCAGCTGCCTGATCTACTTTGTATAGTTCTAGTGAGGACGCAGGCCGAAGCATCTGGATCAGCTGCCTGATCTACTTTGTATAGTTCTAGTGAGGACGCAGGCCGAAGCATCTGGATCAGCTGTCTGATCTACTTTCTATAGTTCTAGTGAGGACGCTGGCAGCGGCGTCTGGATCAGCTGTCTGATCTACTTTCTATAGTTCTAGTGAGGACGCAGGCAGCAGCGTCTGGATCAGCTGTCTGATCTACTTTCTATAGTTCTAGTGAGGACGCTGGCAGCGGCGTCTGGATCAGCAGTCTGATCTACTTTCTATAGTTCTAGTGAGGACGCAGGCAGCGGCGTCTGGATCAGCTGTCTCATCTACTTTCTATAGTTCTAGTGAGGACGCAGGCAGCAGCGTCTGGATCAGCTGCCTGATCTACTTTGTATAGTTCTAGTGAGGACGCAGGCCGAAGCATCTGGATCAGCTGTCTGATCTACTTTCTATAGTTCTAGTGAGGATGCAGGCAGAAGCGTCTGGATCAGCTGTCTGATCTACTTTCTATAGTTCTAGTGAGGACGCAGGCAGCAGCGTCTGGATCAGCTGTCTGATCTACTTTCTATAGTTCTAGTGAGGACGCAGGCAGCAGCGTCTGGATCAGCTGCCTGATCTACTTTGTATAGTTCTAGTTAGGACTCAGATAGCAGCGTCTGGATCAGCTGTCTGATCTACTTTCTATAGTTCTAAGAAAGCATTTTATCTCAAACTATTGAGATAAGAGATGAGTAATATCAGTGTAAAATATTTGAACCTTTTATATTCTTCCTTATACGTTATATAGAGATGTAAATAATGGATCATATCAGTGTCATATTTTGGGGTTTGTCCTGATGATGAGTGGCTCCATCTGTGTGTGCATGGTTTATAATAAGAAAGCTCATTTTATTTGAGGAAAATCTTTGAATATTCTCTATTAATTAATAGAACAATTTACAGCGTCTAAAGCTTACATTAGACTGTTCTGGCTATCTAGTTGACATTCCTCTATATCGGTTCTAAACTGCAGTCCATGTACCAAGATCTTTTTTCTTACCGCAGCTGATGCTGCTGCAGCGAGGAGTCGGTCTGCCTGGACTCAGCAGTGGAAACAGTAGGAAAAAATCAAATAAAAGTTCTGGGAAAGCATTCAGCATCTAGAATTGGACGCTGTGGTTTCTGTTTGCAGTGGAGGCTTCCTGTTAAGGCTGGTTTGGACCTTTGACCTGAAATCACAGCAGAATTTTTGAACATAGCTTGAGAAACCCTGGTGTACATTCTATTTGCTGTTATCTAAGGAGAACCTTTACAGCTACTTTTATAGTTCAGTCATAGAAACGCAGCTCACAGATCAGTTTGTTCTTTCACATCGTTAAAGGCAGAACTAAAGAGGTGAATCCTTCTCTATGCAGGATGTGGTCAGGATCCAGGAAGCTCCTGAACCTGCTGTGATGTCACCATGATCTGCTGATTCAGGATCAGAAGGATCATGCAGAACATCAGTGTTCATCCTGCTGCGTTTGCTCTGGGATCCACTGGGTCCTCAGAGTCCATAGTGGTTCTGGCTCTCTGACTATGGTGGCCCAGCTGGATCAGGGGCATCAGTGACTCCCCCCCATCTGTGTCTTTCATCAATCATGAGTCAGAATAAACAGGTAGATGATGGAAGAAAGGACTCGGGTCTAAACCAGAGCTTAGGCTTTCCTGACACCCAGTTTCCATTTCAGATATAATGTTTAAGTTTTAACTAACGGAGACTTGATATAATCTTCAGATCATTTACCAAATAAATGATTAGGAAGTAAATAAACGGGAATAGTCAAATATCCCGTTTTTGGTTATTGGGCGACAGAGGCGTTGGATGTAGGAGTTTGCCCTGAAATCGAAGGGTTGACGGTTCAAGCTCCGACTTTCAGTGTCGTTGTGTCCTTGGGCAAGACACTTCGCCTGCATTGTCTACTGATGGTGGTCAGAGGGTGGCGCCAGTGTACGGCAGTGAGCCCCAGGGCAGCTGTGGCTAGGGTTAGGGTTAGCTTGTCACCATCAGTGTGTGAGTGTGAATGGGTGAATGAATGTGGTGTAAAGCACTTTGGTCAAGTCTCCTGACTTTCAGTCAACAAATCAAATGAGCATTTGATTTGTTGACTGAAAGTGATCATTGCCATTAGTGTGAAATCACTTCTCACAGTCATCGGTGTTGCCATCTTACATCCAATGTCATAAACACACTTCGCCCTAACTGGATTGAATCCACTTCGGCCCCGCCCCCTTTGGCTTATAATGGCAAATCTTACAGAATAGGGTGAATAAGTCTGCAAAGCTGAATGTTTCCAGTAAAACCAACAGAAAGCATTTTATAAAAATCTTTCCCTCTAATAAAGCTGTCAGCTAAAGACTTCATGAGCGTCTATGAGCAGCTCTGCAGGAAACTATGAACCAGGTCTGGGTTGGCTACAGCTGAGCAGGAAAGGCTTTGCAGAATCATGGGGGAAATCTGGACAACAGCTTTGGATGATGAAGGATCAGGGCTGAGGATGGGGAGCAGTCAGCAGCTTTTAGGAAAGCCACACGTGCATCAAAGTGAACAAACGTTGCCCAGCATTGAGTCTGGGTTGGACCACAGAATGCATGAGATATTCAGAGTCATTCACAGAAACCAGCTCCTCCTTCCATGAGTTAAAGAGCCCAGAAAACACTTCGTCTTCAATAACACCAAAAACCTGCTTCCTGTCCTCCTGGTTCATCATTCCAGCTTTTCATAAATGGAAGGACAACAAAACTCACCATTAAAGTGAGGATGTCTCATCATCCTTAAGAATCAGAATATGAGCAAAGAAATGAGCAACTTTCCTAAATGTTCCCAAATCAGCAATCTGAGCAAATATTCCAACCTATAGAGCAAACTTTCCAGAGTTTACATCCCTCTGATGCAAACACACCCTAATGCAGACTGATAATAACACAGCCTGGGTGACCCAGGAGGGTCTGTAGACTCCTCAGATCAATGGGAAAATGGATGTAGATGTAGAGCTGTTAGACCCTGTTTACATTTAATTCATTTTGAGTTTTGCAGACCGACCATGAAAAGCCCCATACAGACATTTATCCATTACCCCCCTAACTTAGAGAATGAAGGAAACGTCCTGGTTGGCTTTGACTTGACTCACGTCTCTATTACCCTAAAAAAAGTTAAAATCAATCCACTGGGCTGTTTCCAAGTTTGAAGACGTTTTGCTTCCCATCTAGGAAGCTTTTTCAATTCAAAATGTCAGAACTAGCGTTGAGTTTGAGGCTTTTCTGCCATTTTGAATTGAAAAAGCTTCCTGGATGGGAAGCAAAACGTCTTCAAACTTGGAAACAAAGTCCAGTGGATTGATTTGAACTTTTTTAGAATGATGAAGAATCCTCTCCAGCATGTCTCCATTACTTCTGTCTGCTCTTTAGATCAGCTTAGACCTGTTTTATTAGATATGTCCTGATTAGTTCTGACTATGTTCAGGTTTCTCTTTCCAGCAGACCTTAAAGTTTCACCTTCTTTAGCCAGAATTGAAGTAACTTTGAGTGCGACCAGCATTCAGTTAGATTCACCATTAGGAAGACTTTTTCTCCTCCCATAGTGAGGAAGTTCTGGTGTCACAGCAGCACAAACGGAAGAAAGAAGACCAACAAACGTCCATCTTTAAACCGTTTTTAGAGGCCGCTCCTTTTCCCCGTCTCTTCACAGTCTCGCCACCCGAGGACCTGTCTGTGATCGAGGTGACTCCAGAAACAGTCGACCTTTCCTGGGACAACAAGATGAAAGTGACAGAGTACCTAATCACCTATGTGCCCACGGCCCATGGAGGTCTGGAGCTGGAGATGCGGGTGCCTGGAGACGAGAAGGAGGCCACCGTTGGAGAGCTTGAGCCCGGTGTGGAATACCTGATCAATGTCTACGCCGTACTCAGCAACCAGAGGAGCGTCCCTGTCAGCGCACGAGTCGCTACTCGTACGTAAACGCTGGACACAGCGGCTGCTAAAATTCATGGCAGAAACGATGTAAAACTGAGTTTATCTTCTGCACAGATCTTCCAGAGCCGGAGGGTCTGAAGTTTAAGTCTGTGAGAGAAACGTCAGTGGAAGTGCAGTGGGATCCACTGGATATCCCATTTGATGGCTGGAACCTGATCTTCAGGAACACAGTGAGTCGCGTCATGGAGGACATCCTGCATCCGGTCTCGTCCAGCTGAAACCAGATGAAACACCTTCTTTAACTGGAATATTCCGTCTGGTTTTGGCAGAAAGAGGAGGACGGTGAGATCCTGAACCCCCTCAGCCGCCCAGAGACCAGCTTTGAGCAGTCCGGTCTGGGTCCGGGTCAGGAGTACGAGGTCAAACTGGAGGTGGTGAAGAACAACAAGCGTGGACCTCCTGCTTCTAAGAACATCGTCACAAGTAAGTTCACCCCTCCCCCCCACTCCCACAACCACAGAAAAACCATTGTGATTGAACGCAGACCTGCTCAGTGTGGTAAAGCAGAGGCTCTGACGTCTGATTGGTTCCCGCAGGTTTGCTCCTCATTGTTTAAAGACATTTCTCCACATTCTCTGCTTCCATATCTTAACATGCACTGGCTGTACCCCCCCTCTCACCCACTGACCGCTGGGATAGGCTCCACTCCCCCCCGCACCGCCATTATAAGTGGTAAAGAGAGCAGATGGGATCTTCCAGTGCAGAGCTACACATCCGACATCCGACTCTTTTTGACATTTTCTCACTTCAGAAACATCAATGTGTTTCATTGCAAATGTATTATTATAACTCAGAGAGTTGCATAAATTAACTTTATTGATTGCAAGGTGGGAAACGACAGCAAAGATCACAAAATAAAAGCAGGAAAATGTTTTTATTTACAGTAAACATTAAAATGTGACCAGCTCTAATTAGGAACGTTAACGTGCGCTGAATCAGAGTTCAGAGGCGTTATCAAGCAGTGTGAGGAAAGATGCTGCGTCCCTTCGGCAGCGGAGCTGCAACGACTGTCAGAGGAAAACGTCTTTTCTTGTCTCCTGAAGTGCATCCAAAGCTGAAGACATTTCATAGTTGATCAAACCGTCCAACATGTTGTCCACCTGAGCTGGGCGGCATTGATCAGAGCAGCAGCTAAAACAGTGGCGCTAACTTTGGAGGGAAGTTAGCTTTTATTCTTTCCTTAAGGAAAAGGTCATGACATCAAATGAAACAACAGGAAGCGTAAATCCTCCCTGTTGTTATGGATAATGGGTTTTCCTTACAGCCTCCAGGTAAGCTGGAGCAGAAAGAAAACAGCAGCATAGATGAAGGAGGCCGATATGAGGAATTGTTTTTCTAACTGCTGTTATCACGTTTCCTTCATGTCTGTAATGCAGTGAGCTTTGCTCCCTTCACCCAGAGAAATGGAGGTCATAAAAACCACTGACTGATGGCCTCTAGGTAGAAAAACTATACTCTCTACAACTCTGTGGAAATTGAAAGATTTATATCAAATAATTGTAAACTCAGCCTCTTTCGGTTCAGTTTATATATTATATCAGTTATCTGCTGGAGAAAAGCCTCCACTTTATTTTGAATGTTAGGAATCGGTGCTGAAAACAGCAGAGAAAGATTATTTCCCAAACGCAGCCGCTCTAAACCTTTGAAAGATCAATATATTAAGGCAACATGGCGAACATGGTTTCCAGCGATATTAGTTTGGTTATTCATCCTCCAGTCAGCTCTGAGTGATTGGTTCATTTCTGCAGAGCTCTGATTTACGCGCTATAAGGCTGATATGGATTCCAGCTCCTGTTGACAGGAAATCACATTCTACTTATTTATTCAATCAATCCCAGACATTAGGAAATACAGAGCTGGGGATCGATACGGGTGACAGGCGAGTAAAGATCAGACTACAGGTTAGTTCAACATTTTCATCCTTCCTTACTAAATATTTCCACAATAAAGAGAACTTAGTTGCAGCAATAGACCGCCAGCTCTCGACTCTATTGCCGGGAATTCAGTATATTAGATATTTCTGCTCTACCAACCGAGTGCTGCATTTTTAGGATTCTTTTAGCTTCTGGGTTCGATTCCCAGCCCCGGGTCTTTCTGCATGGAGATAGAGAGTGAATGGTGAGGTTTAATGAATGGTGAATAATGAGGTTTAGGGAATCTGAATAATGAGGTTTAGAGAATAGTGAGGTCTAGAGAATGGGAATAGTGAGGTTTAAAGAATGGGAATAGTGAGGTTTAGAGATTGGGAATAGTGAGGTCTAGAGAATGGGAATAGCGAGGTCAAGAGAATGGGAATAGTGAGGTTTAGACAATGAGAATAGTGAGGTCTAGAGAATGGAAAATAGTGAGGTTTAGAGAATGGGAATAGTTAGGTCAAGAGAATGGGAATAGTGAGGTTTAGGGAATGGGAATAGTGAGGTTTAGACAATGAGAATAGTGAGGTCTAGAGAATGGAAAATAGTGAGGTTTAGAGAATGGGAATAGTGAGGTTTAGAGAATGGGAATAGTGAGGTTTAGAGAATGGGAATAGTGAGGTTTAGAGAATGGGAATAGTGAGGTTTAGAGAATGGGAATAGTTAGGTCAAGAGAATGGGAATAGTGAGGTGTAGTGAATAGTGAGGTCTAGAGAATGGTGAATAGTAAGATTTAGAGAATGGGAATAGGGGGGTGAATAGTGAGGGGTAGAGAATGGGAATAGTGAGGTCTAGAGAATGCGAATAGTGAGGTCTAGAGATTGGGAATAGCAAGGTTTAGATAATGGGAATAGTGAGGTCTAGAGAATGGGAATAGTGAGGTTTAAAGAATGGGAATAGTGAGGTTTGGAGATTGGGAATAGTGAGATCAAGAGAATGGGAATAGTGGGGTTTAGAGAATGGGAATAGTGAGGTCAAGAGAATGGGAATAGGGGGGTGAATAGTGAGGTCTAGAGAATGGGAATAGTGGGGTTTAGAGAATGGGAATAGTGAGGTCAAGAGAATGGGAATAGTGAGGTTTAAAGAATGCGAATAGTGAGGTTTAGAGAATGGGAATAGTGAGGTAAAGAGAATGGGAATAGTGAGGTCAAGAGAATGGGAATAGTGAGGTCTAGAGAATGGGAATAGTGAGGTTTAGACAATGAGAATAGTGAGGTCTAGAGATTGGGAATAGTGAGATCAAGAGAATGGGAATAGTGACGTCAAGAGAATGGGAATAGTGAGGTCAAGAGAATGGGAATAGTGAGGTTTAGTGAATAGTGAGGTCAAGAGAATGGGAATAGTGAGGTCAAGAGAATGGGAATAGTGAGGTTTAGTGAATAGTGAGGTCAAGAGAATGGGAATAGGGGGTGAATAGTGAGGTCCAGAGAATGGGAATAGTGAGGTGTAGAGAATGGGAATAGTGAGGTCAAGAGAATGGGATTAGTGAGGTTTAAAGAATGGGAATAGTGAGGTTTAGAGAATGAGAATAGTGAGGTTTAGAGAACGGGAATAGTGAGGTTTAGACAATGGGAAGAGTGAGGTCAAGAGAATGGGAATAGTGAGGTTTAGAGAATGAGAATAGTGAGATTTAGAGAACGGGAATAGTGAGGTTTAGACAATGGGAATAGTGAGGTCTAGAGAATGGAAAATAGTGAGGTGTAGTGAATAGTGAGGTCTAGAGAATGGTGAATAGTAAGGTTTAGAGAATGGGAATAGGGGGGTGAATAGTGAGGGGTAGAGAATGGGAATAGTGAGGTCTAGAGAATGGGAATAGTGAGGTCTAGAGAATGGGAATAGTGAGGTCTAGAGAATGGGAATAGCGAGGTTTAGAGAATGGGAATAGTGAGGTTTAGTGAATAGTGAGGTCTAGAGAATGGTGAATAGTAAGGTTTAGAGAATGGTGAATAGGGGGGTTAGAGAATGGTGAATAGTGACCTCTCCCAGTTTGAACACAGCGCTCTGTGTCTGGGAGAAACAGATGAATTAAGCAGTGGTGCTCAGAGGGACTCCACCCTCCCAGGAGAGTGCCAACTCTACACCCCAATGACACTCCTGCGGTTCTGCTGCTAGCTACGTCACAGCTCACAGCAGTTATCAGCCTTGCACAGGGGGATCACTTTCTGAGAGTTGTTTGCCTCCGAGGCAGAGGAAAGTTAACCTTCATGGTGCTGGGATTTCATATTTCTGTTATTAGCATAATTCATTCTGCCTATAATATGCTAAACAAAGCATCCACATTGTTTAGGTGCTAATGCAGCATTTTAGATGGACTCCTCCACCCCTAACCCCTAAACTTTAGCCTGCACCCCTTCATTCATTAGATTTGCTGTCAAAAGTCTTCAGTTTAATATTCCAAGTGAGTAAAACCAGATAGAGAGAGGACTGAAGGAGCAGTTTCAGCTCAGAGTCCAAAGTTCCTGATTAAACTTGATAAGTGTGAGCTCTGCAGCAGGACCATGGACAGAGCTTCTAATAGAACATCTGGTTTCCTCAGAGCAGACAACTTGGATTATTAGAGGCCAGGAAGTATGATGAACAACAGAAATGTATGCATGAGGTGTGTGTTGTCATGGTGAGGTGTTGGGCTGTGTTGTCATGGTGACAGTGATGTCTTTCTTCCAGTGATCGATGCTCCTAGTCAGGTGGATGTGCGGGATGTGACGGACACCACGGCGCTCATCACCTGGTTCCAGCCTGTGGCCCATGTGGATGGCGTCAGCGTCTCCGTCTGGCCCAGCTTTAACCCTGGAGATCGTAATGTAGTGGAGCTACCGTCTGCTGAGAGCCAGTACCACCTGGCCGGGCTCAGCCCTGACACGCAGTACCAGGTGTCCTTGGCAGCCAAGAGGGGAGAGCAGAGCAGCGAACCCGTGATTGACTCCTTCCTCACAGGTGAGAGTCCTGGAATCCTTTACAGCTTTTACAGGCGTTGATCTGGTGCCTCAGACTTTGATTCGGTGCTTCAGGCTTTGATCCGGTGCCTCAGGCTTTGATCCGATGCCTCAGGCTTTGATCTGGTGCCTAAGGCTTTGATCCGGTGCCTAAGGCTTTGATCCGATGCCTCAGGCTTTGATCTGGTGCCTCAGGCTTTGATCCGGTGCCTCAGGCTTTGATCCGGTGCCTCAGGCTTTGATCCGGTGCCTCAGGCTTTGATCTGGTGCCTCAGGCTTTGATCCAGTGCCTCAGGCTTTGATCCGGTGCCTAAGACTTTGATCCGGTACCTCAGGCTTTGAGGCACTGGATGCCTCAGGCTTTGATCCGAGCCTCAGGTTTTGAGGCACTGGATGCCTCAGGATTTGATCTGGTGCCTCAGGCTTTGATCCGGTGCCTCAGACTTTAATTTGGTGCCTCAGGCTTTGATCCGGTGCCTCAGGCTTTGATCCGGTACCTCAGGCTTTGATCCGGTGCCTCAGACTTTGATCTGGTGCCTCAGGCTTTGATCCGGTGCCTCAGGCTTTGATCCGGTGCCTCAGGCTTTGATCTGGTGCCTTAGGCTTTGATCCAGTGCCTCAGGCTTTGATCCGGTGCCTAAGACTTTGATCCGGTGCCTCAAACTTTGATCTGGTGCCTCAGGCTTTGATCCGGTGCCTCAAGCTTTGATCCAGTGCCTCAGGCTTTGATCCGGTGCCTCAGGCTTTGATCCGGTGCCTAAGGCTTTGATCTGGTGCCTCAGGCTGTGATCCAGTGCCTCAGGCTTTGATCTGGTGCCTTAGGCTTTGATCCAGTGCCTCAGGCTTTGATCCGGTGGCTCAGGCTTTGATCTAGTGCCTCAGGCTTTGATCTGGTGCCTCAGGCTTTGTTCTGGTTCCTCAGGCTTTGATCCGGTGCATCAGGCTTTGATCCAGTGCGTCAGGCTTTGATCCAGTGCC
Source organism: Cyprinodon diabolis (assembly GCA_030533445.1). NCBI lineage: Eukaryota > Metazoa > Chordata > Actinopteri > Cyprinodontiformes > Cyprinodontidae > Cyprinodon > Cyprinodon diabolis. The sequence continues at coordinate 840,474 of CM060073.1, read as the reverse complement.
TCAGGCTTTGAGGCACCGGATGCCTCAGGCTTTGATCCGGAACCTTAGACTTTGATCCGGTGCCTCAGGCTTTGATCCGGTGCCTCAGGCTTTGATCCGGTGCCTCAGGCTTTGATCCGGTGCGTCAGGCTTTGATCCAGTGCCTCAGGCTTTGATCCGGTGCCTCAGACTTTGATCTGGTGCCTCAGGCTTTGATCCGGGGCCTCAGGCTTTGAGGCACTGGATGCCTCAGGCTTTGATCCGGTGCCTCAGACTTTGATCCGGTGCCTCAGGCTTTGATCCGGTGCCTCAGGCTTTGATTCGGTGCCTCAGGCTTTGATCCGATGCCTCAGGCTTTGATCCGGTACCTCAGGCTTTAAGGCACTGGATGCCTCAGGCTTTGATCAGGTGCCTCAGGCTTTGATCCGGTGCCTCAGACATTGATCCAGTGCCTCAGGCTTTGATCCGGTGCCTCAGGCTTTGATTTGGTGCCTCAGGCTTTGATCCGATGCCTCAGGCTTTGATCCGGTGCCTCAGACTTTGATCCGGTGCCTCAGACTTTGATCTGGTGCCTCAGGCTTTGATCCGGTGCCTCAGGCTTTGAGGCACTGGATGCCTCAGGCTTTAATCAGGTGCCTCAGACTTTGATCCGGTGCCTCACACATTGATCCGGTGCCTCAGGCTTTGATCCGGTGCCTCAGGCTTTGATCCGATGCCTCAGTCTTTGATCCGGTACCTCAGGCTTTAAGGCACTGGATGCCTCAGGCTTTGATCAGGTGCCTCAGACTTTGATCCGGTGCCTCAGACATTGATCTGGTGCCTCAGGCTTTGATCCGGTGCCTCAGGCTTTGATTCGATGCGTCAGGCTTTGATCCGGTACCTCAGGCTTTGAGGCACTGGATGCCTCAGGCTTTGATCCGAGCCTCAGGTTTTGAGGCACTGGATGCCTCAGGATTTGATCTGGTGCCTCAGGCTTTGATCCGGTGCCTCAGACTTTAATTTGGTGCCTCAGGCTTTGATCCAGTGTCTAAGGCTTTGATCCGGTGCCTCAGGCTTTGATCCGGTACCTCAGGCTTTGATCCGGTGCCTCAGACTTTGATCCGGTGCCTGAGGCTTTGATCCGGTGTGTCAGGCTTTGATCCAGTGCATCAGGCTTTGATCCAGTGCCTCAGGGTTTGAGGCACCGGATGCCTCAGGCTTTGATCTGGTGCCTCAGGCTTTGATCCGGTGCCTCAGGCTTTGATTCGGTGCCTCAGGCTTTGATCCGATGCCTCAGGCTTTGATCCGGTACCTAAGGCTTTAAGGCACTGGATGCCTCAGGCTTTGATCAGGTGCCTCAGACTTTGATCCGGTGCCTCAGACATTGATCTGGTGCCTCAGGCTTTGATCCGGTACCTCAGGCTTTGAGGCACTGGAAGCCTCAGGCTTTGATCCGAGCCTCAGGTTTTGAGGCACTGGATGCCTCAGGATTTGATCTGGTGCCTCAGGCTTTGATCCGGTGCCTCAGACTTTAATTTGGTGCCTCAGGCTTTGATCCAGTGCCTAAGGCTTTGATCCGGTGCCTCAGGCTTTGATCCGGTACCTCAGGCTTTGATCCAGTGCCTCAGACTTTGATCCGGTGCCTCAGGCTTTGATCCGGTGCATCAGGCTTTGATCCAGTGCATCAGGCTTTGATCCAGTGCCTCAGGGTTTGAGGCACCGGATGCCTCAGGCTTTGATCTGGTGCCTCAGGCTTTGATCCGGTGCCTCAGGCTTTGATTCGGTGCCTCAGGCTTTGATCCGATGCCTCAGGCTTTGATCCGGTACCTCAGGCTTTAAGGCACTGGATGCCTCAGGCTTTGATCAGGTGCCTCAGACTTTGATCCGGTGCCTCAGACTTTGATCTGGTGCCTCAGGCTTTGATCCGGTGCCTCAGGCTTTGAGGCACTGGATGCCTCAGGCTTTGATCAGGTGCCTCAGACTTTTATCCGGTGCCTCAGACATTGATCCGGTGCCTCAGGCTTTGATCCGGTGCCTCAGGCTTTGATTTGGTGCCTCAGGCTTTGATCCGATGCCTCAGGCTTTGATCTGGTACCTCAGGCTTTGATCCGGTGCCTCAGACTTTGATCTGGTGCCTCAGGCTTTGATCCGGTGCCTCGGGCTTTGAGGCACTGGATGCCTCAGGCTTTGATCAGGTGCCTCAGACTTTGATCCGGTGCCTCAGACATTGATCCGGTGCCTCAGGCTTTGATCCGGTGCCTCAGGCTTTGATCAGGTGCCTCAGACTTTGATCCGGTGCCTCAGACATTGATCCGGTGCCTCAGGCTTTGATCCGGTGCCTCAGGCTTTGATTTGGTGCCTCAGGCTTTGATCCGATGCCTCAGGCTTTGATCCGGTACCTCAGGCTTTAAGGCACTGGATGCCTCAGGCTTTGATCAGGTGCCTCAGACTTTGATCCGGTGCCTCAGACATTGATCTGGTGCCTCAGGCTTTGATCCGGTGCCTCAGGCTTTGAGGCACTGGATGCCTCAGGCTTTGATCCGAGCCTCAGGTTTTGAGGCACTGGATGCCTCAGGATTTGATCTGGTGCCTCAGGCTTTGATCCGGTGCCTCAGACTTTAATTTGGTGCCTCAGGCTTCGATCCAGTGCCTAAGGCTTTGATCCGGTGCCTCAGGCTTTGATCCGGTGCCTCAGACTTTGATCCGGTGCCTCAGACTTTGATCCGGTGCCTCAGGCTTTGATCCGGTGCGTCAGGCTTTGATCCACTGCATCAGGCTTTGATCCAGTGCCTCAGGGTTTGAGGCACCGGATGCCTCAGGCTTTGATCTGGTGCCTCAGGCTTTGATCCGGTGCCTCAGGCTTTGATCCGGTACCTCAGGCTTTGAGGTTCCGGATGCCTCAGGCTTAGATCCGGTGCCTCAGACTTTGATCCGGTGCCTCAGGCTTTGATCCGGTGCCTCAGGCTTTGATCCGGTGCCTCAGACTTTGATCCGGTGCCTCAGGCTTTGATCCAGTGCCTCAGGCTTTGATCCGGTGCCTCAGGCTTTGATCCGGTGCCTCAGGCTTTGATCCGATGCCCTCTGGCTTTGATCCGGTGCCTCAGGCTTTGATCCGGTGCCTCAGACTTTGATCCGGTCCCTCAGGCTTTGAGGCACTGGATGCCTCAGGCTTTGATCAGGTGCCTCAGACTTTGATCCGGTGCCTCAGACTTTGATCCGGTGCCTCAGGCTTTGATCCGGTGCCTCAGGCTTTGATCCGGTGCCTCAGACTTTGATCCGGTGCCTCAGGCTTTGATCCGGTGCCTCAGGCTTTGATCCGGTGCCTCAGGCTTTGATCCGATGCCTCTGGCTTTGATCCGGTGCCTCAGGCTTTGATCCGGTGCCTCAGACTTTGATCCGGTCCCTCAGGCTTTGACGCACTGGATGCCTCAGGCTTTGATCAGGTGCCTCAGACTTTGATCCGGTGCCTCAGGCTTTGATCCGGTGCCTCAGGCTTCGATTCGGTGCCTCAGACTTTGATCGGGTGCCTCAGGCTTTGATCTGGTGCCTCACGCTTTGATCCGGTGCGTCAGGCTTTGATCCAGTGCATCAGGCTTTGATCCAGTGCCTCAGGCTTTGAGGCACCGGATGCCTCAGGCTTTGATCCGGTGCCTCAGGCTGTGCTCCATGCTGGCTCACCATATGAGCTCCTGCTGGAACCTGTCTCCTGTTCGCTTTGTTGTCTGCTTTTTTAATTGGATAATTTGGAGGCTGCAGCATGGGGTGAGCTTAGTGATTTAGTGATTCAGGTGTTAAAGCAAGAAGACTAACAGCTAAAGTTCCTAAAAAACACGTCTGAGATTTATTTCACACTTAGAATGGTTACTACTCAACTTTAGACATCTTCTGAGTGTTTGTTTTGACACACTGCACGCACCAATTATTTCCGTTCCTGGTTTCTGTTTCTGGAGCCAATGCCTTCAGGATGGATGATTTACGGTTTGTTTGTCTTGGCTCCATTTCACCAGACCTGGATGCTCCCAGAGACCTACAGACGGTGGATATAACAGACGAGAGCATCACTGTAGAGTGGCGGAACAGCAGAGCTGAAGTGGATCAGTACCGGATCAAGTACGGCCCGTTATCTGGGGGTGATCACGGAGAACTGCTCTTCCTGCCGGGACCCAAGGACTCTACGCAGGCAAAGATCACCGGTAGGAAGCAAATATCACCAGCTGTAGAAAGGATGGTGGCTTGATGCTCTAGCAGAGCTCTCTGCTGGTCACCCAGCAGCAGACATCTCCGCAGACTACCTACAGACCACCAACAGACCACCTGCAGACCACCTCCAGACCACCTACAGCCCACCTGCAGACCACCTCCAGACCACCTACAGACCACCTGCAGACAACCTCTAGACCACCTACAGACCACCTGCAGACAACCTACACACCACCAACAGACCGCCTGTAGACTATCTACAAACTACCTACAAACTACCTACAGACCACCTACAGACCACCTACAGACCACCTACAAACCACCTACAGACCACCTAGAAACCACCTACAGACCACCTACAGACCACCTGCAGACCACCTCCAGACCACCTACAGACCACCTACAGACCAGCTGCAGACAACCTCTAGACCACCTACAGACCACCTGCAGACAACCTACACACCACCAACAGACCGCCTGTAGACTATCTACAAACTACCTACAGACCACCTACAGACCACCTACAGACCACTTAGAAACCACCTACAGACCACCTACAGACCACCTAGAAACCACCTACAAAGCACCTACAGACCACCTACAGACCACCTAGAAACCACCTACAAAGCACCTACAGACCACCTACAGACCACCTAGAAACCACCTACAAAGCACCTACAGACAACCTACAGACCACCTACAAACCACCTACAGACCACCTAGAAACCACCTACAGACCACCTACAGACCACCTACAAACCACCTACAGAACACCAACAGATCAACTACAGACCACCTGCAGACAACCTACAGATCAACTACAGACCACCTCCAGACTACCTCTAGACCACCTTCATAGTAACTGTGTCTCTGAAGTTTGAATATTTTCATCTCTAGCAGGGAATGAAAGTCCTGCTCATTAATGGACACGATCTCCTGGAAAAGGTGGATTATTGGGGTTTTAGAGCTTTTGAAGCAGGAATCATTTTATTTTGGCCGTTATTTGTTCCCAATCACAGATTCAGGCATTAGCCTTTAAGGCCACTGACTGCAGTATGTGTGTTTAAAATCAGCTAATTAACGTCACCAGAACATTTTAGAACAAATTAGGATTAAAGTCTAATATCAGATGAACTGTAGCAAATGAAGCTGATATCACATTAAAGCAGCTCTGTGTGACCTTTGACCCCAGCATTAGTTTCATCTGAAGTCTATTAGATGATCCTTTGGGTCCATCCTGCTGCTTCTATGATCCTCTGGATTATAATCCTGCATATAATCCAGTGAAGCAGGAGGAGAGCAGCAGGGCTAACCTGATCAGAGACCGAAGGCTTTAAAATGAGAGTTTTAGGGTTTATAGGATAGTCAGTAGAGGTTTTCCTTCCTTTATCCTGTTGAATGTTTGCCTGTTAAACACAGAAGCAGTCAGTGGTGGGAGCCTCGCATTCAGCCCTGAATGGAGAAACACCACTTTCTGTCTGACGGTGAGAATCTGATGGGAGTAAATAGCTTCTCCTCCTCCTGCAGCAGACAGTATCGGCCATGCATTGATGCACACGGCGCTCTTTGAGGTTGGCTGTTTGTTCGCTGCAGTACAGCAACCTTCAGACAACACAGACAAACAAGCAAGAAAAAAGCTTGAAAAATGAAGGAGTTTAGTCTTTGTTTCAGCCGGTCTTTGTTTCGGGAGGCCCGGCCACTGAAAATAAAGCACTCTGTTCATTCAGCTGACATCCAACCCCACCCCCCCGCTTCCACACACACCTCAGCACTTCTTTCACACACTTATTATCTGTAATTGCCTTCACGCTCGTGATTTTATTGATAATGAGTTTCCTGGGCATTAGGTGCAATTTCATGCAGGAGAGCCCAGCTCGCTGTGACCTCTGTGAGGAGTTAATAAAGGAATTAGAGATCAGTGTGAGAGAGAACCTGATTGTAAGGAGCAAACAGCCCACTGTAGAACTGCAGAGTGTTTCTGATCTGCAACAAGGGCTCTATAGATCCATCAATGCAGATACGGCGCTGATGCTCCACTGTGAACGCAGGATCACCATGAAACACAATTAGGCTCCAATCTATTGTTCAATCAGGCCACAAGAGAGCGTGTTGTTCCCCTGGAGCCATTAGCTGCAACAGCTGGCCACTTGACTGAACACCCCCCCTCACTGCATCACATGATGGAGGTTTCTCTCTTCACAACATCACACCTTCATGTTCCTCGTGTTCCACAGGCCTGAAGCCAGGAACGGAGTACGGGATGGGCGTGACGGCGGTGAAAGATGAGCGGGAAAGTCGGCCCACCACCACCAACGCAGTCACAGGTGAGATTTCCTTTAAAAAAATCACCTTTGCTTCCATTTCTACTCAATCTATTATCTATGCTGGCCAAGAGCGACAAACGCACTGCAGATACATTAATACGCAGCAAAATAAACAGCAACACTGCGATTAGGCTAGAAACACGATAAGACTAGTAGACAGGCATTGAGACTAACACGTGCAAAGAAGAAACGCTGAACAAGAAAAAAGCAGAGTCACAGAAATTAGCAGCAAGGTGCAAACGCCCTGCAAACACTTGATGATGCAAACAAACGAAGCCAAACTATACGTCAGGAAAAGCTGCGGTGCTCCAGCCCAGCATGGAGAGACGCTCCAGACTCATATGAGATAAAGAGCGTCGGGTCATAGACGGCGTTCAGAGAGAACTGTGCCCCCTAGTGGCCTGGAGGACTTCCATTATGCAGGTTTAATTTAATGCTTCTGACTCGCAGCTTTTTTTTCTTACATATTTTCCCTTGCTATGTGCTTAAGCATCATTTATATGTTTGCAACACGTTTGCACTTTACTGCTCTTCCTTTTCATTTTTCCTTCCAGTTTGTTTTTCTGTTAGTTAAATATTTGCAGCACAGTTTTTCTTCTTGGCCACCATCGATATGAGCTCTAGGCTTTCTGTTATACTCATGCTTTTTATTTTGAAACACTAACTCTATCAGCAATATCTGGTTAATACCTGCTGAACTGGAGCATCTATTTAATGACAATCTATGATAAAGAACTGTAACTGCTGTAGTTTTCTGCATAGAAAATCCTCCAAATTCCTTCCTGCTGACTTTAGGTCCAATCTGCATGATTTATCTCTATTTGCGTGTTTTTACCAAACAGCCCTGGATGCCCCCAAAGACCTGTCTGTAGCAGAGGTAACTGAGACCACCATGACGCTGGAGTGGAAGCGCCCGGTGGCCAAACTGGACTCCTACAGGCTGGTCTACGTGTCTGCTGATGGTCAGAGGGCTGAAGACACGGTGGCAGCCAGCTCTGACTCTCACACCCTGAGGGGCCTGAACCCTGGCATGATGTACACCATCAGCATGACCGCAGAGCGGGGCCGCAGGAACAGCGTCCCCGCCACCGTCTCAGCTCCCACAGGTCAGCATGTCCAGCTGCTTTCTGCCGCATCATGAGCTGCTTTAGGACGACAGAGGAAAGAGGAAAACAGGTTCTAGTTAGCATTTAAATAAACCATGACCAGAACATCACTAACCATGACCTATTAACTCAACCATTACCAGCAGAGTTCCCACTATGATACTAAAACAGCAGAATCCCCCCCCCCCCCCCCCCCCCAACACAACCAGCGACAGACAGGAGAGGCTGTCTGGGAAACCAGTTTGATCCAGTTAAGGATTATTTTCAGACATTAGTTTCTAGTAAAATGTTAAGATGATGCTGAACTCTCTGCACGCCTCTCCATGGCTCCAGCTTCCACCGCCGGCCGCTTTGGGCTGCAGGTGGAATCCAGCTGGGCTGGGAGAGGCGACACACATCCCTCACTCAGGGAAAAACCTGAATTTGCTCATCAAGCATTTAGCTCCAGGTTCTCTGAACGGGCAGAAAGATAAAGCTGCAGATCGTTTCTCCTTAACTGCTGGGCAACAAGCAGCAAACATGCTCTCCTGGCTTGGCTCTTAGAGATGCTCGCTGGTCCATCTGATAGGATCAAATATGGCTTCCAGAATCATTTCTCTCTAGGAGAAAAAACAAACAAAGAATCAGAACTAGAAGGTTTGTTTAGCTGAAAATATGAATAAAACTCTTCCAGGGGTCTGATGGTGGTGCTGAGGTGAGGGTGGGGTGGGGTGGGGGGTTATTGAGGTGAGGGTGGGGCTGTTATAACTCCCCCCCTCAGTTTTTCCCTCCTGCAGCCAAACTGGTGCAATGAATGGAAATGATTGTTTTGGATCAAAGTGTCTCCGTCTCCTTCGGCTCATTTATTACAGATGGAAACATTTCGTCCTTTTTTTCCCTGAAACAGGATTAAGTGGATGAAATTCTTCAGGCTGCCAACAAAAACATTTCTCTGGAAAGGCCAAGATGGCCGCCTCAGACTGGGATCAGAGCCTCGTATCTCTGTCCTTAAAGATGGAATCTGTGGCTGGATGTCGGTGGGCGGCGCCCTCTGCCGCGTTCATTCATGTGCTAATTGGCGGCGTGAGCCCCGCCCCCCTCTGCTTTCTGGCTGATTTGACCAGGATGAACTGTGGGGCTGTCTGATAAAGGGACCCATGCTGGGTGTCCTGCTAAATCGCTGTCTGCACAGTCAGCAGACGTCTAATCCACGGCCTGGGGGGGCTATGGGGGGGCTATGGTTGTACCTGAACAATCACAGAAGAGGATTAGAATAATAAATATGATAAATAAAGCCTCTGAATAGACCTGCTTAGTCAGAAGGATCCAGCAGGAAGGCAGAGAGGAACGGTCCGGCTGCTGACTCCTCTGGGCTGCGGTTGGAAATGTGTCGCATGAAACAGAGGACAGATCTAGAGTCCTAGAGTGTGACCTGTTGACCCTGTGATGATGATGGGGGGAGGAAGGACGCTACCTCTGCCATGTTTGTTTTTTATTTTCTCTCTGCATTAATGATCATTAAAAACCTGACGCTGCTTTAAAAAAACCACCCAAAGAAACGACGCTAACAGGATCTAGATTTTGGTTCCTAGAATGTGAGATTTTCTCTTCATCAGTTTCTACCAACGTGATGATGTTCCTCCTCTCAGCCCGGCCGCTCTGACATAAAGCCTGAAGTTTTTGGGGGATTAAACCTGTCTCAGTGTGCAGCGGGGGGGGGGGCTGCAGCATTACCAGCCACCCTCCTCTTCCTCACTCACACTGGTTCCTATGGTTCACAGAGCAGATGTCTTCAAAGCGCAGCTCTTTGTAGAACATTGTTCATGTTGATTGGTCGACCAATCAGAGTCCTGCAGCTCATTATGGTTTACTGATTGATTGATGGATGGATGGACTTTATTGATCTCACCGTGGAGAACGTTCCATCAGCTCAAATAGTCAGAGAAGAAAAAGGTTCATACAGAAATAAACATAAAACAGATTTGAAGCAGATTTAAGTTGAAAACTGCAGAAACCAACGACAGACAGGAAGTAGTTAATCCTTCTTTGAACTTTCTGCTTCCTGATAATGATGCATAAATCAGGCCGCATTCATGAACATGTCCAGGATGCAGCAGCCTGGATGGTTTCTGAGGAACACGGATCCACTGAGCCTGCTTCTGCTTGGAAGGCGCTGACCTCACAGGGCATCCTGCTGTGGGACGATGAAGCTCAGGGTGCGGAGCGTGTGTTGGACCTAAAGGGAGGATTGTGGGAAAAGCTTCAGCCAGCCTGGCCACCAGACGCTCAGAGCAGACGTAGATCTGTGGCTCAGAGCTGCAAATATCAGCTGAACATCCTCCTCTACACCCTTCCCATTTCCCCTCCAGCGTAACACACATCGCTCTGCAGATAACAGACCTGCAGCATCTATTGGTTCCGGTTCTAGGCCGCTCTGCATGGGTTTGAAGTGGGCAGCGTACTGCAGCCTCAGCAGGCGGCTGCGCTGCACCTTCAGATGCTAATGGCTCCTTCACAGCCATTAGCGGCTACTAGCCGCATCAGCGTGTCTGCATGCTGCTCCTCATCATTCTCTGCTCATGTAGAGCAGCTGCTCATCATCAGCCTGTTTGTAGTGAAATATAGCCTGACTCCTTCATCATCCTCACAGCAGAATGATGTCATGGAGATGACATCATTATTAAACTCTCACTGCTTGGAGAAGTTTTCTTTGTTTTCTAATCAATCAGGAAGTTCTGGTTTATCTTGACCTGCTTTGGTCAAAGTTTGGTTTCCAGGATGAAAGCTTCTCTAACCCTCCTCCATGTGCTGCTTCCCTGGTGTGACGCTGATGTGTTTGTCGTTGGCCAGCGGAGGAGATGCCAGCGGTGACCGACGTCACGGTCAGCGATGTGTCCTGGGAGAGTTTCCTCCTGTCCTGGTCTGCTGATGACGGGGCCTTCCAGGCCTTTCTGATCCAGCTCACTGACGCTGAGACGGGCGCTGAGTGGCAGAACTACACAGTGCCCGGCGACATGCGCAGCCTCGCTCTCTCAGGCCTCTCCCCCAGCACCTGGTACAGCGCCGGGCTGTACGGGGTGCACCAGGGGGCACTCTTAGACCCGGTGTTTGCAGACACCATTACAGGTACGATCTGAGTCGGTACTGGGGCCTCCCTCTGTCCTCCTCCTCCCACTCTCTGCTGTATGCTGGGAACACTTTCCGCCTATATCACAGTCATGGAGACATGCAGTCGACAGAAAACCTCCCTGTAATATCATTCAAAAGCAAAACACAAAATGCAGTTTTCAATGGTTTTATATTCAGGGTCTACCAAACCCAAACCTCCTCAGTCCTCAGAGAAAAGGTGGTTTTAAAGAAAGATACTCTGGAAAAATGATAATAATAACAGCAGACAACCTGGAATCAGCTTCACCTCTCAGGCTCTCCTCCTCCCAGTGTTTTACAGGTTCTAATCATTAGCTCATGTTCTTCATAACCATGAAAACAAACCAGCTCTACTTCTGCGCTAAATAAATAGTTGATGTTGTGGTTTTAACTAATCTAGCTTTTTGTGGAGGAAACTCTTAGTTCTCTTTAGAATCAGTGGGAGATTAAACTGGTGGTGGTGAAGGTTAGGGTCAGAGATGAGAAATCAAAGCCTCTTTTTTCAACTATTAAAATAATTTTACTTAATAGATAAAACATTTAAATTGAAAGAAGCTGCAGTAACTAGCAGTCCATCGGGGGGGGGGGGGGGGGGGGGGGGGGGGTGAACTGTGACATCAGCTGGCGAATGTTTGCAGGTTTCCTCTGGAACATCGTTCTTCTGAAACTTTTCTAAAATCAGACTAATGAGTCCAAACGAGTCTTTCACACTTTCACATGTCAGCATTTATGGTGCGATTATCAGTGAGCGTGTTAGTGAGCGCAGTGGAGGAGAAGAAAGATGGGGGAGTGAGGCAGGAAAGGCTCTTTTGTCACTTTGTGTGAGGCCTCTCTTCTGTATGCATCCCCACTTTCCTCCAGCCTGGACGCCTCTTCATTCTCATGCTGCCGTTGCCCCTGGGCTCTTGTGCTTCGGTGCCAGGGGCTTCTGGGGCAATGTGGAATATGGCATGTGCTCAACACGGCCCATTGTCTGCATGCTAATGGGAGGGTGAAGCCATCGTACCATTTTTCATTAGCATCACTTAATCCATAAAACATTCCAAGGAGCGAAAGCGACGGCAGACTAATTTGATCACATTATGCGCGGCGGCTGCCGTCAGTTTGCAGGAGGAAGATGCTGAAGGGAAAACTAACATCCTCACTGCAGGAGGAACTAGAGGAGGATCTCAGCTCCTCAGACTATAACTTCTGTTTTGTCTGCATTCAGAAGCAGAAAGTTAAGAGTCATCCAGGTTGTTATGTCTTCAGACATGCCTGTAATCTATGTAATGGGTTAGCTTCATCATGATTATAGACAGATATAGCTGGGTATCATCAGCATAACAGTGGAAATTAATCCCATGCTGTCTAATAACTCTACCGATTGGGAGCATGTATAAAGTAAACAGAATTGGTCCTAGCACTGATCCCTGTGGTACTCCACAGGTAACCTTTGAGCGTGTTGAAGATCTATCATTAACATAAACAAACTGAATTCGATCAGATAGATAAGATTTAAACCAGTCTAGAGCTGTTCCTTTAATTCCAAAAAAATATTCAAGTCTTTCTAAAAGAATATTATGATCAACTGTATCAAATGCAGCACTAAGATCCAACAGGACGAGCGCAGATACGAGTCCATTATCTGAGGCCATGAGAATATCATTATTGACTTTCACCAGAGCTGTTTCAGTGCTATGATGAGCTCTAAAGCCAGAATGAAACTCTTCAAAAAGTTCATTATGGTGGAAGTGATCGCACACTTGTTTGGCAACTACTTTTTCAAGAATTTTGGATAAGAAAGGAAGATTGGATATAGGTCTATAATTAACCAAGTCATCTGGGTCAAGAGACAGTTTCTTAAGCAGAGGTTTAATTACAGCAACCTTAAAAGCTTTAGGTACATATCCCTGTAACAGAGATAGATTAATCACATCTAAAATGGAGGAGGAGATCAAAGGGAATACCTCCTTAAATAACCTGGTTGGAACTGGATCTAACATACAAGTTGAAGGCTTAGATGAAGACAATAATTTTGCTAATTCAGAAAGTTCAACTGGATCAAAGCAGTCTAAACCCGGTTCAGATTCCATGACTACCTCAGGTACAATCGCGGATAGAGGAGTGCTTATGATCTTATTTTTAATAAGATCAATCTTATTTATAAAGAATCCCATAAAATCATTGCTGCTAAGAGCAGGTGGAATGGACGGTTCAACAGAGCTATGGCTCTGGGTGAGTTTGGCAACCGTATTAAAAAGAAATCTAGGATTGTTCTTATTCTCCTCTATTAATGAGGAGAAGTATGCTGCTCTTGCTTTACAAAGGGTCCTCTTATACAGCAGTAAACCATTTTTCCAGACTAGGAAGGACTCCCGCAGGCCTGTGGAGCGATATTTTCTCTCCAGTTTCCTAGCATTTTGCTTCAAAGTACGCAGCTCTGCATTAAACCAAGGAGCAAGCTTTCTATTTTTAACGGTTTTCATTTTCAAGGGAGCTGCGTTGTCTAAGGCAGTACGCAGAGAACTAGCAACCCCATCAACAAAATCATCAACCTGTGAAGGGGAATAAACTAAGCTTTTGCACTCTGCAGCACTGCTCAGCGACACAGAGGAGAGAGAAAGTGAAGCAGATTCTTTAAAATTTATAACTGCTCTATCTGATAAAGATCTACTAAAATGTAACCTTCTTTTGGGGGAGGAGAACTCTGTTAAAGTAATCCTGAAGGTTATTAGAAAGTGGTCAGAGAGGACAGGGTTGTGAGGAAATACTGTTATTTCTTCACATTCTATGCCGTATGTCAGCACAAGATCCAAAGTATGAAGATGAGAATGTGTGGGACTATTCACATTTTGAACAAAGCCAATAGTGTCTAAGATAGCATTAAAGGCTGCTCTTAAGCTATCGCCTTCAATGTCAGCATGGATGTTAAAATCTCCCACTATGATGACCCTGTCAGTATTTAATCCTCTGGTGCATAGTGGTCACTGTAGTGAACAGCTACTACAAAGTAAATATCTCTTTAATTCTATGGTTTCTATAGTGAAACCTTACCGCCCAGCAAACACATATAGGCTCCCCATTATAAGACCCTTCCTAAGTACACTTCAGGAGACATTCAAGGCAGCAGCAGATCCTGAGGAATTTCAGTCACTTCAGTAAGCTATGAGTGTCATTGGTTTCCTTATTCGGTTCTTAACATTGTGCCTTTATAATGTAAAAAATTAAACAAAACATGTTGAAATATTTTTCAAAGCATAAAATGAATCAATGGTCTGCATTTTTTACAACAGAATACTAGATCATTATTTTTTTTTTAAGAAATTCATAATATTTTATGTTGAGTTCTCAAGTGTGTATAGTCCACTCCAGTGGACATATCTGTAACTTCATGAAACAACAATATTTTTGGGGAAAAAAAGTTAAACATTTTTTTCATGTCCTAAGAATAAGAAAAAACCTTGAGAAAAAAATCTTGATCAAGGTTTTCATAATTCATGCATCAGAAAGGAACTCTGAAAACTCATCTAAACATTCAGAGTAAGGTCCTGGCGGACGATACAAAGTTACAAAAAGAAGAGGTTTTCTTGCCTTGAAATTTGGATGAGGGAAATTAAGGGTTAAATGTTCAAAGAGTTGTAGGTATTAACTGTTTTGGGAGTAATCAGTAAGTCAGACTGGAAGATTGTTGCTACTCCTCCTCCTCGCCCAGAACTTCTGGGGATGTGAAAATTTAAATAGCTTGAAGGAGTTGCCTCATTTATGCTCACATAATCCTCTTGCTGCAGCCAGGTTTCTGTAAGGCAACACAAGTCAATGTGATTATCACAAATCAAGTCATTAACTAGCAGACTTTTAGAGGAAAGCGATCTTATGTTAAACAGACCGCATTTAATCGTTTAACTTTTTCCCCAATTGGAGTTATTTTAATTTTAATTAGATTCTCATGATTTACTCCTTTGGGAATATTTTGATAATTTGTTTAAAGGGAAAACTAACATCCTCACTGCAGGAGGAACTAGAGGAGGATTCCAGCTCCTCAGCTCAGCTCCTGCTGCTGTTTTAAAGTAACGGGAACAGAGCTGAGCTTCTGCTTCTCAGAGGCGCCCTGGCTCTGCAGCACGCCGCCTCCCATAACAGACTCTTTTTGTGAGCAGAGCTCACAGGTTTGGTGGCGGGGTGGGGGTGTGTGTGTAGAGGGGGTGCAGAGGAAACCTGCAGTAAGCTAGGCCATGTTAGCTGATGGATGCAGCCCTCCCTCTCCTCCACTGACCAGTTAAAGCCGCCCGCTGGCTAATGAAGAGTGACAGCTCCCTGGGATTTGTCGGCTATGCTTCTCATTTCCACCACTACTTCTCACCAGCGATGCCTCCTGCTTTTCCCTCCTCACAATGAAGAAAGGGGGTTCCAGGCTGGTTGGAGGACCCCTGAGACCCCTCCATTTGGAGCAGTGTTTTAATGAGCAGTGGGCTTTATGAAGCCTTTCCTGTGCTGCTTCCAAATCTCTGTCCGCTGTTTCATCTGCAGCAGGAAGCAAACCTGGCTGACTGAGATCCAGCAAACAGCGTTTCCTCAGACCTCTGCCGTCAGCGCCGGCCGTCATTAACCTGTGGAACGCTGAGCTGCGGCACAGCGTTTGGAAAGTTTGGCACAGAAATAGAGTTTTAGGATTTGTTGTTGGAGTTTCTGTGATCTAATCAGACAGAGCAGAACATCATTGATTTATTTCGAACAGAAATCCCAAAAGTTGCTTCTGGATTTATCTTTTAACCTTCTGAGTCGCTACAGGAATCAGTTCCTGTTGCAGCTGCATGTCTTCAGGGGGATGAATCTACCAGCCTGGTTCATCAGAAACTTCAAAGCAACCCTGTGTGACCTTTGACCCCATGATCAGCTCAATCTGAGCTCCATCCAATGACCCCCAGCGTATCGATGCTCCTCTGTGACCTCAGAGGGTCGATCTGTCTCTGAATGGGTCATGTGACCCGGAGCGCCACATCCTGTCAGTCTGAGCTAACAGCTAACAGCTGTCAGCTCTGAGGATTTCACCCAGAGGGACTCCAGGATTCTAGACCTGCTGGTCCAAACTGGTCTGATACCAGAACCAGAACATAAACTGGGTCATTTAGAGAGCGAGCAGCCAGTGGCCTGCAGGGGGCGCTGAACCTTTATTCTTTAATCTGCCGACTGTAGATGAAGCCTCCATCTGTTTTTAGCTGCATTGCGTGTTAGCTGCGTTCCATCAGCTCTGACCTGCTATCCTGGTAGAGGTCAAAGGTCAGGTCAGCAGCAGCCTCCATGTCTTTTCTGGGTTAAATGTTTTAGAATTAGGGCCTCTGATGGCTGTCCTTCAATAACAGCTCAGAGGACAGATGTTTTAGTTTTTTGATGACTGTCTCTGTTGGATTGTTTAGCCATGCCTCACATGTCAGGAAACAACAGCTCCATCTTTCTGTTTTCCTCCCACTCTGAGGACCCAGACCGATTCACTCTTCCCTTCTTTCAAGGACCTTCATGTGTCCACCTGTCCTCTCAGTCAATCCATCCAAACAGCAAACTGACTCTCCCTGAATGTCACATAGAGACCGAACCAGAAGTGCAGGCTCTCCGGGTGTCCAGTGTGACTGCTGATGGTTTTACGCTGGCCTGGACGGCGGAGGAGGACGCCTTCGACACCTTTGTTCTGATGCTTACGGCGGCCGAGGACCCCAGCCGACCGAAGGAGCTGGTTCTGGGTGGCGAGGAGAGAAACGTCACACTGAGCGATCTGATGCAGGACACCGAGTACAATGTTGAGGTGTTTGGGCTCATTTTGGGAAGACGCTCCAAGTCTGTAAGAGCGCGGGTGAGAACAGGTACATGGTGGAAAGGAGCGGCGGTGCTGAGATCTGCCAATAAAGTCCATGTGGATCCATGTCTGGTCTTTTGTTTTTTCTCTGACTGCATGGAGAGATGTTGTCTAACAATCTGTGTCATATAACATGTCTACATGTATACTAACATGGTGCTTTTGACTTTAAGGGTCTGCCTGTGGTGCTGCGTTCAGGTTCAGGCAGGTTCTTTAATCAGTGGAATTAGCAAAACACTGATAATGACGCATGAAATGTGTCCAAAGGTCTAACCTCTAATGGTCTGAGGCTGTTCTAGTCGATTATCCTGGTTCTGAGCAGAACGTTCATCACTGCCAGGGGCGTTGGGTTAGTTTTAGGATTTTAAAGACGCGTTTTAATGAAGATTTTAATCAACCGTTTTTACCATATTACTGGATATTTGGCCATAATGCTAGACCTCAGTTACATTTGTGTATTTATGATAAATCCCAGTGTTGGATAGAAACTAGGGCCTTTCAGAGGAAAGATTTCTGCATTCAACTATTCCTAGAACTGTTTTAATTCATGTTTAAACATTAAAAAGAGTCTTTGAGAGAAAAGGAGTCACAGATTCAGCTCTCCGCTGCAATATAAACACTGAGCCTACTGCAGGGTATGGCGGTGGCTACATCATGCTGAGGGCTGTCTGTCAGGAACATCGGCAGGTTTAAGGATCTGGCTGGCGGTGTGATCTGGGTGACGGGGATCTATCCATGGTCCTGATTTCAGCTGATGAGGATATATGGCGCCTCCCCAGGAGCTGGATCTGTTTCCAGGTCAGCAGCTTAAACTGCTCCAACATCTTTAGTTAACCAACAGAACCAGGTCTGGACTCTGAAGGTGTCTGCAGCTTATCAGTGGTAAACAATGTCGGCCCTAATATTGCTGCTTTCTTTGGGATACTACAAACAAATTAACTCAAAGTTTATGTTAGAATGTTTAAGTTTGAAGTTTCCTCCAGGTCAGGGTCCAGCTTAAAAAGTTCAGTCTAGGCAACTGGATGTGACGTCTGCTAGAAGATGTTTCGCCTCTCATCCAATAGGCTTCGGTTCTAACAGGTTGACGACCATCAGAACCCTCTAACGACCTTAAACCCCCCCTGTGACCTCCATGGCCAATCCAGTATGAGGGATTACTCCTCCTAATTCTTCATTAGACCTACAGTATATTAATCTCAGTTCTTTTTTGAAGTACTCACTTTATTCCATGGAAATAAAGTGAGTTAAAAACTTATTTTTATTTTAACTTACTGAAAAAGTTTGAGGTAATCAGTTTCCCTCTAAAGTTTGGATCTTCTGAACTCTTCGGGTTTCCATCATGGAGAATAATCATTGACTTTTGAAGCCAGTTGTTGTTTTAAGATTCGCTGAAGCTGTTTTTCGTTTATTTTCTGGAAAAGAACAAGAAAGGAAAACGTGGAACGGGATCCGGACCGTAGATGTTCTACTTTAGGCCTGATGTTCATCCAGAAGATGGAAACTCGTCTAGCCTGGCAGAATAATCATGCTGACGTGACTCTCAGGACATTTAGCTGCTCTCCCCTTTGTATGTTTTGTGACCCCCCCCCCTCCATTGTGGGTTTTCGGGGTGGGTTGGTTGTCTCTGTCTGTCCCGTGCCCTCCCTCAGGGCAAAGCTTTACTCTTGGGTTGCGGCGCATGTTTCACTTTGTGTGTTCCATGAAATGAGGCCAAGTTAATCTCCTTCAGGTCTGTCACGCGACATCCTGCGGCGGGCCGCTAACTGAGGAGGGTTTCTGTGAGCCCTGCCCTCCCCATGTCCCCTTTGTCTGTGTCTCCAACTCTCTTGCTCCATCTGTGTGAAGGATTGCCTTTCATTGGGGGATCTGCACAGGCTACAATAACCGCTCTGCTGGTGTGTTTTTTCCTGTCTGCTGCTTCAGTCATGTGTTCATATCGGCTCCACCAACATTCAGACCCAACATTGACTGAATCTATCTTATCGTTTTCTGTGTCCTCTGTGCCAGACCTCGGCTCTCCAAAGGGCATCCGCTTCTCCGGAGTGACCGATACGTCCGCCACCGTCCACTGGCTGACTCCGAGGGCCCGGGTGGACCGCTACATTGTTACCTACATGCCTGCTGATGGAGGTCTGGATCTACGCTTCCATCAGCCTCACACCTGATTCTGATTGTTTTCAGTTCTGGGAATATCAGTAATCTATAATCAGACATTCACTATTACACTCTGATCAATATCTGTGGCAACAGGGAAACCTTCATGTCCAATAATCCTGTCATCTCAAGGAGTAGTCCAGTGCTGCCCCCTGCTGATCGTGTGACAGAATTACAAAAATGAATTAAAATAAAATCCTGATAGTTTGAGAATAGATCGGGGATAATCCAGGATGTTTGGTTAACAATGGTGACAGGAAGTGAGGAAACAGCAGTAAAGATGTTAGACCTGTGAATTCCTGCCTCAGGTGAAAGTTGAGAACAGATACAAGATGGTGGAAATCTGGAAGTAAACGTCTTGATCTTCTCCTACATCAGTTTCTGGGTCATTTATTACTGAGTGGTTTGACCTCCCAGGTGTGGCCAAGACCCTGACAGTGGATGGCTCCATGTCACACACCGTCCTGCCAAACCTGACGCCTGGGGTCACCTATGAGGTCATCATTGTTGCCGTCAAGCAGGAGAGAGAAAGTGAGCCTGGATCTGACAGCGTCACCACAGGTAGCCTGACACTCAGCATAGAAAACCAAAAGCAGAACTCAGACCTTCCTGGATCTGACTCCTTTCATCCTCACCGTGTGTCTGTGTGTTACAGCTCTGGATAAGATCCGTGGACTGACAGCACTCAACATCACAGACACTGAGGCCCTACTGCTGTGGCAACCCGCCATCGCCACTGTAGATGGTTACGTCATCACATACAGCGCAGACACTGGTAGGTTAAAGCTCAGACACCCAACAGCTGACGATGGAGATCTGTTTATAGCGGATCCCAGTTAGTGACCCATCGGGTTCATCCTGTAAGCGAGTCGCCTCCTCATCTGATTCTCACTGGGCTTCAGGTTGGAAGTTACCAAATCCAACCATTCATTGTTTTTATGGACCTGAAACAGGCAGTAAGCAGCAACTCCAGATATTCAGTCATTCAACAAGTCGATGTAAACAGAAAAATAGATAAAATATAAGAAAGAAGTATAAAAACCTCAACATGTCAGCTGGTCAGCATCAGAGGGAGGAAGCTGTGTGGTTCTGGTTGGATGTCATGGTACCATTTGCCTGGTCAGAACCTTAAAGCAGCAGAGCAGCTGATGAAGCTCAGTCCTGTTCCTGCTGCGGCTCTAAAACACATCCGGGATCATAGCATCTCAGAGCCATGTGGTCCGCTCCATTCCAGCAGTGGTTCCAGGCTGAGGTTCTGCCTGGTTCCTCAGAAAGGGCCCTCTGCTGGGTCCCGTCAGCTGATCTCAGAACAACTGCTACAACCCCACTCGGCTTCCACACAGACTCTAAAAGCACACAGCCGTTGCCATATGTTCCTGATCAGACCTCAGGTTGGAAGTCTTCCTCACCAGTATGTCTCTCTCTGTGGATCCAGTGACTCCAGTGATGGAGCGTGTGTCAGGAAACGTTGTGGAGTTTGAGATGAGCTCCCTGAAGCCAGCCACACTCTACACGGTCAAGGTCTACGCTGTGAGGGACTCAGCAAAGAGTGCAGCCACTACCACAGAGTTCACCACAGGTCGGTGTACCCCCCTTAACCCCTCTGTATGATGTAATGTATGTTAGTGTGAGGTACGACACCTCCTTGACTGGGAGCGGAGTCTGATGGGCTCCCCTGTCTTTAGATGTTGACGCTCCACAGGACCTGGCGGTCACTAACATCCAAACAGAGAGCGCCATGCTCACCTGGAAGCCCCCCCGCGCTGACATCACTGGCTACCTGCTCCACTTTGAGTCTGCTGTCGGCACCATCCATGTGAGTTCCCAGCAGGCCTGCTCTCTGCAGCTCTGAGCAGAAGCTTTCCTCCATCACTGGGAGCAGTGAGGAGATTGATGCTGTGTCTCTCTGCCCTCAGGAGGTGGTTCTAGGTCCTACCGCCGTGTCCTACAACATGGCCGACCTCAAGGCTTCCACAGAGTACTCCGTTAGGATGGAGGCTCTGGCTGGTCCCAAGAGGAGCCAAGTGGTCTCTACCATCTTCACCACCAGTGAGTCCGTTGCTACGTGTTGCTGTGACTAGCTGTCCTTCAGTAGGACCAGTTTTAAAAGCCATGACAGTCGAAATCAACGCAGACTGAAGGGATTCACAGCATCACATGTTCTGCATGTGTCCAGTTATTAGGGTCACTGTTTCTGAACAGATTACATTTATAGCTCATATATTTTCATATATTAGTGATTTCCTCTATTAAACAAATAATTTCATACAAACTACTAATGTCTGCATGATTTAAACTGACCTGATATGATCGGATCTGACCTAATCTGATCTAATCTAATCTAATCTGACTGGATCTGATCTGTGATTCTAGCCGGTGTGCTGTACAGACACCCCAGGGACTGCTCACAGGCCCTACTGAACGGCGACACCTCATCAGGTGTTCACACCATCTACCTGGGAGGAGATGAGAGCCAACCCCTGCAGGTCTACTGTGACATGAGCACCGATGGAGGCGGCTGGATTGTAAGTCAGGAGCGTTTATCTAGCTTTTTATCCACTCTTTCAGGTTTAGTTCCTGGCCGTTTGTCTCCTATGAGGCATAAACGGGTCAATGTGGAAAAGATAAAACTCTTCCTATATCCATTGGTGGTCTAACCCTGAGAGGTCACCGCATGGAAGGAGGAGCCTGAGGTGTGACTGAAAGCTGAATGGATCAGGAATCAGGCCCAATAATCACCAGAGGGGCCAATAATCAGCCAGAGGGGCCAATAATCAGTCAGAGGAGCCAAGAATCAGCCAGAGGGGCCAATAATCAGCCAGAGGGGCCAATAATCACCCAGAGGGGCCAATAATCACCCGGAGGGGCCAATAATCAGCCAGAGGGGCAGATAATCAGCCAGAGGGGCCAATAATCACCCAGAGGGGCCAATAATCACCCGGAGGGGCCAATAATCAGCCAGAGGAGCCAATAATCCGCCAGAGGAGCCAATAATCAGTCAGAGGGTCCCATAATCAGCCAGAGGGCCAATAATCAGTCAGAGGAGCCAATAATCAGCCAGAGGGGCCAATAATCACCCAGAGGGGCCAATAATCACCCGGAGGGGCCAATAATCAGCCAGAGGGGCTTATAATCACCCAGAGGGGCCAATAATCACCCGGAGGGGCCAATAATCAGCCAGAGGAGCCAATAATCAGTCAGAGGGTCCCATAATCAGCCAGAGGGCCAATAATCAGCCAGAGGGGCCAATAATCAGCCAGAGGAGCCAATAATCAGTCAGAGGGGCCAATAATCAGTCAGAGGGGCCAATAATCAGCCAGAGGGGCCATTAATCAGCCAGAGGAGCCAATAATCAGTCAGAGGGGCCAATAATCAGCCAGAGGGGCCAATAATCAGTCAGAAGAGCCAATAATCAGCCAGAGGGGCCAATAATCAGTCAGAAGAGCCAATAATCTGCCAGAGGGTC
This sequence comes from Cyprinodon diabolis, assembly GCA_030533445.1. Lineage (NCBI taxonomy): Eukaryota > Metazoa > Chordata > Actinopteri > Cyprinodontiformes > Cyprinodontidae > Cyprinodon > Cyprinodon diabolis. The sequence goes on along the minus strand of CM060073.1, from coordinate 818,310 downwards.
CCATAATCAGCCTGAGGGGCCAATAATCAGTCAGAAGAGCCAATAATCTGCCAGAGGGGCAGATAATCAGTCAGAAGAGCCAAGAATCAGCCAGAGGAGCCAATAATCAGTCAGAAGAGCCAAGAATCAGCCAGAGGGGCAGATAATCAGCCAGAGGGTCCCATAATCACCCAGAGGGGCCAATAATCACCCAGAGGGGCCAATAATCACCCGGAGGGGCCAATAATCAGCCAGAGGAGCCAATAATCAGCCAGAGGAGCCAATAATAGGCTAGAGGAGCCAATAATCAGCTAGAGGAGCCAATAATGAGCCAGAGGAGCCCATAATCAGCCAGAGGAGCCCATAATCAGCCAGAGGGGCCAATAATCAGCCAGAGGGTCCCATAATCAGCCTGAGGGGCCAATAATCAGCCAAAGTGGCCGATAATCAGCCAGAGGGGCCGATAATCAGCCCGAGGGGCCAATAATCAGCCAGAGGGGCAGATAATCAGCCAGAGGGGCCAATAATCACCCAGAGGGGCCAATAATCACCCGGAGGGGCCAATAATCAGCCAGAGGAGCCCATAATCAGCCAGAGGAGCCCATAATCAGCCCGAGGGGCCAATAATCAGCCAAAGTGGCCGATAATCAGCCAGAGGGTCCAATAATCACCCGGAGGGGCCAATAATCAGCCAGAGGGGCCATTAATCAGCCAGAGGAGCCAATAATCAGTCAGAGGGGCCAATAATCAGCCAGAGGGCCAATAATCAGCCAGAGGAGCCAATAATCAGTCAGAGGGGCCAATAATAAGCCAGAGGGGCCAATAATCAGTCAGAAGAGCCAATAATCTGCCAGAGGGGCCAATAATCAGTCAGAAGAGCCAAGAATCAGCCAGAGGAGCCAATAATCAGTCAGAAGAGCCAAGAATCAGCCAGAGGGGCAGATAATCACCCGGAGGGGCCAATAATCAGCCAGAGTAGCCAATAATCAGCCAGAGGAGCCAATAATAGGCTAGAGGAGCAAATAATCAGCTAGAGGAGCCAATAATCAGCCAGAGGAGCTCAATAATCAGCCAAAGGAGCCCATAATCAGCCAGAGGAGCACATAATCAGCCAGAGGGGCCAATAATCAGCCAGAGGGTCCCATAATCAGCCCGAGGGGCCAATAATCAGCCAAAGTGGCCGATAATCAGCAAGAGGGGCCGATAATCAGCCAAAGTGGCGGATAATCAGCCAGAGGGGCCAATAATCAGCCAGAGGGGCAGATAATCAGCCAGAGGAGCCAATAATCAGCCAAAGTGGCCAATAATAAGACAGAGGGGCCAATAATCAGCCAAAGTGGCCAATAATCAGCCAGAGGGGCCAATAATCAGCCAAAGTGGCCAATGATCAGCCAGAGGGGCCAATAATCAGCCAGAGGGGCCAATAATCAGCCAAAGTGGCCAATAATAAGACAGAGGGGCCAATAATCAGCCAAAGTGGCCAATAATCAGCCAGAGGGGCCAATAATCAGCCAAAGTGGCCAATAATCAGCCAGAGGGGCCAATAATCAGCCAGAGGGGCCAATAATCCGCCAGAGGGGCCAATAATAAGCCAAAGTGGCCAATAATCAGCCAGAGGGGCCAATAATCAGCCAGAGGGGCCAATAATCAGCCAAAGTGGCCAATAATCAGCCAAAGTGGCCAATAATCAGCCAGAGGGGCCAATAATCAGCCAGAGGGGCCAATAATCAGCCAAAGTGGCCAATAATCAGCCAGAGAGGCCAATAATCAGCCAGAGGAGCCAATAATCAGCCAGAGGAGCCCAATAATCAGCCAAAGTGGCCGATAATCAGCCAGAGGAGCCAATAATCAGCCAGAGGGGCCAATAATCAGCCAGAGGGGCTGATAATTAGCCAGAGGGGCAAATAATCAGACAGAGGGGCCAGACCAGGAAGCAGAGTTGTAGTTTAACACACATCTCTGCAGCTTCTCTACTGTTACCCACTCTTTACTCCATCCAGACAGTGTCTTGCCCACGACCAAAATCTAATAAATTAGCAAAGATTCCCAAAGGAGTAAATCATGATAATCTAATTAAAATCAAAATAACTCCAATTGGGGAAAAAGTTAAAACAATTAAATGCGGTCTGTTTAACATAAGATCTCTTTCCTCTAAAAGTCTGCTAGTTAATGACTTGATTTGTGATAATCACATTGACTTGTTTTGCCTTACAGAAACCTGGCTGCAGCAAGAGGATTATGTGAGCATAAACGAGGCAACTCCTTCAAGCTATTTAAATTTTCACATACCCAGAAGTTCTGGGCGAGGAGGAGGAGTAGCAACAATCTTCCAGTCTGACTTACTGATTACTCCCAAAACAGTTAATACCTACAACTCTTTTGAACATTTAACCCTTAATTTCCCTCATCCAAATTTCAAGGCAAGAAAACCTCTTCTTTTTGTAACTTTGTATCGTCCGCCAGGTCCTTACTCTGAATTTTTAGATGAGTTTTCAGAGTTCCTTTCTGATTTGGTATTAAATACTGACAGGGTCATCATAGTGGGAGATTTTAACATCCATGCTGACATTGAAGGCGATAGCTTAAGAGCAGCCTTTAATGCTATCTTAGACACTATTGGCTTTGTTCAAAATGTGAATAGTCCCACACATTCTCATCTTCATACTTTAGATCTTGTGCTGACATACGGCATAGAATGTGAAGAAATAACAGTATTTCCTCACAACCCTGTCCTCTCTGACCACTTTCTAATAACCTTCAGGATTACTTTAACAGAGTTCTCCTCCCCCAAAAGAAGGTTACATTTTAGTAGATCTTTATCAGATGGTGCAGTTATAAATTTTAAAGAATCTGCTTCACTTTCTCTCTCCTCTGTGTCGCTGAGCAGTGCTGCAGAGTGCAAAAGCATAGCTTATTCCCCTTCACAGGTTGATGATTTTGTTGATGGGGTTGCTAGTTCTATGCGTACTGCCTTAGACAACGCAGCTCCCTTGAAAATGAAAACCGTTGAAAATAGAAAGCTTGCTCCTTGGTTTAATGCAGAGCTGCGTACTTTGAAGCAAAATGCTAGGAAACTGGAGAGAAAATATCGCTCCACAGGCCTGCGGGAGTCCTTCCTAGTCTGGAAAAATGGTTTACTGCTGTATAAGAGGACCCTTTGTAAAGCAAGAGCAGCATACTTCTCCTCATTAATAGAGGAGAATAAGAATAATCCTAGATTTCTTTTTAATACAGTTGCCAAACTCACCCAGAGCCATAGCTCTGTTGAACCGTCCATTCCACCTGCTCTTAGCAGCAATGATTTTATGGGATTCTTTATAAATAAGATTGATCTTATTAAAAATAAGATCATAAGCACTCCTCTATCCGCGATTGTACCTGAGGTAGTCATGGAATCTGAACCGGGTTTAGACTGCTTTGATCCAGTTGAAGTTTCTGAATTAGCAAAATTATTGTCTTCATCTAAGCCTTCAACTTGTATGTTAGATCCAGTTCCAACCAGGTTATTTAAGGAGGTATTCCCTTTGATCTCCTCCTCCATTTTAGATGTGATTAATCTATCTCTGTTACAGGGATATGTACCTAAAGCTTTTAAGGTTGCTGTAATTAAACCTCTGCTTAAGAAACCGTCTCTTGACCCAGATGACTTGGTTAATTATAGACCTATATCCAATCTTCCTTTCTTATCCAAAATTCTTGAGAAAGTAGTTGCCAAACAAGTTTGTGACCACTTACACCATAATGAACTTTTTGAAGAGTTTCAGTCTGGCTTTAGAGCTCATCATAGCACTGAAACAGCTCTGGTGAAAGTCACTAATGATATTCTCATGGCCTCAGATAATGGACTCGTATCTGTGCTCGTCCTGTTGGATCTTAGTGCTGCATTTGATACAGTTGACCATAATATTCTTTTAGAAAGACTTGAATATTTTGTTGGAATTAAAGGAACAGCACTAGACTGGTTTAAATCTTATCTATCTGATCGAATTCAGTTTGTTTATGTTAATGATAGATCTTCAACACGCTCAAAGGTTACCTGTGGAGTACCACAGGGATCAGTGCTAGGACCAATTCTCTTTACTTTATACATGCTCCCAATTGGTAGAGTTATTAGACAGCATGGGATTAATTTCCACTGTTATGCTGATGATACCCAGCTATATCTTTCTATAAATCCAGATGAAGCTAACCCATTACATAGATTACAGGCATGTCTTGAAGACATAAAAACCTGGATGACTCTTAACTTTCTGCTTCTGAATGCAGACAAAACAGAAGTTATAGTCTTTGGACCAGAGTCTCTGAAAAAGAAGCTGATTAGCCAGTCACTTCATTTGGATGGGATTAAACTGATTTCAGATAATAAAGTAAAAAATCTTGGTGTTATTTTTGATCAGGACCTGTCATTTAAATCCCAGATCAAAGAGGTTTCTAGAATTTCCTTCTTTCATCTGAGGAATATTGCAAAAATTAGAAATCTCCTGTCCAGGGGTGATGCTGAGAAACTAGTCCATGCATTTGTTACTTCAAGGCTGGACTATTGTAATTCTTTACTATCAGGAAGTCCACAAACTGTAGTTAAAAGCCTTCAGCTGATCCAAAATGCTGCAGCCAGAGTTCTGATGAAAATTAAAAAGAGAGATCATATCTCTCCTATCCTGGCTTCTTTTCATTGGCTTCCTGTTAAATCAAGAATTGAATTTAAAATCCTCCTTCTCACATATAAAGCCTTAAATGGCCAAGCTCCATCTTATATCAGAGATCTGATTGTTCCTTATGTTCCTAACAGAGCACTTCGCCCTCAATCTGCAGGTTTACTAGTGGTTCCTAGAATTTCTAAAAGTAGAATGGGAGGCAGATCTTTTAGTTATCAGGCTCCTCTCCTGTGGAACCAACTACCAGTTTTAGTCCGTGAGGCAGACACCCTGTCTACTTTTAAGACTAGGCTTAAAACTTTCCTTTTTGATAAAGCTTATAGTTAGGGTGGCTAAGGTTATCCTGAGCTGTCTTTAAAGTTATGCTGCTATAGGCTTAGACTTTTGGAGGACATAGGGACCCCCATTTCATCTTTCTGCTTCATTTTCTCTCTGTTCTCCTATTCTGCAGAATCTGTTAGTTCAATCTCTAACGTTCTGCTCTCTCTGCTTTTCCTCAGAGTAGCTTTGCCTCGTCTGTTCCTGTTTGGCTGTGACGTCATCCAGGAAAGAAACATCAGCTGTGCTGCTTCCATCAACACCCTTGTTTATAGATGTTGGAGATTGGCCTGTTTTCCAGTGTGGTCCTGTTTCTCTGGCCGTGGCTGGGTGGATGTGCTCTCTTCATCCTCTGGCATGGGAGCTGCCTTGGACCTCGTCTGCCTGGCTGTGTGTTTCCTGGACGGGGCAGCCTTTTACAGCTGCTTTTTGTATCTCTGCTTCTGTTTCCTTGAACCCCAGTCGGCCTCGGCAGATGGCCGCTCACACTGAGCCTGGTTCTGCTGGAGGTTTCTTCCTGTTAAAAGGGAGTTTTTCCTCTCCACTGTCGCTGCAAGCATGCTTAGTGTGAGGGATTGTATTTGAGTCAATGAGTCAATGCAATCAACTGGTTTTCCTTAGATAGAAAACTTTGTATCAATTTGACTGTATGATCTGGTTGAACTGTAAAGTGCCTTGAGATGACATGTGTTGTGAATTTGGCGCTATATAAATAAACTGAATTGAATTGAATTGAAAATTGAATAATCAGCCAAAGTGGCCAATAATAAGACAGAGGGGCCAATAATCAGCCAAAGTGGCCAATAATCAGCCAGAGGGGCCAATAATCAGCCAAAGTGGCCAATAATCAGCCAGAGGGGCCAATAATCAGCCAAAGTGGCCAATAATCAGCCAGAGGGGCCAATAATCAGCCAGAGGGGCCAATAATCAGCCTCTGGCAGAAACAGTAAATGATTGGCCGAGGCTGGTGATTGTGAACCAATCAGAGTGGTTTACAGCAGGAGTCTGTGACTCAGTCAGTGTTTAGAAAACAGTTTGATCCGCCTGGTTTTGTTTTGTTTTGCAGGTCTTCCTGCGGCGTCAGAGTGGCAGGCTGGAGTTTTACCGTAACTGGAAGAACTACACGGCTGGTTTTGGTGACATGAACGATGAGTTCTGGCTCGGTAATTTCTCTCTGATCAACTGATTAACAAAATATCAACTGTTTTCAAGGCTGTGTTGTCATGATCAGTAACAGAGGCGGTGCTTCAAGCACTGAATGATCATTCTTGCGCATGCGCAGATCAAGTATTAATGACAACAAAGTCACCTGTGACCTGCCGGGGACCCACATGACTATTTCGTCACATGGCACCCGGCGTTCAATTCCTTTTGTTCTTCTCGCGCACAGGTGTGGTCATGCGAAACTGGTTGCTTCTGTGTGTACCACTGTTATCCCAGCTGCTTGTTGCTGGTAGCCCCGTTACCGGGTTTGGTCGGAGCTGCGGGTAAGTCTCGCCCTCCAGGGGCTGCACAAGAAGGTTTTTTTTTTCTTCACCCTTACCAGATCTGCGGTCGCTTCTGCGACCACTGGTAGGTTTTGTTCTCCTTAAATTATTTATCTGACTCACCAGTAGTGTTTCTGCTCGCGCTGAGTTCATCTTTAGTTAATTAATCGGACTCGGGCTAATCACGCAGGCTTCAGCAGTATGATGCTGGATAATCTGTGCTGCTTGCTCCGCTTCAGCCTGATGACTGATACCTCGGGGCCTGCGGTCGGTTATTTTACCCCGGGACAGCTCAGCTTCTGGGCTGCCCACACCCCGGATGTGTGGGTGTTGTCCACTCTGTCCCAATTGGTGGTTTCTTGATTTTGCCTTTCAGGGGAGGCACTTCCAGTTCAGGGTCCTCCCGTTCGGACTTTCGCTGTCTCCTTGGGTGTTCACCTGATGTGTCGCAGCGGCCCTCTCTCCACTGAAGGCACAAGGAATAGGGATCCTTAGTGCTCCATCACGTAGGATGCTTGGGTTTGCAGCCTCCCTCACATGAGACTGTGTTCCTGGGCATTACCATGGATTCCGTTTCAATGACTGCTTGCCGGTCTCCCCAGCGGTCGAACAGCATATCGAGCATGCTCCTGGAATTCAGGCACGGCGTGGCCCTGTCTCTTGTGCGGTATCTTCGCCTGTTCGACATGCTTACAGCTGCATCCACCGTAGTGCCCTTGGGCTGCTGTCATTGCAGCCCCTTCAGATGTGGTTAAACAGCTTCCATCTGGACCCCACATGGAACATGCATCGTCTCAGGAGACTCCGAGTGGGGCCTCAATGTCTTCAGTCTCTGTCCCAATGGAGGGTGAGGTCATTATGACGACAGGGGTCCCGCTCAGCTCCCTCCCATGTCATCAGGAGGTTGTGCTCACGGATGCATCCTCCACGGACTGGGGTGCAACATGATCGAATTGCACAGGGGACATGGTCCCAGCGGGAGAGCAGGGAACACATAAATGTCCTGGAATTGCAGGCTGTACTTCTGGCTCTTCAGAGCTTTCTTCCAGACTTGCAGGGGAAGCATGTGCTGGTGAGGTCAGACAATACCACTGTGGTTTTTCACATCAACCACCAAGGGGGGACCAGGTCAAGGAAACTGTTGTGCTTGACTCAACAGCTGTTGACCTGGGCAGCTCCATACTTGGCCAGCCTCAGGGCAGCCTACATCCCCGAGGCGGAGAATGTGCCAGCAGATTTTCTGTCCCGTCAGAAGCCATTTCCGGGAGAGAGGAAGCTTCACTGAGAGGTAGTGGAGCATATCTGGAAGGTCTTAGGCAGGGCGGACGTGTACCTCTTTGCCTCAAGGGATACATTTCACTGTCCCCTTTGGTTCTCCTTGGATGACAGCAGCCCTCTGGGCCATGATGTGCTGGCACACGACTGGCCCAGGACCCTCCTCTATGCCTTTCCCCAATTCAGCCTGCTCTTTCAGACAATCCTAAGGGTACGTCAGGAAAGGTACAGGTTTCTGCTGGTAGCCCCCTTCTGGCCAGCGAGGACTTGGTTTCCTCTACTGTGTGAGCTGAGCTCCGGTTTGCCAATGCGTCTCCCCCCAGGAGGGATCTTCTCTCCCAGATGGGTGGCCAGATCTTGCACAGTGAACTGGACCAGCACCAGCTCTGGATTTGGCCCCTGCCAGGCAGGAGTCTACTTTCTCGAGATAGGTAGGGCGTACAATGGCTAACGCATGGGCGCCATCCATGCGGGCTGCCTATGTTAACAAGTAGGCAGTCTTTGCGACCTGGTGCCGTAGTAAGGGACATGACCCGGCGCAGTGTTCAGTCTCTGACATACTGAACTTCCTGGAGGCATTACTGGATCAGGGACGGCCTCCGTCTACCTTAAAAGTGTATGTGGCTGCCATTTACTGTTGGCATAACAAGTAGCCGAGACAAGGATGTTGTACTGTTATTTAGGGGTGCTCGGTGTCTGCGTCCATCCAACTGCCCTGTGGCACCGACATGAGACCTATCTCTGGTGCTTGAGGCACTTTGATCTCGCCCATTTAAGCCCCTGGCATCAGCAGACCTCAAATGGCTCTCAATGAAGACAGCGTTCCTTTTGGCTATGGTTTCCGCAAAGCGTGTGGGTGAATTGCAGTCTCTCTCAATGACAGAGCCCTGCTGCAGGTGGAATCCCAATGGCTCAGGTGTTACACTGTGGCCTGATGTAGCATTTATCCCTAAGGTGCCACTGGTAGCGGGCAGTACCCAGCCGCTCCATCTAGCTGGGTTGGACACTGGATGCCCCTCTGAGCCACTGTGCCCTGTTTGTGCCCTTGAGGCATATATCAATGCCATGGCATCCTTCCAAAAGACAAATAGCCTTTTTGTTTGCTACGCTGGCTCGCGGAAAGATCAGGCACTTTTTAAGCAGCGGCTTGTACACTGGGTTGTGGATTTGATTTCCAAGGCTTATGCCTTGCAGGACCAGCCACTGCCGACAGGAGTGAAGTGTCAACATCATTTGCTACCATGACTGTCACGTTTTGGTTGTGGTTTGGAGGACCCCTGCAGAGGCAGAGGCTGAGGTGAATAATTGTAGTTTTAATGATGAAAATGGTTAACAAAGGCAGGAATCCAAAAATCCAACTAAAAAGTAACAGACCAGAACCATGGAGACATCAAGGGAAAACACGTACAAGTAGCCAGGGAGAGACGAGGTGAGACGACAACAGTGATGACAGGATGGGCAAGAACAAGGAACCAACAAGGAGTGACTGCAGAGGGGGAGTATATGTAGCTGACTGAGACAATGGCAGAGCTAACGAGCTGACAAGGAGCAGGTGTGAGGAGACAACGAGGGAGCCAAGTGGGAAGGGAACACACACAAGAGGGCAACAGAGGAAAACAGAAAAACCTGAGAACTAACATAAATCTAGAAACTACAACAAAATAGAAATTAAACCAATAAAATTAGAAAACAAGGAGCAAAGTAAAGCACAACATTACCAAAACCATGACAATGACTGGGGTGCCATTGGATGCTATATGCCACGCGGACTCCTGGAAATCACCTAGCACCTTAACTCGGTTTTACAGGTTGAATGTGGCTGAGCCCCATCCTCTGCAGGAAACCTGGAGCAGCATGCCTTTACATCACATTAGGTGGGTGGTGTAGGGGTGTAGTGTTGCCGATTCCTCGTGACCTTGTTGACATAAGTCATCCAGTGCTTGAAGCGCCGCCTCTGGTGGTCAGTAGGGATGAAATAGAACGAAAGTCCCGGATGAATGCCAGAGTGCTTGGTCCCTTGGAATATCTCCTTCTTGCGAGAAGATTGAGGGATTGAACGCCGGGTGCCATGTGACTAAATAGTCACGTGGGTCCCCGGCAGGTCACAGGTGACTTTGTTGTCATTAATACTCGACCTACGCATGCGCAAGAATGATCATTCAGTGCTTTCAGCACTGCCTCTGCCGGTCATCCGGGATTCATAGAACCGTAGTTATGGTAGTAACTTTCGATAGTGGATGTCAGGGCGTGCTAAGATGGCGGCGACAGAGGTGGTCAGCCTGCATTATCTGGGACCATCAGACCTCTTCCTGCTGTTCCCTGGTTCTGCTAAGATGTCTGTTCTGTCTCTCAGGTCTGTCCAACTTGCACAAGATCACATCTGGAGGACAGTACGAGCTGCGGGTTGATCTGAGAGACAAAGGAGAGATGGCCTACGCTCAATATGACAAGTTTTCTGTCTCTGAGCCTCGGACGCGCTACAAAGTCCATGTGGGAGGTTATAGTGGGACAGCAGGTATGCTCCGTGCCTTCAGCTACAAGATGAAGTTTCTAAAGTTTTCAGTTCTTGAAAACATTTTAAAATGGAAAAATTATCTATCTTTTGATTTTTTTATTTATAAAGCCAATGTATAACATGGATGCATAAACACCTCATTTTAAATCATTGTTAAATCCTGTTTAAAGTAACAGTACTGGTTGATGATTTTCTTTATTTGGACCCCGCTGATATTTAATTGGTTACTGCTGTTTTAGACTAACCCGCGCTCCCATGTCCGTCCTTTAATGCCAATCAAACACTCTATGATGCTGTACGTGTCACTGATAGAGACTGTCTGTTTTTCTAGGGGACTCTATGACCTACCATCATGGCCGCCCTTTCTCCACCTATGACCATGACAACGACATTGCTGTGACCAACTGCGCTCTGTCCTATAAGGGAGCATTCTGGTACAAAAACTGTCACCGGGTCAACCTGATGGGTCGCTATGGTGATAACAGCCACAGCAAGGTAGGCAGGCTGCAGTCCAACACAGACTTACTCTACCGAATAGAATAGAACACAGTGGAATAGAATAGAGCACAGTAGAAAATAATAGAACACAATAGAATGTAATAGAATATAATACAGTAGAACAGAATAGAATAGACCACATTAGAATAGATGCTACTTTTGTCTGGCAGAAGTCAGGCTCCACCCTACAGAAAGATAAAAGTATTTTAAAAGAAATAAACAGACAGTATTAATAAAGCACATTAGCTAAAAAAAAGCCACTAAATAGTAATAATAATAAACCTGCTGGTGAGACATGGAACTGCGGTTGGAATGAATGGCTGCTGATGCCCAGATGGAGTTTTCATTTCCTGCTTCTAGCTCAGCCCCATTGCAGCTAGTCTGTGGCCGTTTCTCAATTCACTAGAACACGAGTACGGACTCGTGTTCTCACCAAATCCGTTCTTGACTAGAACCCAGGAAAGTCTGAACTCTGGGAGAACGGGAGCACGCAGGATAAATCTGGGTCAATTGGAAAGAAGCGTACTGATGACATCACCACATTGAAAGCTAGTCTGGAGCTGCGTTTCACCTCCTGTTATTAATAGTCTCTAGATTATGGGGGGTTGGGCGAGAACAACATCCGGGGATTTAATGCGTTCTCGGTCTGGTATTCTCTGCAATTGGAACAGTGGGCTGATGGCATATCACAAGCACAAGAGAACGCTCAAGAACGCATATTGAACAGTCTGTGTTTCTAGATACTGACTGGGAGAACTGGTTCCTACCTGCCGTGTCACTGTAACAGGATGTGACATCATGACCTTTCACCAATCACAGAGCGAATGCTGAGGTTACCAACGACCAATCAGACGATGTGATCTTCTGGTTCTAGATTGGCTATGACAAAGGAGGAGATCCATCAGCAGATGTTTGGTTCTTGGAACCCCGGCTGCGGTCTCCGTCCAGATCACTCTAAACCGTCATTGTTTAGTCATCCGCTGCTCCTCATTCTGCTCCTTCCTTTCCTCAGGGGGTAAACTGGTTCCACTGGAAAGGCCACGAACATTCCATCGAGTTCGCCGAGATGAAGATCCGGCCTTCAAACTTCAGGAATCTGGAGGGAAGGAGGAAACGCTCCTAAACGACCAACTCCACCACCATCAGCACCACCTCCCTGCCTGGGCTCTCCATAACCCCCTCCCCCTTCTGCACACACACACACACCCACTGCAGCAACCAAAGCCTTGGATGAGACCCCTCCACACCCGGCGCGCCTCCCCCTCCCCCATCTACCTGTTCATCAGCCTCTCCTGTCTGTTTCAATGATTGGATGCAAACACGCCTACCCCGCCCCCACTTCACCCCCCACACCAAAGAGCATCACTGGTCATTATGGGGGAGGCGCTCCAACACCTCGGGCATTATGTGGTGTTACAGTCTGGCTGCTTGTTTCTGATATACTGATCCGATGAATCCGGTTTCTGCCACAGAGCCGTTCACATCTGGACTGCCTCACATCTGGACTTCCTCACATTTCAAACTGAGCTGACCTGCATTCTGCTGATGACGCTCATGCTCCAACTGACCCGCCCACACCAGCCACCGTCTGAGCATGGACGGCGGCCATGTTTCTGCTCCTGACCCGTCCCGCTGCCGGCGACACGCTGCAGCTTCTGGTTCAGAAAGTCTTTGTTTCTATCATGAAATCCGAGGCAGGACCAGTGAGCCACCGGATGAAGACGTGGTCCCCCCCCCCCTTGCATAATGTGAATACCGTCCTGATATGTGGAGCCACAGGAAGTTTATGTGATGTTTGAAACGTAAAGATTTCAAAAAGGCCAATTTCAATTGAAATTTCAGTGTTTATAGTAAAGTTTCCATGATTTTTAAAAATAGTGTTTGAACTGGTTGAAACTAGTTACTAGTTACTCTTTGTACCCCCCCCCCCCCCCCCCCCCCCATCCCCCCCTGCTTTTTGTAAGTCACTAAACCACTGACCTTGTAAGGAATGCCTGTAAATGATGTTTTCAGATTGTTTTGTCTGTTTTGAAATGCAGTTGTGTCTCTGTAAACTGGAAAACAATAAAACGTCTGATCAAAGGCTGGAATCATCAGAGCCATTCCTGCAGCAATTCCCTGACCCTTTATTAGAGAAGCCTGGAGGACAACCTGACACCCCTCTGGATCCTAGCAACTAAAAAAGACAGAAAAAGTTTGGAGGAAAAAACCTAATACTCCAAAGTAACTGCATCAATTCTATTCAGTGTATTTCTATAGCTCCAATTCAAATCTTGTCATCTCAGGCCACTTTATAGAGATATTTCAACCAGATCATCCAGACAGATTGATTCAAAGTTTTCTGTCTAAGGAAAACCAGCTGATTGCATCGACTCATTGACTCTTCAGCAATCCCTCACACTAAGCATGCTTGTAGCGACAGTGGAGAGGAAAAACCCCTGCATTTAATCAGGGATCAAAGAATAGAGAATTTTTTTTCCTATAATAATCCATCCCAGGCCTTGGAGGGCTGGGTTGCTATGGCCAACAGACTCGGCAGAAAGTCCTCAGTGGAACGAGGGAGACAGGCTCTACACACAGGGTGTGAAAACAAACCAGATCTTAACGAAATGACCAAATAGTTCAACGCTTAGAAATAAAAATCATCTTAATGTAAAGCAACGATTAGAGAAAAATGTCTGCTGGCCTCATTATTTTCATGCAAAGCTTGGAAACTAAGCTGACTGGACCACCAGGGTTAAGATGTGCTCTCTGGTGGTTTGGTTAACTAGCAGCTCCAGGTTCTCCAGGTTCTCCTTTCCCTCCTAAAGCCGTTATAGAGCAGCGTTACCAGACGAGCTCCAGGCTGGATTTCCAGTGAGAAAGAAACTATCAGGCAAAGTGAAGTGAAAGTATCAGCAGGTTTATTCAGCTTCACAGCATTCAGCCTCCATCAAACACACGTTCTCTGCTTTAAATAGACACAGCTGATGGACTGAACCATTTACATGAAATTTAACTCCTCCTCATTTCCATCTAAAAGCACATTTAAATCAAATATATGCTCACATTTAGGGCTATTTTTTATGAACATTTTCTGATTTAAACTTAAACACAAACAGCATAGAAATCCCACAAACTATGTGCACAATACCCCCCATATTTCCCATGGTCTCTCCCAGAAGCTATAAATGGTGTCTGAACCCCTGGAGAGTCCACAGACAAAAACAGGTGAGTCACTTTCTGAGCACCACAACACTTCCTCTGAACTCACTTCCAACACATTCTACTGCCAGATTCTACGGTAACAGATTCTACACTAACAGATTCTACACGGACAGATTCTACGCAAACAGATTCTACACTCACAGCTTCTAAACTAACAGATTCTACACTGCCAGATTCTACGCTAACAGATTCTACACTAACAGATTCTACACGGACAGATTCTACACAAACAGATTCTACACTCACAGCTTCTAAACTAACAGATTCTACACTGCCAGATTCTACGCTAACAGATTCTACACTAACAGATTCTACATTAACAGATTCTACACTAACAGATTCTATGCAAACAGATTCTACACCAACAGATTCTACACTAACAGATTCTACGCTAACAGCTTCTACACCAAGATTCTACACTGACAGATTCTACGCAAACAGATTCTACACCAACAGATTCTACATTGACAGATTCTACACTGCCAGATTCTATGCAAACAGATTCTACACCAACAGATTCTACATTGACAGATTCTACACTGCCAGATTCTACGCTAACAGCTTCTACTCCAACAGATTCTACACTGCCAGATTCTATGCTAACAGATTCTACGCTAACATTTGCTAAAGTTTCTAGCCAGTAAGCCTTGCTTTCTCTAAACCACCCCAATAGTTAATTTGAGAGCAGCTGTGCAGAGCCTGGAACTAAAGGCTATATACCAACTATTAAAATACACAATAAATATTCAATAAATACTTTAAAAACTTGTGTGCAAATTGTTCTTTCATTATAAATCTATGCTTAAAGTGCAGAGCTAAATAAAGTGTCCTAGTGCTAACCAAGCAGCAGTGATCGGAGTAACCGTGTTGAAAGTAACAACGTTACTAACGATGTTACCTTTTTTTAGTAACGAGTAATCTAACTAATTACTCTGACTGTAACTATAACGCAGTTACCATTACAGCACGTTACTGCACGTTACTCAGGTAGCACAATGAACCTTCTTTCATGATAGGACTCGTGCACACCTTGTCATGAGAGAGGGGAGGATGAGAATGGCTGATGTATAGTGAGATTCCATCTGTCAGTTGGTGTTAGAGTGATAATTATAAAATTATTGTGTGGAGATATGAAACATTGAAAGAAAGAAGATGCTACATTTGTATCCTGTGATTCAACCAGAAGGGTCATAAACTTTTATGACCTCCAGTAGGTCATGAGGCAGAATCACACAGTTGTGTGACTTCCATCCAGCCAGTTGGTCAATTCACACTATCTTATTACCTGCATCCTCCCAGATAATCATTACTGGGTCTTCTGTTTAAGGCCCGCCCTATGATGTTGTAAACTGTTAATAAAAGGCTTCTGCTGAGGAGACCCAGAGAGAGAGGACAGATGTAGCTGAACGTGACTCTCTCCTCTGGCAGGAGCCAAAAAACCCTATTCTGTGTGGACTCAGTTTCTTTTATCATGAACCTACAATTTTGAACGTAACATTTTTGGTGCCTAAACCCGGGAGTCAAGATCCAATTGTCCAGGACCGTGCGGGACCAAGGCCAAGAAACTGTCGACAGCCGTCCACCCTTTGCCGGACGGAGCCAATAGGTTGGTCCAGCCCTGCCCTGGACATCCTGGTGACGACTCAAGCTGAGGACTGATCTGCACAGAAAGGGTAGGCCTAAATCTTTTGATCAAAACTTGGTCTGGGACCACGTGAAAGCTGTAACTAGTTGTAGTCGCAAGAATATTTGAAAAACAGGGTTTGTTGTGAGAGATCTGGGATTGGTATTCTGTGCGTTTGGGTCTGGGATCCTCTGTGTTCCTTTAAGATAAGAACACAGCTAAGTGAGGTTTGCAGCTGCAGCAGGGATATTTGACGAAGCCAAGTTTTGTTGACAGATCTGGGATCTGGGTATCCGGTGCGTGCGAGGACCTGGAGCTGGAGACTCCAAAGTGTACACAATAAATGTTTTTTGTCTATGTTGGTTAAAATAAAAAATATATTAGGCCTTAGAATAGGTGTGTGTGACTGTGTGAAAGTGTGTGGATTGAGAAGGAGGACTGGGAAGGAAAGTTGAGAGTTGAGCCGCTGACGAAGATTCAGTAGAAGGTGGAGATGAAGTTGGTGTATAAATAAAAAAGAAAACAAGCTAAATACAGAAAAGAATTAGAAGAGTTAAATACGTGGATTATGCAAGCAAAAAATAGGGAAAGCCAATTACAACAGAAGAAGGATATAAAGAAAGCTACAATTGCTGCTGTAAAAGTTAAAGCTGATGAAGAAACTGTTGTATCCCGTATGCTTCCTCAATATCCTGATCCTAATCAAATTCAAGGGGGTGATGGGGTTCAAGCAGTGGCATCAGCTGCGCAGGAAGGTGGACATAAACCCCATCATGGTGAATATGAACACAGCCATGCCACTGTTCCCTCTCCAGTAGCCCCCCCATGAGTAGAGGTGATGCAGCCTGATGATATTTACACCGCATCAGATGGTGTTCCCCCATGTAAAGCAGGGGGAACGCTATCTGACGGGGTTTATAGGCCCGTCAGATAGCGTTCCCCCCTGATGTCATTTACATTGAGTTGCAATAAATGCTAAACTCTCTGCAGGTTCTTGTCTTTGTCGTCCGCACTATTCAGCTGGCTTTGAAAACACACCGCAAGAAGGTGGGGGCCGGGTGGGGAGGGTTACGGGGGCGAGAAACGCAAAAGTAACGCAATAGTTACTTTTACTAGTAACTAGTTACTTTTATTGTGGAGTAACTCAGTTAGTAACTCAGTTACTTTTTGGGATAAGTAACTAGTAACTATAACTGATTACTTTTTCAAAGTAACGTGCCCAACACTGCCCAGCTGCTTTTTAATAAAGTGCAAAGCTCCATTTAAAGTGGCAGTTATCTACATAAAGTTATTTACATTAAAAATAATCCCAGTAATGAAAACCTCTTCATTAAAGCAGATCAACCGCTTTAATAACTAGCTTCTTCTTTTTGACTCCAAACTGCTGTAATAGGTGAGCCAGTAGATCCTTCAGAGGAGGTTCCCTTCACAGAGGAGGAGGTTTCCTTTACAGAGGGGGTCCTGAGGAGCAGATTAACCCTGAACAGAAACTGAAGGAATTAATCGGTGAGTGAAGGAGGAGCTTAGAGAAAGACTAAAGGTCAGAGGTTAGACGTAGATTAACAGGCAGACTGAGAGCGATCAGCAAACAAAGGTGTGTTTAGATAAGAGCAGGTGCAGCAGGTGCAGCAGGTGCAGCAGGTGCAGCAGGGCTCCACCCTCCGGCAGGAGCTGCAGCCCTGAAAAGGGGGGAGGGGGGGTAGAATAGAGTCTGCCTTCCTCCAATCAAAGCTGCTGCTCTCTGCCTTCATCACCTGCTCAGCCAATCAGCAGAGGAGAAATGACCTGTGGGTGGATGAGAGCCAGAGGCGCTGCTGATGAAGACGATGATAAACTGTAGAAGAGAGGAGGAAGAGCAGCTAGATCTGCGTAATGACGCAGCAGGATGAAGCCTGCGTGCGTGAAGCGCCACGGCTGCAGAAGGAAATCAACTCTGAGCTTATTGATGGAAGCCAGAAACTCTGCGGGTTCAGCTGATCTGAGGAGAAGGTTCTAGTTTATCAAGGTCTATGTGGATCGCTGCACTGATTCATTTCCGCCTTAGAAGTTCGATCCGACAAATAGCAGCAGGTTTTATTCCCAGCGCTGCCGCCATCCTTCATTCCTTCTTCTTCTTCTGGTCGAGTTTTATGGCGGTTGGCAACAAACTGTTAGTAGCATTACCGCCACTTACTGGTATGGAGTGTGGTTCGTGATGGTTTAAATATTTATCCTGATACATTCTACCCTAACTTCTTCTAAACATACATTCACACATTCACACTTAAAAATATATACATATTTGTGCACAGCTTTGTATATCATTCCTTCACTCACAAACACACTTACTATAATTAAATTCTAGGAAATAATTTCGTTTTCTTTAGAAATCGAATAATTATTTGTATGTGTTTACTCCCTAATATTTTCCTCAGTATATCTAATAAATTAACCTTCTCCTTAATGTCTTCAAACTCTCTCCTCATATCTTCTCTCTTTTTCATATTTATGACATCCTAATATAACATGTTCTATAGTTTCATATTTATCACAGAAATCACATTTGCCCGTTTTATGTTTTTGTATTTTAAAAAGTGAATAATTAAGTCCTGTATGACCAAATCTTAACCTTGTTATCACTATAATAATAATAATAATAATAATAATGAATTTTATTTATAAAGCACTTTACATTTGACATCAAATCTCAAAGTGCTACATTTAAAAAAGGGAAAATTAAAACAAGTTTAAAAGACCATAACATTAAAAACAGTGTAAAAGACAATCATTAAAATCAATACATTAAAAGGCATACGTAGCCTATTAAAAAAAAAAATAAAAATTAAAATCAACTCTTTCCTCCTTTCTATTTCTTCTTCCATTTCTTCTTTCTCCTACCATCTTCTGAATTTTATAAAACCATCTTCCTGTTTTATCTTCATCCCACCTTTTTTTGCCAAACTTCCATAAGTTTCTCTTTAATAATACTCTTTCCTTCTGATTTACTTATTTTAACTATAAAACTAATAGAATGTTTAATTGCCCTTTTTGCCATTTTATCTGCCCTCTCGTTTCCTTCTACCCCAACATGTGCTGGAACCCACACAAATGTAACTATCAGCCCCATGTTTCGTATTCTGAACAGTGTATGATTTATTTCTAATAAAATGTCCATCCTACTATCTGTTTGCTTATTTTTTAAACTTAATAATGCAGAGCTTGAATCTGAACATATTGTTTTTAATGGTTTTATGTCTTCTACCCATTGTAACGCTAATAATATTGCCAACATTTCTCCTGTGTATACTGATAATCCATCTGTAATTCGTTTTCCTATTTTTATATTGAATTCTGGTCCTACAAATGCTATTCCTAGTTTCTCAGTTATTTTTGATGCGTCAGTATAAATTTGAATAAATTGATAATAACTGTCTAAATGTAACTGTACTAAATTTATATCTACCGTGTACGATTTATCTTGTTTCTTTTCCATTAGTGACATATCTACTGTTGCTTCTGGTAGAATCCAGGGAGGTATAATTGATACTGGTGTTGTTTGACTCATTTCTAAACTATTCATTTTATGTTTTTTATTTTTCAATTGTCCATCCAAAACTCCTCATTTCTTTCTTTTCTTTTTCCCAGCATGGATTTAAAATGTCCAAAGTTGGGTGATCCACATTATTTCCTTGTAAATTTAACCAGTAATTAATTTCTAATTTTGTGCTTCTTAAATCTAATGGCATTTCTCCCGTTTCTACTTCTAATGCTGCTGTTGGTGTGGTTTTAATGCTCCAGTACATAATCTTAGTGCCTGATGTTGGATAGTGTCTAATTTAACCAAATGTGTTTTAGCTGCTGAACCGTAAACTAAACAACCAAAGTCTATGTTGGATCTTATCATACTTGTGTAAATCTGTTTTAGTGATTTCCTATCTGCTCCCCAGTCACTGCCAGCCAAACATCTCAAAATATTCAAAAATTTCTTACATTTATCAACAACTTTTTGTATATGTATAGGCCATTTTAATTTTTCATCAAACCATAATCCTAAAAATGTTATACACTTGACCTGCTCTAAGTCTTGTTTATATAATTTGATTTCCTTGTTTATTTTTTTCTGAGTAAATAACATTACTTTCGTTTTATCAACTGAGAACTTAAATCCCCATTGCAACGCCCATTTCTCTATTTCAATAATAACCTTTTGTAATTTTTTAACAATAAAATCAACATTTTTCCCTCGTTTCCAAACAGCTCCATCATCTGCAAATAGTGAACACCCCATGTCTTTTTCAATATCTTTAAATACGTCATTTATCATAATTGAGAACAATAGTGGACTTATAATACTACCCTGCGGAGTTCCATTTTCTACTATACATTTTCCTGAGGTAGATTCTCCTATTCTAACTTGTATTTTCCTGCCTGTTAAAAAGTCTTTAATCCATTTAAATATTCTCCCTTTAATACCAAACTTGTATAATTTAATTAATAATCCATCCACCCACATCATGTCATATGCCTTTTCTATATCAAAGAATACAGCCGCTACACTTTCTTTATTTACTTGTGCTCTTCTAATTTCGTGCTCTAAACAGAGCGTTGGATCGTTAGTGCTCCTCCCTTTGAAAACCACTTTGATATTTTGATATATATCCTTTACTATTTAGATAATATACTAGTCTGTTATTAATCATTTTTCCATTATTTTACATAAATTAGATGTTAAGGCTATTGGTCTGTAGTTTTCTGGGTTTGAATGATCTTTTCCTGGTTTGGCTATTGGTATTATAATTGATTCCTTCCAGTTCAACGGTAATTTTCCCTCCTCCCATATTTTATTATATAGTTGTAATATTATATCTTTAGATTCTTCACTAAGTTGCCTTATCATTCTATACCAGATTTGGTCTTTACCTGGTGCTGTATTTTTTGTCTTTTTAAGTGCATTGTTCAATTCCGTTTTTGTAAACTCAACATTAAAAAAATTATTTGTTTCTTCAACGCTCTCGTAATATAATCTTTATATTTAATTTTTGTATTTTCTCTACCTTTTCTTCCATTTTGACTAATATTATTTGAACTATGAATTTTACTAAACGTTCTTGCCAATATTTCAACTTTATCTTCATCTCTTATTATGTTTGTATCATCTATTTTTAGTACAGGATAGTCAAACTCTCTTTTTATACCATTCATTATTTTGATTACCTTCCAATTTTCTCTATTTTGGTTTCTTTCCCTATCGTATTACAACATTTTTTCCAATATTCTCTTTTTGCATTCTTTATAGTTCTCCTTACTATTGCTTGTTTTCTTTTATAATCAATTATTTTTTTATAAATTGGATTATGTTTGAGTGTCTTAAATGCTTTATTTCTTAACTTTATTGCTTCTTTACACTCATTTGTCCACCATGGAAGCATTTTCTTATCATTCTTACTCCCTGATTTCTTTATAGAATTATCTGCTGCTACCATTATTATTTTACCAATTATTAAATTTAAATCATTTATATCCATACTCATGTCTACTTTTTCTAAGTTTATTTGACTCAAATATCTAAATTTAGTCCAGTCAGCCCTATTATTTAAATGTAGCCCTACTCTTACTATTATGGGGTAATGATCGCTACCGGTTGTAGATTTTTTACCAATGAACCAATCACAAATACCAGCTAAAACATTTGAGACAATTGTTAAATCAATAACTGATTCCATCCCCGTTCTTATATTGATTCTTGTTCCCTTTCCATCATTAATACATCTAGATTTTTCATTTCCATTATTTCTTCTATAATTTGTCCGTTTTTATCATAATATTTACCCCACACTGTACTATTTGCATTAAAATCTCCACACCAAATTACCTTCCCTTCCAAATATTCAGTTAACTCCTCCATTATTTCAATCCATAATGTTTTACATGGATTATAAAAATGTATTATTTTTAATTTACCTTCTTTTTCCCATATCTCAATTACCACTTATTCTAGTTCTTTCCCCAATATCTGATATTGTATTCCTTTTTTGATAAATATTCCACATCCTCCTCCACTTCCCTCTGGTCGATCTCTTCTTACACTATCATATCCTTTGATCACAAAATCTAATCTTGTTTTTAACCATGTTTCCTGAACACAAACAATTTCCGGTTGTTCTTCCAGCTCATCAATATAACCTTTAAGCTCCTGTCCATTAGCGATTAAACTTCTAGCGTTCCATTGTAGTATTAGCATGAACCGTTTTCACCCGAAGGTCCTGCTCTCCCATCTTCCTCCAACTTTTTATTTATGTTCTCCCATGATCCCTCTTTAAATCCCAAAAACTTTTCAGCTCCTCTCACTATTATTTTAATCTTCTCAGTTTTGTGTTTGTCTTGGTCAGTGCAGTTGATAACATAAGCTATGAATAATATTATTTTTCCACTGGAATTGTGGCTTTTTCTTCTGTCTGTACTTTGCTTTGTTGTGTAGTTTGTCTCACTGTTTGTTTAATCTCTCTTGTTTCCTGTTCCTTTACATTCTTAACTGCTTCTGCATAGCTTATGTTTTTAGTTGTTTTAATCTGTACGATTTCTTTTGCCCTTTTCCTTACTTCACATCCTCCAAACGTGACTCTATGGTTCCCTCCACAGTTACATTTTTCTTGTTCTTCTTTACACTCTTCTAATGTGTGATCTTCTCCACATTTTGGGCATCTTTGCCTCCCTTTGCAGACTGCTGCTATGTGTCCATATCTTTGGCATTTGAAACACCGAAGTGGTGGAGGTACATATGGCCTGACCTGAAAATTGAGGAATCCTATTTTGATGTTTTTTGGCAGCTCTTCATTTTCAAATTCAATAAGGATTGACAAGCTTCCTACTCTTTCTCCATTCACTGTTTTTGACAATCTTTTCAAGTTGTTCACCTTTGCACCCACAACAATTCTCTTGATTTTATCAAGATCTTCATCAAGAGGATCCCATAAATCACTCCTCTAATTTTTTTATTTTCTCCCATGATTTTTTTCTCCAGTTCTTTTGCAAATACTCTCCACATTTAAAGCCTTATTCTTCTGTTCTATATCTTTACATATTACCAATAGGTTTCCGTCTCTCAAAATCTTTACCATTTCAACATCTCCAATTTTCTTTTTTATTTCTCTTGACACCACAATGGGACTGATTTTATCCTTTTCTTCCTCACTTTTAAGTTTTAATATTACTTTAAATTCCTCCCTCAACTTTCCTCCTAACCACCCTTTCTTCTTCTGAGCTACTTCCTTCCAATTCCCGTTTGCTACCTTGACTGTCGCCTTTTCCCCTTCCTTCATCAGTTTTATTTCTTCCACGACCTCTCCCTCTTCCCGCAGGCGTCCACCCTTCAAAATCCTCGTCTTCCTCATTTCCTATCTCCATTTCCATCCGAACCATTCACATACCAGTTAATGCCAAATCCGCCTTTTCAAAAGTAATGTTTCTGCTTTTGATTTTTCCGCGTCCAGCACAAACGTTCACCACACGTGCTCCACCAAGTTTTCGACGTAATGTCTCCATCCTTCATTTCTTCTTCTTCTTCTTGTTTTTAATGGCGGTTGGCAAACAACTAAATGGTGCATTACCGCCACCAACCAGTAAGGAGTGTGGATCAGGACAGACATGCTCAAAAAAAAAAAAACTAAATTCTTTTCGCTAAACCTGTAGCCAATAAATAACGAAACATAATTCTATAACTTGAATCATAAATACTTTTCCTTAAAATATTTGTTAGACAATACTTTTGTTTTTCCTTTGTCAGACTCCGTATCAATTGTGTTCTTTGTCTTTGAAACCTCCTACAGGTATACATTACGTGTTCTAGTGTTTCATTTTCCCCACATTCATCACATCTTCCTGTTTCACGTTTTCCCATTAATCGTAACGCTGAATTAAGTCCTGTATGTCCCAACCGTAGTCTAGTTATTATCTTTTCCTTATTCTGTTCCTCCCAATTTTCCTCGAATTTCACCAACCTTCCTTTGTATTCTATAAAGCCATCTTCCTTTTATATCTTCTTCCCACTGTTTTTGCCAATCTTCTCGGATCTTTCTTTTAATAATACTTTTAACTTCTGTTTTACTCATATCGATTCTTATATCACTTTTACTTTGGCTTATCGATTCTTTAGCTTTCTTATCAGCCATTTCATTACCTTTCACTCCTATATGTGCAGGAACCCAAAGAAAAACTACTGATAATCCCATCATCTGAATACGATATAAAATTTGTAGAATTTCTAGTAAAATATCTGGACGGCTCTCTGAATGATTTCTTTGTATACTGATTAATGATGAACTTGAATCTGAACATATAACAGCTCTTAATGGTCTCACTTCCTCAATCCATTCTATAGCAACCATCAATGCAATCATTTCTGCCGTATAAACAGATATTCCTTCATTTCATTTCCTCCCTATATGCAGTTTAAACTCTGGAATTATTACACCTATTCCAGTTTGTCCTACTTGATTTTTTGATGCATCTGTATATATTTTTACATAATTATAAAACTGTTCTATATATTCCTCCACTATTATGGAGTTACATATATACATTTTATCTCTATTTTTCTTTTCCAATATTGTTAAATCCACTGTTACATCAGGTAAAATCCATGGTGGTATTCTTGATAATGGTACTGTTTGACTAATGTTTAAATGATTTAATCCTAATTCTGTTGCTTTCTGATCAATTATCCAACCAAATGACTTATTATCAGCTTTCTTTCTCACTACAGGGATGTAGCGTTACCTGCGTAGGATGGTTTTGATTGTGTCCTTTCAATTGAACCCAGTAATTTGATGACAATTGCATCCTTCTCAGTGCTAACGGCATTTCACCCACCTCCACCTGTAAAGCTGATGTTGAAGTTGTCCTGACTGCTCCAGTTATTAAACGCAATGCTTGATATTGTATTGTATCCAATTTTTTAAGTACTGTCTCTGATGCTGATCCATATACTATACTTCCATAATCAATCGTAGATCTAATTAGATTTATATAAATTAATCTTATAGCTTTCCTATCTGCTCCCCATTCATACCCAACTAAACATCTCATTATATTAAGAATCTTTTTACATTTTTCTATAACCTTAGATATGTGCACTTTCCAGGATAATTTTTCATCAAACCACACTCCTACATCCTTCATTCCTGGAGGGAAATATCTGATTTAATCTCCCCATTAAGCAGAGATTATGGTTTGATCCGGAAATAAACCCCCACCAGGCTCTCCAGTTGGTTCCTTCCTGGAAGTTTGCGCAACAAGGAATATTCGGTGAGAACTTTATGGATACTTTCCCACTGGATAAATAATCCAGAATAATCCGGAATTATCCTCTTTCCTGACAAAGAATCAATGAAGCGGATCAGAACCAGAGGAAAGTTCTGGTTCCGAAGGTTCTGAGTGAGCAGCTCAGATTCTTCCGTTTCCTGAACTCATAGGCCCTCCTCCTCCTCTTCCTCCTCCGGATATCGTCCGACCCGCAGCTGTCGGTCCTCCTCCTCCTTCCGGACCGGACCGGACCGGGCCGCAGGGGGACCCGGTCGGAACCGCTGGCGGCGATGAGGCAGTGGAAGAAGCTGCTGCTGGCCTCCGTCCTGCTGCTCTCCGCGCTCCTCCTGCTGGGTTCGGTCAGACAGCCCGCCGAACCGCACCTCCTCCCCGCAGAGGAGTACCGCCTGATCTCCCCGCTCACCTACCGGTACCTGCTGAGCCCCCCCGGGCCGTGCCGGGACAGCAGCCCCTTCCTGGTGCTCCTGGTTCCGGTGGCGCCTCAGCAGGCGGCGGCCCGGCGGGCCGTGAGGGGGACGTGGGGGGGCCCCAGGGGGGGCACCTTGACCCTGTTCTTCTCGGGGATCCCAGCGGAGGGGCTGCAGTCTCCCCAGCAGAGGGCGCTGGAGGAGGAGAGCGCGCAGCATGCAGACATCATCCAGATGGACTTCATGGACAGCTACCAGAACCTGACCATCAAGACCCTGATGATGATGGGCTGGCTGGGGGCCCACTGCCCCGGGGCCCCCTACGCCATGAAGGTGGACTCTGACATCTTCCTCAACATCTTCCTCCTCCTCCGGCGCCTCCGGACCGCCTCCAGGGTGGGCTTCATCACCGGCAACGTCATCAGCGACGGCCGGCCCCGGAGGGACCCCAGCAGCAAGTGGTTCCTGTCAGAGCGGCTCTTCCCTGAGGAGCGCTTCCCCCCCTACCTGTCCGGAGCCGCCTACGTCTTCTCCTCCGACATGGCGCCCCGCATCTCCTGGGCCTCCAGGTTCGTGCGTCCGATTCCTCTGGAGGACGTCTACGTGGGTCTGTGTCTGCGGCTGCTGGGGGTCCGGCCGGTCTACTCCCTCAGCCTGCCGCTCTTCAGGAACCTCTTCCAGCTGCAGAAGCTGCAGTATGACCGCTGCAGCTTCTCCAGGATCATCATCGTTAACGGCTTCCAGCCGGCAGAGCTGCTGCGGATCTGGCCGGACTTCTCTGCAGGTCAGGCGGCCTGCCTGTAGCTGCAGGGGGGGGGGGGGGGGGGGGGGGGGGGGGGTTAGCTGCTGCTGCAAACATCCATGAAACCAGACACTCACTGGGGGAGTCAGGAGATCCTGAGAGGAACCTTTTCAGGACATCAAAGAAGAAGAATCACAACAACTATTATTATTATTATTATTATTATTATGAGTAAAAGCTGAAAATGTTTGGATCCTTTAGAACTTTGTTCTGGATTCTGTTTGTTTTAAGCTGATATGAATCAGGAGGTCTGGACCTCAGGGACCTGATGGTTCTGGGTCAGATTGGTTCTGGACCTGATGTTTCCGGGTTAGATTGGTTCTGGACCTGATGGTTCCGGGTTAGATTGGTTCTGGACCTGATGGTTCCGGGTTAGATTGGTTCTGGACCTGATGGTTCTGGGTCAGATTGGTTCTGGACCTGATGTTTCCGGGTTAGATTGGTTCTGGACCTGATGGTTCCGGGTTAGATTGGTTCTGGACCTGATGGTTCCGGGTCAGATTGGTTCTGGACCTGATGGCTCTGGGTCAGATTGGTTCTGGACCTGATGGTTCCGGGTTAGATTGGTTCTGGACCTGATGGTTCTGGGTCAGATTGGTTCTGGACCTGATGGTTCCGGGTCAGATTGGTTCTGTATCTGATGGTTCTGGGTCAGATTGGTTCTGGACCTGATGGTTCCGGGTCAGATTGGTTCTGAGAAAAAAAATCTAAATAAGTTTATTAAAAGTTTATTAAACTTTGATTCTAATCCAGATATTTGCTGCAGGAGAGATTTTATTATTTTTATAGGTGAGATGTTTTCACTGTGGTCTTCATTAGGTGCCTAAACTCTGACTTCCAACACTGATCTATGTGTTCTATATCTAGGATTAAACGGTGGGAGGTCTGTCAGTCCTGCTGCTTCTGGAGGGTCTAGATGATGATGATGATGAAGAGGAGGAGTGACTGTAGGGCAGCAGGTTCTCCTAACTCCTTCATTTCCTGTCTCTGTCAATGGGAAACCAGGAAGCAGCTGAATGTCTTCCTGAAAACATAGATCTATGTGTCCTAGAATATCTAAACTAACTTGCCTTCACTGATTCTACTGCTGCTTTGCCGACTGGTGGCGTACTTCCTGCTGAGCGCCAACAGGGGGCGGTGTACGCTAAATGATAAAGATAGACTGCCTTCTAGAAGTGCTGCCTTCAGTCTAATTGAAGCAGATCTATGTTGCTATGGCTAACCCTGTCTTGATGTGCTGTAAACCAAAAAGCTGAGCTATTTCTACCTCAGAGGGAGACCCGCCTCCATCAGACGGCGTCCTGATGATGTCATCGACCAGCTGCTGCTCCACATTAATGCTGTTTTCTAACTGACTAATAAACTCTGTTAAAAAAGCTTTTTCCTGCTTCATCCTTGATGATTCAAGATGTAAATAAATTATTTTCTTTCACAGTTTGCTCCCATGATGAGAAACTTTCTCCTTTTCAGTAGTTTTTGCTGCTGCTTCACTCTAGGATAGAAAGATGAGGCATAGATTGGTCTGCAGCAGCCTGATGATCCCAGGAAAACAGACACAAACACTTCCTCTGGTTTTTGCACGGAGGAGTCTGGTGATGCTGTGGGAGGCGCTGACCTGTCTGTACCTCAGAGGCCCCTCTGGCTCCTCCCCTTCAGGCCAGACCGGCCCGCTGCTCGGAGCATCCAGAACCTTCCTCTGATTGGATGACGGCAGCTGGGAGGAGCTTCCTGGTGAGCAGGAAGCTCTTTGGGGGCCTGGATTTCACCCGGGGGTCAAACCTTCATCAGACGGGCTGCAATCTGTGGAGTGGATGAATCTGACCGTTCCGGATGAGTGGATGAATCTGACCGGATGAGTGGATGAATCTGACCGGATCGGATGAGTGGATGAATCTGACCGTTCTGGATGAGTGGATGAATCGGATCAGATGAGTGGATGAATCTGACCGGATCAGATGAGTGGATGAATCTGACCGTTCTGGATGAGTGGATGAATCGGATCAGATGAGTGGATGAATCTGACCGGATGAGTGGATGAATCTGACCGGATCAGATGAGTGGATGAATCTGACCGTTCTGGATGAGTGGATGAATCGGATCAGATGAGTGGATGAATCTGACCGGATGAGTGGATGAATCTGACCGGATCAGATGAGTGGATGAATCTGACCGTTCTGGATGAGTGGATGAATCGGATCAGATGAGTGGATGAATCTGACCGGATGAGTGGATGAATCTGACCGGATCAGATGAGTGGATGAATCTGACCGTTCTGGATGAGTGGATGAATCTGATCGGATGAGTGGATGAATCTGACCGGATCAGATGAGTGGATGAATCTGACCGTTCCGGATGAGTGGATGAATCGGATCAGATGAGTGGATGAATCTGACCGTTCTGGATGAGTGGATGAATCTGATCGGATGAGTGGATGAATCTGATCGGATGAGTGGATGAATCTGACCGGATGAGTGGATGAATCTGACCGGATCGGATGAGTGGATGAATCTGACCGTTCTGGATGAGTGGATGAATCGGATCGGATGAGTGGATGAATCTGACCGTTCTGGATGAGTGGATGAATCGGATCGGATGAGTGGATGAATCTGACCGTTCTGGATGAGTGGATGAATCTGACCGGATCGGATGAGTGGATGAATCTGATCGGATGAGTGGATGAATCTGACCGGATCAGATGAGTGGATGAATCTGACCGTTCCGGATGAGTGGATGAATCTGATCGGATGAATCTGACCGTTCTGGATGAGTGGATGAATCTGACCGTTCTGGATGACTGGATGAATCTGAGTGGATGAATCTGACTGGATGAATCTGACCGGATCGGATGAGTGGATGAATCTGACTGGATGAATCTGACCGGATCGGATGAGTGGATGAATCTGACCGTTCCAGATGAATGAATGAAACCTCTGAGGATGAAAATAAACAGCTTTAATGGCGGCTGATGATCACAGCAGCAGAACCAGTGAGCGGCTCCAGAACCAGTGGCAGATCCAGTCTCAGCCCAGTGGCAGATCCAGAGATCCAGTAGCTCAGCGTTACTGAGCTCCTCCAGTGGATGGCGCTGTGCTGCAGTGAACTGATCTGGATCCTCAGCTTCCTCTGGAAAAACCTGAGAATGACTGAATGACAGGAAGGGGCAAAGGGGTCAGAGGTCACAGTGAGGGGTCCAAACGCCCCCCCCAACTCATGTAAATGCTGATTGTTTTTTCCAGATCTCTGCTCTATTAATAAAGATCTATGAATTTAGTCTCTATTTTTCTAGATGTTTTAAAGATGCTGAATATTTCCTCATTGGAAATAAAACTTTTCTAACTTTTAAAACTATGGCAGCATTTCTTTATTTGATGGATTGATTGGTGATAAAATGGAACTAAAAACACAGATCATGAATAAAACATAATAGATGATCAACTTTTACCGCCTCTTTTCTCTTTGATCAGTTTTGATCAAACGGATCTTTTTTTCATTTGACCTTTTTAATCTTAGTAACCGGCTGAAGGAATGACCATCAGTCAGTCTCTCCCTGTGGGCGGAGCTTCATCCGCCGACGGTTTCATTGCTGCCGCTGCCTAGGCAACCACACAGGCACGCACACAGGAAAGGGCGCGCGTCCCCGCGCTGTGCGCTGAGAGGCTTCCTGATAGATGTGAGCCTTCAGCGGCTCTTTGAACAGCTGCTCTTCTTCCTCGCTCCTGATTCTGGGTAAATATTCGCACCCTTTCTTCTTCTGCAACTTTTCATGTGGATCATGTTTCCTGGGAAGATCCAGTTAGCCAGAGAATTCCAGGATGTGGAGGAGAACAGGAACCTTTTCTGCTGAGCTTTGCAGGCAGGGAGAAGCTGAAGCTTCAGAGCATGTAGTGGATCAGAACCGGATCAGAACCAGATCAGAACCTGACAGCTTGGTTTGCAGCCAGATTTCTCAAACTTTAACTTCACTTTGGGAAGTTGATTCACTTTATTCTGAGTGTCATGGTCAGGCTGAGCTCTGCTCCACCCAGCAGGGCAGAGGTGGAGCAGAGACCATGCATCTCCTCTCACATCATGCTGACATGATGTTAACGTCTGCCAGGCGCTCGCTGCTCAGTCAGCTCAGCCTGCAGGCGTCTGCGCTTTCTGCTGGTTAGTTGTTGCATGTTTGTGGCTTCCTCTCAGTATCTTCTACCTACAGGATGCAGAAAGCAAACTCTGAGCTGTTTAGACACGCTTTGTCCTTCCTCATATCTAACTATTTCATCCTAAAGCAAAAATCAAATCTAATTTTCTTGTTTTAATGAAGCTTCACTGAATCTAAGAGGCAGGTAGGAACTAATGATAGTTTCTGACAGGATGAACATCTAAAACCTCTGCTGTCCTTCAGAAATCCCTGGACTGTTCAGGATGAACTCAGAAGGGTCGGTCAGGCCTCCAGGGTTTGTCTGAGAACATTAGAGAAGAAGCAGCAGCATGACGAGCCTGAGCAGAGATGATGAGCAGCAGAGCTGTGGTTAGAAGCAGCCGTCGTCCTGACGACCAAAATGGACGTCTTCAGGTTCTCTGCTTCCAGCCTTAATGGAGGAACAAACTTCTTCTGCAGTGGAACGATCACTACAGAATGGCCTAGTCAAAGTACAGAACAGATGTTTACAGTTAAACAGAGAAAAGATTTGAAAGTTTCGTGCCCAGAGTCACCATTCAGCTTTACTTTGATTCGGTCAACAGTTTGGAGAAACGCAGCAGGTTCTAACAGGTGGTCAAACAGCTTCCAGGTTCACCACCGATCACATGGTGAAGTCTGCAGACGACACCACGGCGGTGGGCCTCATCAGAGACGACAACCACCTGGACTACAGAGAGGAGGTGGAGCAGCTGGTGGAGCAGAGATAACAGCCTGATCCTGAAGGTGGAGAAGACCAAGGAGATCATGGTGGACTTCAGGAAGAAGCGGCCTAACCACGCTCCACTGCTCATCAACAGCTCAGCTGTAGAGGTGGTCAGCAGCACCACATTCATCCCCCCATGGCTGGTTCAGAGTATTTCTACCCTTCAGGAAGAAGCTCCACGTGCAGCAGCTTCCCTCATTAGTCTCACTATTCCACATCATGAGGTTTATAGAAAGGCTCACTAATGAGGAAAGTATTCAGTCAGAGTGTTTGGTACTTTGTTCCACGTGAGGAACTCTGCACTATGTTCAGAGCTCCTGGTTGTTCTGGGTTCAGCGATGAGAGGCCTTTGACCTCTGACCTCTGACCTGGTCTCCATCCCACCATCCAACAAGTGGCCCGTTGTTCTCAGAGGAACGGTCTCAGTGCATCCTCACTGCAGCGTGATGAAGCCCAGTTGGTTTAGCTGCTGTGTGCCTGCAGAGATGATGCAGGTGGAGGCGGACTGGATGAATTCCCCAGAGGATAACATGCATTTGGAAAATCATTGCTTTACATGTTTGATTTCTTCATTTAATTTCACTTATTTCCTTAGACTCTGCTTTGTATTTATTCTAACGTCCACTTAGATGGAATTCACTGCAATTAAATTCATCTGGACTTTTTGACTATAAATTAAAATGGATTCCATTGACCGATGCTTTTTCACATGTAGTTAAAAAAACAGTTTTTTTCCCCACTGTTTTGGTGGATTTCCTGTTTCCTTACCGGCTTGTTTTGTCTGTCTGACCGCCGTTGTGGAAATCGACTAGTGAAGATAGACCAGCTAGCAGAGCGAGGTGCGAGAGAACGTTGGGACCCTTTTTCCACCTGGATCCCCGCTCTTTATAGCCCTCATGTCCCTCCGTTGTCACACAACCCCCCCCTCTTCCTCACCGCCTCGGACGTATCTAGACCCACAGCTAGTTCCTGATTGGCCCACTGGCGTTGTGGCGTGGAATAACACAGCGCAGACTAGAGCAGGGAATATTAGCCCGAGAGGTCCCGTCGGGTTCGGGCTGTACTTTTCATTATTTCATTCGGGCCGGGCCGGGCTCGGGCTTTAAACCGTTATACAGTGGGGCAAAAAAGTATTTAGTCAGCCACCAATAGTGCAAGTTCTCCCACTCAAAAAGATGAGAGAGGCCGGTAATTTTCATCATAGATATACGTCAACTATGAGAGACAAAATGAGAAAAAAAATCCAGAAAATCACATTGTCTGATTTTTAAAGAATTTATTTGCAAAATATGGTGGAAAATAAGTATTTGGTCAGTTACAAACAAGCAAGATTTCTTGCTCTCACAGACCTGTAACTTCTTCTGTAAGAGGCTCCTCTGTCCTCCACTCGTTACCTTCATTAATGGCACCTGTTTGAACCCGTTATCAGTATAAAAGACACCTGTCCACAACCTCAAACAGTCACACTCTAAACTCCACCATGGCCAAAACTAGAGAGCTGTCAAAGGACACCCGAAACAAAATGATAGACCTGCACCAGGCTGGGAAGTCTGAATCTGCAATAGGTAAACAGCTTGGTGTGAAGAAATCAACTGTGGGATCAATTATTAGAAAATGGAAAACATACAAGACCACTGATAATCTTCCTCGATCTGGGGCTCCACGCAAGATCTCACCCCGTGGGGTCAAAATGATCACAAGAACGGTGAGTAAAAATCCCAGAACCACACGGGGGGACCTAGTGAATGACCTGCAGAGAGCTGGGACCAAAGTAACAAAGGCTACCATCAGTAACACACTACGCCGCCAGGGACTCAAATCCTGCAGTGCCAGACGTGTCCCCCTGCTTAAGCCAGTACATGTCAAGGCCCGTCTCAAGTTTGCTAGAGAGCATTTGGATGATCCAGACGATGACTGGGAGAATATCATATGGTCAGATGAAACCAAAATAGAACCTTTTGGTAAAAACTCTACTCGTCGTGTTTGGAGGAGAGAGAATGCTGAGTTGCATCCAAAGAACACCATACCTACAGTGAAGCATGGGGGTGGAAACATCATGCTTTGGGGCTGTTTTTCTGCTAAGGGACCAGGACGACTGATCCGTGTGAAGGAAACAATGAATGAGGCCATGTATCGTCAAATTTTGAGTGAAAACCTCCTTCCATCAGCAAGGGCATTGAAGATGAAACGTGGCTGGGTCTTTCAGCATGACAATGATCCCAAACACACCGCCCGGGTAACGAAGGAGTGGCTTCGTAAGAAGCATTTCAAGGTCCTGGAGTGGCCTAGCCAGTCTCCAGATCTCAACCCCATAGAAAATCTTTGGAGGGAGTTGAAAGTCTGTGTTGCCCAGCGACAGCCCCAGAACATCACTGCTCTAGAGGAGATCTGCATGGAGGAATGGGCCAAAATACCAGCAACAGTGTGTGAAAACCTTGTGAAGACTTACAGAAAACGTTTGATCTCTGTCATTGCCAACAAAGGGTATATAACAAAGTATTGAGATGAACTTTTGTTATAGACCAAATACTTATTTTCCACCATATTTTGCAAATAAATTCTTTAAAAAACAGAAAATGTGATTTTCTGGATTTTTTTTCTCATTTTGTCTCTCATAGTTGAGGTATATCTATGATGAAAATTACCGACCTCTCTCATCTTTTTAAGTGGGAGAACTTGCACTATTGGTGGCTGACTAAATACTTTTTTGCCCCACTGTATGCGCGGCAAATAAATGATCATGTGATAACGTTCGATGGTCAGAGATTTATTTTAACCTAGAAGTAGCCTAGCCTACTTGTTCAGACATCTGTGGGCTTACTTTGAATAAAGAATAATAAAAATGTAGCATAGGCTTACAGAAGATTAATCAAGCGCAAGATTTTTATTTGCCTCGTGTGGGTCATGTTAAGATAAAATAGCGCTGTTTTTTTGTTGATGCTTGTTATTTTTTCTTTTAACTTCCTTGGTCAGAGAATATATTTAAGCCTATAATTAAGTTCTTGTTCAGACATCTAGGCTAACTATTCTGAATAAAAATAGTAAAAATATACAGCAAAAATGATTCATTCTTGACTGATTGTGATATGCGCACAATTGAAAAATGTCGGGCTGCAAACGGGTCGGGCTCTACGAAGCTGTCAATCATAACGGGCCGGGCCGGGCACGGGCCTGGTTCTTTCGGACTGGGGTCGGTTTCGGGCTGACTTTCAAGGCCCGTTTCATGCTCTAGCGCAGACCACGCTTC
This sequence comes from Cyprinodon diabolis, assembly GCA_030533445.1. Lineage (NCBI taxonomy): Eukaryota > Metazoa > Chordata > Actinopteri > Cyprinodontiformes > Cyprinodontidae > Cyprinodon > Cyprinodon diabolis. The sequence continues at coordinate 784,110 of CM060073.1, read as the reverse complement.
AATGTTGGGCAGAAATCAAAAATATCTACGACAGGCTCACTGTGACACGCTTCTGCAGGAAGATAAGCAGCCTTTTAACCTACCTAACGCTAACCCTACCTAACACTAACCCTACCTAATGCTAACTCTACCTAACGCTAACCCTAACACTAACCCTACCTAATGCTACACCTACCTAACGCTAACCCTAACACTAACCCTACCTAATGCTACACCTACCTAAAGCTAACCCTACCTAACACTAACCCTACCTAATGCTAACTCTACCTAACGCTAACCCTACCTAACGCTAATCCTACCTAACGCTAACCCTACCTAACGCTAACCCTACCTAAGGCTAACCCTACCTAACGCTAACCCTACCTAAGGCTAACCCTACCTAAGGCTAACCCTACCTAACGCTAACCCTACCTAACGCTAACCCTACCTAACATTAACCCTACCTAACGCTAACCCGAAGGAAAATGATAAAAAGCAGCATGATGGTGTTGATGGTGTTAGCGTGTTAGCATGTGCTTCCCACCGTGGAGAGAATAGTCTGACCTTCCCTGCTGTCACACTGTGGCTGAAAGAAGGTCAGAATTTAGTGAAGGTTTCTATCCAGCATAGAAACAGCTGATAATGGAGGCCGGTGACATCAGCCTGGGAACAACTGACCCTTTACTGAAAATGTAGGACTTATGATTTTCAAAATGGTGGCGCCTAAAGGCAGCAGCGTGCAACAACTCAACTAAATATGCTGCTTACAATGCTACAAACTAGGCATTGATCCTGTATATGTAGCTCAGAACCTCTGGATTCCTAGCTCTATGCACTGCCCACTAGCCCCCCCCCAAATAGATCAGCTTTGCTCACACTATCAAGTTTGACCTCCGTCAGTAGATGAGGACGGTGAGCTAAGAGCTATTGGAGGAAAGCCTCTTCTAGTTGCGTAGTGTGTTGCTGTCTGAGGCTCCCATTATGCAGCGTCTTTGTCTCTCCCTGTGAAGTGGAACGCGCTCCGCCTGGCGTCATGAGTGGGACGGTAGAACCAAAGCTTCTCTTTGATCCAGACCGCTCTAATGCTGATAAATGCAGGATTTGGTCTTTGTTTTCTGTAGTCCTGCTTCTTTAAGTTTATTTGCAGGAGGAATTTTCATTCATGTAAGAGACTGAATCCAGAAAAATAAAACCGGCAGATATATTGTAATTCAGTGAAAGGGTGGAGTGAGAGTAAAAAAATATGCAGGGGGGGGTGGGGGTTCACTGCAGTGGCTGGAAGTTGGAGGGGGTTCTTCTGGGAGTTGCAGGGAAGTGGGCTGCCATTCAGCTGGCGTTTGACTGGGGAGGGCCATTTGAACCTCTAACCCTCCTCATCTGCCTGTCTGTCCCAGCAGACCCCTCCAGGATGTGTGATGTGGACACGTCCTCAGAGCCCACCAGTCCCACGCTGTCCACCGAGTCCTCAGACCAGTGCTACCATGTGGACCGCTGGCAGAAGCTCCGCACAGCTGTGCGCAAACTGGAGTTCTGGGAAAACTTCAGTGCTGAACCTATTGGGAGCGGATTCTTCTCCAGAGTCTATAAGGTAGCTCCTCTGCTCTGCCTCTGAGCCGTCATCAAAGCCTGCTTTGTCTGAGACTAACAACATTCCTGCCATTCTGTTCGGCCCACCAGCTGTAGAAACTGTGTGGGCTCAACATTTCCCACCTTACATAATTCTGATTGTGAAGCTAATTTAGCTGCACAACAACAGGGAGAGTAGCTGAGGGAACTGATGCTGATGAAATGAGGATGAGGAGTTAGCATCAGTTAGTCCAGGCTGGGAGAACGTCTTTATCCTAAATCCTCATTTCTCTACAGACATTTCCATCCTAACAATTCTGCTCCTTCCTCCTTTGATTCATCAACTTTCCTTCACATCAGTCAGACTCACCAACCTACAGTCTCCCCTGGTCCTACTTCCTGTTTTACCCACCCTGACTTCCCTTCTGTAACCCTCTAGTAATAATAGCTCCCCAAATCTATTTAGTGTATTTCTATAGCTCTAATTCACATCATGTCATCTCAGGTCACTTTCCAGTTCACCAGATCATCCAGTCAGATTGATTCAAAGTTTTCTATCTAAGGAAAACCAGCTGATTGCATCGACTCATTGACTCTTCAGCAATCCCTCACACTAAGCATGCTTGTAGCGACAGTGGAGAGGAAAAACTCCCTTTGAACAGGAAGAAACCTCCAGCAGAACCAGGCTCAGTGTGAGCGGCCATCTGCTGAGGCCCACTGGGGTTCAAGGAGACAGAAGCAGACATAGAAAAAGAAGCATAGATACAAAAGGCAACTGTCAACCAGCTCCACAGGCGGCCCCGTCCAGGAAACACACAGCCAGGCAGACGAGCTCCGAGCCAGCTCCCATGTCAGAGGATGAAGAGAGCACATCCAGTTAGTCACAGTCAGAGAAACAGGACTACACTGGAAAACAGGCCAAGCTGCAACATCTAGAAACAAAGGTGTTGATGGCAGCAGCACAGCTGATGTTTCTCTCCAGGATGGAGTCACAGCCAAACAGGAACAGACATGTAATGTAGATGTGCCATTTAAGTTCTTCTTTCTTTAGCAGGATGTAGACCAGCCTTCAGTTTGACCTCCTATATGAAGCTGTATTATAACTGTTTGTTGACGATTCTACCTGGTGGCTGCCATGTTGGTTACCAAGCACTTAGCTTAGCTCTGTGTCATTTCAGTTTTTTCTACAACTGACTGGTTTCCAGATTTTTCTTTTCATGACTTTAACATGTATTTTATAAACAGTTCGTCCTTAAACACTGGAGAAAGTCTGAAAGCTTTTAAAAGCACAGATGCTGATTGGCTGGTCGGGTTATTGACCTGAAAATCTGGCATGTGAAGAATAAGAAGATATTTTTATATAGAGTAAAGGTTATTCTCCATGATCTTTATGTCAGCTCTATTTAAACAGCTAAGCAATCTATGATCTCTGTAGCAGAACCTTCAGATCTTAAAGCTATAGTGGAGGATCTACATGATTTTTTGAAAAGACCCACCCTCTCCACTTTAAAAAAAATGCACATGCCCAACCCTGTGGGGTTGGGCATGTGCACGCTCTGTGCGCTCTGTGCACATGTCTCGTGCACGCTCTGTTTAAAAGTAAATGTTTGCATCGTTTATACAAGCTAACTTTCCAAAGCTTTTTTCCACCATGTCTGACTCACCAGCGGTCGGTGAAAATGGGGACGAGCACGGAGGACGCCCTTACATAAACATACCACCAGAATGACTGGCAGCTAGGAGGACCACTGATTTAGATGATCCACCTGGAAATAAAACATCCTCCATTATACCTTTAAGATCAAATGCGCTTCTTTCACAAGGTTTCCAAACAGTGTAATCTAATCACTCTATTATCTGGGAAAACAAGAAGTAGAAGACTTTAGATGAAGTTGGCAGCCTAAGCTAGCTCTCCTGACGTCCTTTGAACCTGATAGACATGCAGAGACGCCTACTGCCTCCACGTTCAGTTAGTCCTTCAGATCGCTGCTAGCAGCCTGTGATGAAGATGATGATGCTCTTTTAGTAAGTGGTAAAAAGAGATATTTCGGCACAACATACCGACAGTGCGTCCCAAAGTAGTTATCCCTGCCAGAAGCTGTATTCCATCGTTAACGCACAGGAGACCAAGGCAGATACTCAATATGGTGGCTAGATTCAGACGTCTGTGACCTCGGCTGCAAGGGATCTAATGGAAATGAATTCATTGCCCGACGGGGAGACATTAGCAGTGAGAAGCTACTGGTGACACTCAGCTTTCTTAGACGGGTTACATTTCTCTGTAATTTGCAGTTTATCCTACAGAGAGAAAGACGAGTCACAATGTGAAGGCGTATCATGCAGCCTTCAAGCAGATGTGCTGGAAATATTCCCCCATGTGCAGAATTCAAAATCCCCTGACTTCAGTTAGCTTCTTAATGCTAATTTTTCTGACCAACAGATGAAATTACTCCCTTTAATAACAACAATAATGAAGCCATGTTAACAGATGATAAATGAAAGCGAAGTGGAAATATGGCCAGGCTCCAAGCTTAGAGTGGCTCAGGTTATCCTGAGCTATCTCTATAGTTCTGCTGCTATAGGCTTAGACTGCTGGAGGACATAGGGACCCCTTTTTCATCATTCTGCTTCATTCTATCTCTATTCTCCCACTCTGCAGAATCTGTTAGTTCAATCTCTAACGTTCTGCTCTCTCTGCTTTTTGTCATAGTAGCTTCATCTGGTCTGTTCCTGTTTGGCTGTGACTCCATCCTGGAGAGAAATATCAGCTGTGCTGCTGCCATCAACACCTTTGTTTCTAGATGTTGGAGCTTGGCCTGTTTTTCAGTGTAGTCCTGTTTCTCTCCTAAATATATCAATGGGCTCAGCTTGTACCCAACGGCTGCAGAGTTATCTGGGTGTCCCAAAAAGGTACCTCTTCTCAGGCCAGCATCTGGATCTACAGATCCAGCTGTCTGTCTAGCTGTGGCGATATCTGTTTCCACATCAACAACTAGGATATCATCTAGATACAGCCTCCTCCACAGTGAAAACACTCCAAGAAGACAGAATTGTTCAGGAAGCCGTAGCTGAAACACACCTTTAGATGATAGGTCCAGCTGAGTGGAGACACTGCTCCACAGGAAACATTTCCTGGATGTCCAACTAGAAGGACACCAGATAGCAGACCACTGGCTGACTTGAGGAGCGACTGCTGGGACTGATTGAAGGACAGGTGCACAGACAGGGGTCTACAGGTGGACAGACAGGGTGAATAGACAGGGGGATGGACAGGAGGATGGACAGGGGGATGGATAGGTGGACAGACAGGGGGATGGACAGGTGAATAGACAGCGGGATGGACAGGTGAATAGACAGGAGGATGGACAGGTGGACAGACAGGGTGATGGACAGGTGAATAGACAGGGTGATGGACAGGTGAATAGACAGGGGGATGGACAGGTGAAGAGACAGGAGGATGGACAGGTGGACAGACAGGGGGATGGATAGGTGGACAGACAGGGTGATGGACAGGTGAATAGACAGGAGGATGGACAGGTGAATAGACAGGGGGATGGATAGGTGGACAGACAGGGGGATGGACAGGTGAATAGACAGGGTGATGGACAGGTGAATAGACAGGGGGATGGACAGGTGAAGAGACAGGAGGATGGACAGGTGGACAGACAGGGGGATGGATAGGTGGACAGACAGGGTGATGGACAGGTGAATAGACAGGAGGATGGACAGGTGAATAGACAGGGGGATGGATAGGTGGACAGACAGGGGGATGGACAGGTGAATAGACAGGGTGATGGACAGGTGAATAGACAGGGGGATGGATAGGTGGACAGACAGGGGGACAGACAGGTGGATGGACAGTGGGTGGATAAGTGGACAGGTGAATAGACAGCGGGGTGGACAGGTGAATAGACAGGTAGACAGACAGGGGGATGGACAGGGGGATGGATAGGTGGACAGACATGGGATGGACAGGGGGATGGATAGGGGGATGGATAGGTGGACAGACAGGGGATGGACAGGTGAATAGACAGCGGGATGGACAGGTGAATAGACAGGAGGATGGACAGGTGGACAGACAGGGTGATGGACAGGTGAATAGACAGGGGGATGGACAGGTGGACAGACAGGGGATGGACAGGGGGATGGATAGGTGGACAGACAGGGGATGGACAGGGGGATGGATAGGTGGACAGATGGACAGTTTTTTCCAGGCCTGACTTCTGAGCTTTGCAGCCTTCAGAAATCCACCAGCCTTGTCTAAAGTAGCTCCCTGCTTTTCAGGTGACCCACAGCGGGACGAGGAAGGTGATGGTGGTGAAGATCTACAAAAACGATGTAGACCAAGACAGCATCGTGAGAGAGATCAGCCTCCTGCAGAAGCTCTCACACCCAAATGTTGTCAGGTGAAAACGCCGAGCTACTCTAGAGCTGAACCTCAGTCTGAAGCCAGAATTCTAGAAACTTCTTCCTGTCCACAGAGTCAGATCCTGAGCTTTCACACTTTAATCCCGATAAAACCTCCTTTAATAAAGACTAACCCGCTAAATGTGAATAAATAGTGAGCAAAGATTTCATTTTCACACTTAAGTGAAAGACCTGAAACTGTAAGTTGGTTTTTACCACCTTTGCTCTTCGTTCCAGATATCTGGGCATCTGTGTGAAAGAAGACAAGCTGTACCCGATCTTAGAGGTCCGTTGCTCTCCTCCGTCATCGTCTGACTTTATTTGGTTCGTCTGTTTCCAGACATGATAATGGTTTTCCATAAGAAGTCAGGGGTTCACTTCTTTAATAATTTAATGTCAGAATGGAAAAGTTAGCAGACCTCAGAGGGTGGCCTGATATCTCCTCCCTGCGTCTAACAGCTGATGGAACAACGTTCCTCTCACATCCAAAGATGCATTTTGAACGAAGGAGAAGATGGAGGGAGGGACCAACAAACAGCTGATCGTTACCATGAAGACACGAAGGCTGGGATCTGCAAGGATCTCAGAAAAAAAAGATAGAAATAAGTTTAATAATTAGGGGTTGATCTATAAAGATTCCTGCTCCATGGATAAAATGTGTGAATGTGAGATAGTAATGGTACTTTCTTAAAAATGATATTATTGAGTAATAATATTTATACTGCACTTCATAAGTAGCTTACAGTGCCACAAAAAACAAAACAAACAAACTTAAAGGTAAAAATAGCAGAATTTGGTGTCATGATCGGTTTTACGAATCAGACCCACATGCAGAGAAGCACTCAGAGAACACGGGAATAGTTTAACTGGTTTATTGAGGTAAGAGTACAGGGGCTGGAACTGGAACTCAGTGAGCTGGTGAACCGGGACTGGAAGTGAGAAGGGAAGTGCAGAGGTCAGTTCAGGTACCATGGGAATCTTGGATGTTGTTAGATAATGCTGGTGAGGGACTAACGTTTGAGGGGGGCCTTGTCAGTCCTTGAATGCAATCTGTGTGGGATAATCCAGAGAATAGTGAACACGTCGGAGGGCGGACAGGTAGACAAACAAAGCCGTGGGTTTGTCTCAGGCCATCGGTCCCAAAGGGAAAAAAAGGAATCTGATGAGGATTCAAAGAAGAATGATTTGCTTTCCCTGCATGTTTGCTTTGCAATGAGAGTTTATCAAATAATAAAAACAGTCATTAGGAAAAGCATTTCCAGGAAAGGCTAAATCTGCAGCCGATCACCAATGGAGCAGACTGTCACTCGGATTTCCGATGGGAACTTGAACAGATCATGTGGAGGTTTTCCTCTGCTCAGCGTGAACTCTGCTTTTCCTTCCAGGGGGAGAAGGTCCAAGTATCCAGTTAGACAGGAAGTCTTCCTGCTGAAGAAACAAAAACAAAAGTACATGAGTCTCAGAGAAACAACACTTGGGTTAGACTCAGCTAATGTCAGGTTGGCTAGAGAACCCAAAACTGGCAAACACTCTGGCGTCGAGGTAGTGACAGCCCACTGCTCAAATACTCCTCCAGATAATGGTCCAATGAGCCGCAGGTGTGCAGGGAGGCCCAATGAAGACAGGGCACCACCTGTTGGTGAAGAAAAGGAAACACACAAACAGACCACACAAACTGGATTCCTAACATTTGGATGTTAAAGATTTAAGATCAGTCATAAAAGCCGCCAAAGCTGAAAGGCTCAGTCCGTGGTTTGGTTCAATCCATGATTCATGCCTCTATGGTTACCGTCTGACACCTTTCCATGGTTACTGTTTGACACCTTTCCATGGTTACCGTCTACCACCTTTCCATGGTTACCGTCTGACACATTTCCATGGTTACAGTCTGACACCTTTCCATGGTTACCGTCTAACACCTTTCCATGGTTACCGTCTGACACATTTCCATGGTTACTGTCTGACACCTTTCCATGGTTACCGTCTAACACCTTTCCATGGTTACCGTCTGACACATTTCCATGGTTACAGTCTGACACCTTTCCATGGTTACCGTCTAACACCTTTCCATGGTTACCGTCTGACACATTTCCATGGTTACAGTCTGACACCTTTCCATGCTTACTGTCTAACACCTTTCCATGGTTACAGTCTGACACCTTTCCATGGTTACCGTCTAACACCTTTCCATGGTTACCGTCTGACACATTTCCATGGTTACTGTCTGACACCTTTCCATGTTTACTGTCTAACACCTTTCCATGGTTACTGTCTAACACCTTTCCATGGTTACTGTCTGACACCTTTCCATGGTTACTGTTTGACACCTTTCCATGGTTACCGTCTAACACCTTTCCATGGTTATCGTCTGACACCTTTCCATGGTTACGGTTTGACACATTTCCATGGTTACTGTTTAACACCTTTCCATGGTTACTGTCTAACACCTTTCCATGGTTACCGTCTGACACCTTGCCATGGTTACTGTTTGACACCTTTCCATGGTTACTGTCTAACACCTTTTCATGGTTACCGTCTAACACCTTTCCATGGTTATCGTCTGACACATTTCCATGGTTACTGTTTAACACCTTTCCATGGTTACTGTCTAACACCTTTCCATGGTTACCGTCTGACACATTTCCATGGTTACTGTCTGACACCTTTCCATGCTTACTGTCTCACACCTTTCCATGGTTACTGTCTGACACCTTTCCATGGTTACTGTTTGACACCTTTCCATGGTTACCGTCTAACACCTTTTCATTGTTACTGTTTGACACATTTCCATGGTTACTGTTTAACACCTTTCCATGGTTACTGTCTAACACCTTTCCATGGTTACCGTCTGACACCTTTCCATGGTTACCGTTTGACACCTTTCCATGGTTACTGTTTAACACCTTTCCATGGTTACTGTTTGACACATTTCCATGGTTACTGTTTAACACCTTTCCATGGTTACTGTCTAATACCTTTCCATGGTTACCGTCTGACACCTTTCCATGGTTATCGTCTGACACATTTCCATGGTTACTGTTTGACACCTTTTCATGGTTACCGTCTAACACCTTTCCATGGTTATCGTGTGACACATTTCCATGGTTACTGTTTAACACCTTTCCATGGTTACTGTCTAAAACCTTTCCATGGTTACCGTCTGACACCTTTCCATGGTTACTGTTTGACACCTTTTCATGGTTACCGTCTAACACCTTTCCATGGTTACCGTCTGACACATTTCCATGGTTACTGTCTGACACCTTTCCATGCTTACTGTCTCACACCTTTCCATGGTTACCGTCTAACACCTTTTTATGGTTACCGTTTGACACCTTTCCATGGTTACCGTCTGACACATTTCCATGGTTACTGTCTAACACCTTTCCATGGTTACCGTCTGACACCTTTCCATGGTTACCGTTTGACACCTTTTCATTGTTACCGTCTGATACATTTCCATGGTTACTGTCTAACACCTTTCCATGGTTACCGTTTGACACCTTTCCATGGTTACCGTCTGACACATTTCCATGGTTACTGTTTAACACCTTTCCATGGTTACTGTCTAACACCTTTCCATGGTTACTGTCTAAAACCTTTCCATTGTTAGCGTTTGACACCTTTCCATGGTTACCGTCTGACACATTTCCATGGTTACTGTTTAACACCTTTCCATGGTTACTGTCTAACACCTTTCCATGGTTACTGTCTAAAACCTTTCCATTGTTACCGTTTGACACCTTTCCATGGTTACCGTCTGACACCTTTCCATGGTTACTGTTAGGCACTTTTCCATGCTTACTGTCTAACACCTTTCCATTGTTACCGTTTGACACCTTTCCATGGTTACTGTCTGACACATTTCCATGGGTTACTGTCTAACACCTTTCCATGGTTACCGTCTAACACCTTTCCATGGTTACTGTTAGGCACTTTTCCATGCTTACTGTCTAACACCTTTCCATTGTTACCGTCTAACACCTTTCCATGGTTACCGTCTGACACCTTTCCATGGTTACCGTCTAACACCTTTCCATGGTTACCGTCTGACACCTTTCCATTGTTACTGTCTGACACCTTTCCATGGTTACTGTCTGACACCTTTCCATTGTTACTGTCTGACACCTTTCCATGGTTACTGTCTGACACCTTTCCATTGTACCGTCTGACACCTTTCCATTGTTACCGTCTGACACCTTTCCATGGTAACCGGTTAACACCTTTCCATGGTTACCGTCTGACACCTTTCCATTGTTACTGTCTGACACCTTTCCATTGTTACTGTCTGACACCTTTCCATGGTTACTGTCTGACACCTTTCCATGGTAACCGGTTAACACCTTTCCATGGTTACCGTCTGACACCTTTCCATTGTTACCGTCTAACACCTTTCCATGGTTACTGTCTGACAGCTTTCCATGGTAACCGGTTAACACCTTTCCATGGTTACCGTCTGACACCTTTCCATTGTTACTGTCTGACACCTTTCCATGTTTACCGTCTGACACCTTTCCATTGTTACTGTCTGACACCTTTCCATTGTTACTTTCTGACACCTTTCCATGGTTACTGTCTGACACCTTTCCATTGTTAGTGTCTGACACCTTTTCATGGTTACCGTCTGACACCTTTCCATTGTTACTGTCTGACACCTTTCCATGGTTACTGTCTGACACCTTTCCATTGTTACTGTCTGACACCTTTCCATGGTTACCATCTGACACCTTTCCATGGTTACTGTCTGACACCTTTCCATGGTTGCCGTCTAAAACCTTTCCATGGTTACTGTCTGACACTTCCAACCTGTTCCAGTCCTTCACCTGAACACTGGCTGCCTGTTTCCAGTACGTCAGCGGTGGCTGTTTGGAGGAGCTACTGGCCAGGAAAGACCTTCTGCTCAGCTGGAGAGATAAGGTGGACCTGGCTTGTGATATAAGCAGAGGAATGATCTACCTACACTACAAGAACATTTACCACAGAGATCTGAACTCCAAGGTGAGATTTTTAGGCATGAAGCTATCATTTAGCTTCTCTTGTTGTCCAAACTGAGGGTCTCCAAAAAAAACATTTTAAAGGACCTGGAAGATGAAGGTTTTTCATTCTATCAGAGACGCAGATTAAAATATTGTTGAGGGTGTGACGCCTGGTCAGGGTCATACCTGCTAATCCAGTCTGTGTTATGTTCCAGTGACGATAGACTGGTCCAGGTGTGACTGGTTCCTGTATGTTATCTTCCCTCTGTGGAGGTCCTAAGGCTAAACCAACACTGGATATGAAGAACATGTTATCTCCTTAAAGGGGAACACCGTTTTTTCCATTGGTCCTTGATTTTCCGTTATTCCATCATGTTCTACTCACCCATCTGAGTTTAGTGTCATTTGGAGCCGTTCTGAAGATATTCCGTTAGGTTATATCCAGTAACGTCTTCCTGAAGGCACAAACTAAACTGTTCATCATTTATTCTTTATGGTACGCCAGCATTCAGAACATGGAGGCGAATCACTGTCCCCCAGACATCCACCTTTAGATTTTTTATATTTATATTCTTTAAAACAACCATGCTTGTCCTTACAGGTTAGTAAAGAAACGTTTATATTGCTGCGACACTGGAGGCTTTTATTTTCTAATTAAAATTGGGAAAGAGAGGAAGGAATGCGGAAGCTTTGAAGGAGAACTGAGGTCTCAGCCACAGGGTTGGGTTGTTCTGAAGGAGAGTTTCTGGTTGTTTCTCGCTCCTTTCATCTTTAAAAGCTGCCTCAGTTTTTACTCCTTTTTGGCTGTTTGCTCCTCCTGTGTGGAGTCTGTAGGGGTGCCGGTTCCCTCAGCGCTCTGTACCTGCAGCTTTCCATCCCTTTGACTGCTGTGGATCAGCAGTCTCCATCTAACCAGCTTTATTTCTACAAAGCATTTCTTATTTAGCTGAAGTAGCTCTATCACTGACCTATAACTCTAGATGTACATTTAACATCGGAGGAAATCTCCGTTCACATATTTACGCTCAGGGACTGATGTATGAGGAGGCCTTAAAGATCCTCCATAAAGGGCTGTGTGGGTGTGCTGGTGTGGAGGTGCAGCCTGTTCTCTGGTTGCCAGGCATCCCAGAAGAAGCTGCCAGCAATGCAAAGCAACATCATGACGGTCTATATTGATATGTTAATGAATGTTTCTAACTAAAGGCTGTTGTTCTGCACTCAGGCTGTTAGCTGCCAGCTGCGCATCAAACAGCAGCTCCTCTCTCGGTTGAAGGTTCTTGGTTTATGCCACATACTGAACCTGGTACACCAGACACCAGCTGACCTCATTAATTAAAGGGGCGGAGTCAGTAGCTCAGTATGCTTTAATAGGAAGGCTTTGAGGCACTGCTCAGTGGCACAGTGGGTAGCACTGCTGCCTTGCAGCAAGAAGGTGCTGGGTTCCATTCCCTGGGGTCTTTCTGAATGGAGTCTGCGTGTTCTCCCTGAGCATGGTGGGTTCTCTCTGGGTACTCCGGCTTCCTCCCACAGTCCAAAAACATGATTGTTAGTTTAACTGGCTTCTCTAGATTCTCCTTAGTGTGAATGGTTGTTTGTCTCTGTGTTTCCCTGCGATGGACAGGAGACCTGTCCAGGGTGGACCCCTCCTCTCTGTCCAGGGTGGACCCCCTCCTCTCTGTCCAGGGTGGACCCCCTCCTCTCTGTCCAGGGTGGACCCCCGCCCCTCTGTCCAGGGTGGACCCCTCCTCTCTGTCCAGGGTGGACCCCCTCCTCTCTGTCCAGGGTGGACCCCCTCCTCTCTGTCCAGGGTGGACCCCTCCTCTCTGTCCAGGGTGGACCCCCTCCTCTCTGTCCAGGGTGGACCCCCTCCTCTCTGTCCAGGGTGGACCCCTCCTCTCTGTCCAGGGTGGACCCCCTCCTCTCTGTCCAGGGTGGACCCCTCCTCTCTGTCCAGGGTGGACCCCCTCCTCTCTGTCCAGGGTGGACCCCGCCCCTCTGTCCAGGGTGGACCCCCTCCTCTCTGTCCAGGGTGGACCCCTCCTCTCTGTCCAGGGAAGACCCTGCCTCTCGCCCGTAAACAGCTGGAGATAGACACCAGCACCCCTTACCACCCCACTTGGGATTAAGCGTTCTGTTATAATTTGTTGTTGCTCCACTTGTGGATAAACTAAGCATCTTCTCTGCTTACATAACCAGACCAGGTAACCAGACGACGCTGAGCACCACGCCATAAAATAAAGGGATCAATCAGAAATGAACTTTTACCTTAAGAGAGATGAGTGAGAACTGCCCACACAGATCAGTGCAAAGGCAGCATCAGGATGAGTGCTTCACTTTGGAGTCACAGTCAGCCATCCGTCCACACAGGAAGCTCCAATCAGACAGTTTCATGTTATGCATCAATATCTGGAATGCATACCCCCCCTCACCCCCCTTCTCTGTCATCACACCTCCTGTAAACAGTCCAGGTTCAGCTTCTCTGAAAGAGCAATGATGGCAATACCACCTTGACAGTCAGGCCCCGCCCCCACCATAAGGGCCCCGTCTCTCTGAACTACAGACCCTCCCCCTGTCAGTCCATGTCCTGTGTGTCCCTCCAGAACTGTCTGATCCGGGTGACGCCTCGCGGTCGGGAAGCTCTAGTGACGGATTTTGGGCTGGCGAGGGAGGTGGTGGAGCCGCCTGTGAAGGACCCTGGCAGGAAGCTGTCGTTGGTGGGCTCAGCCTTCTGGATGGCTCCTGAGATGCTCAGAGGAGAGCCCTACGACCGCAAGGCGAGTCCAGGCTGGGCTTCGGTCGGTGGCCAGAAACCATCATTAGCTGTTTGTTACTCTTGAAAGACGTGATTCTCTGACTTGTTTCAGGTGGACGTTTTCTCCTTCGGGATTCTTCTCTGTGAAATCTTTGCCAGGATCCCAGCAGACCCAGAGGTCCTCCCCAGAACCCAGGTAGAGATCAGGAAGAGGACCCACCATGCTAGCTAAAAGCATTCAGGGTGTAAACACTGAAGCAGAGGTACAGCTCAGTGCTGATGATGGTGTGTTTCAGGACTACGGGCTGGATGTGGAGGCCTTCAGCAGGATGGTTCCTGACTGCCCTCAGCGCCTCCTGCAGCTGGCAGCCAGCTGCTGCATGGTACGTAGTGTTGCTATTGGACAGCTAGGTTCCTCCTGTGAGGGATTAAATCTAGAAATGTATTTCTAGAGCTGATCTGCCACCAACTAAAGATCCGACCTGAACCTGCATGACTCCCTGAAAAGCACCCAGCTAGATCAGACCTACAATGACTGAGCTTATTTCTACAGGTCCTACCATGTCATCTCAGATTAGGTTATAGATCCAGATCAACCAGATCACCAATGTTAAAGGGGTTTCTTAAGTTTTCTATCTAAGGAAACCAACTGATTGCATGGACTCAATGACTCTTCAGCAATCCCTCACACTAAGCATGCTTGTAGCGACAGTGGAGAGGAAAAACTCCCTTTGAACAGGAAGAAACCTCCAGCAGAACCAGGCTCAGTGTGAGCGGCCATCTGCTGAGGCCCACTGGGGTTCAAGGAGACAGAAGCAGACATAGAAAAGAACATAAAATCTATGATTTATAAATAAACTTCTATGTTAGAAAGGTGCGTTCACCTTATTAAAACAGCATATTTTATTTTCATACATTTTTATACATGTATTATATTATTATAATTCTTGTAGAGATGTTAGTTTCCAAGCAGAAGAGCTTGTTGATGCAGCTGGTCTGTCTCCTGCTCCCAGGTGGAGTCCTTCCGGCGCCCGGCGTTCACAGAGATACTGGAGCACCTGGGCGAAGCAGGCGAGGGCCTGGAGCCGCCATCAGAGCCGGAGCTAACGGCGAGCTGAGCGGCGTTTGTTCAGCTGCCAGGATCATTGATGACTATGTGGACAGGAAGCCGGGATGATCAGGAGTTCGTAGATCCGCCCTGAGCATCGACGCGCCGCCTGCTCCAGCTTCTCGCTGTATGTTGGGTTTCCAGGACACTTTTTGGCAGCACCTTGATGAGCAGTTACACCCACAGGGAAATAGATCTGCTTCAATCAGACGTCTGATCCTTTAGCTGCTGTCACGTCTCTGGAACCAATGATCCGATCTGCTGTTTCCGTCTTTGTCTCTAATTGTCCGCCTGCAAACAGAACCTCTGTCCAGATGTTCCCTCACAGCTTTAGACGTAAAACGCTTCACACCAATGAGAAACCATAGAAAGATTTATTTGCTCTGAAAATCTCTAACGCTGATTTTTAAACTCCAGTTACTGAGAGGATCCAGGACATTTCTTCTCCATCCGCACTGAAACGATGAAAACGTGAGATGAATGGTTTCAGGAATGTTCCATCATTGAAGGAATCCTTTGAAAGCACCTTCCTCCATATTCTTCCTTTGTGGATTGAAAGTTTTTCCCAGAAGAAAGTCTAAAATGAGGTCTCCTAGGCAACCATGACACCAAAACCAGGCAAAGGTTCATTTCTCCTGCGTCTCCGTTTTTTTCTCTCGATTTATTCTCCTTTCAAAAAAGATTTCAACCAGCTGTAATAAAATCCTCAGATTGTTGTCTCTTTGAAATCAGAGAAATCTCTGAGAAATCAGAGAAATCTCTTTGAAATCAGAGAAATCTCTGTGAAATCAGAGAAATCTCTTTGAAATCAGAGAAATCTCTATGAAATCAGAGAAATCTATTTGAAATCGGACGAACCTCTGAGAAATCAGAGAAATCTCTTTGAAATCAGAGAAATCTCTGAGAAATCTCTTTGAAATCAGAGAAATCTCTGTGAAATCAGAGAAATCTCTTTGAAATCAGAGAAATCTCTATGAAATCAGAGAAATCTATTTGAAATCAGAGACATCTCTGAGAAATCAGAGAAATCTCTGAGAAATCAGAGAAATCTCTTTGAAATCAGAGACATCTCTGAGAAATCAGATAAATCTCTTTAAATTCAGAGAAATCTCTGAGAAATCACAGAAATCTCTGAGAAATCAGAGAAATCTCTTTGAAATCAGAGAAATCTCTTTGAAATCAGAGACATCTCTGAGAAATCAGAGAAATCTCTGAGAAATCAGAGAAATCTCTTTGAAATCAGAGAAATCTCTTTGAAATCAGAGAAATCTCAGAGAAATCAGAGAAATCTCTTTGAAATCAGAGAAATCTCTTTGAAATCAGAGAAATCTCAGAGAAATCAGAGAAATCTATTTGAAATCAGAGAAATCTCTGAGAAATCACAGAAATCTCTTTGAAATCAGAGAAATCTCTGTGAAATCATCACAGCATGAATAATCAGTTCAGAAAAACTTAATGTGTCTGAAACATCTAGATCTAGATCACGTCTAACCTTATTTTTCCAGTGAATAATAACAGAAACATTTGAGAGCAAATAGAAATTAAAATGAGAAACTTTAATACGTCTCATCAAGTGTAGAAGAACAAACATTTTCCTGTTTTTTTGTTTTTTTTGCCAAACGAAGCTTCTAGATTTTCTTCCTGAAATCCTACTTTGGTTTATAGACCAGGGGTCGGCAACCCGCGGCTCTTTAGCCAACTTTGAATTTGGGTCATAGCCAGTCGATCAGTGGTCGCAGCCTGCAGCAGGATTCGGCGCGGCGCCAGGCAGGCAGGCAGGCAGGCAGGCAGGCAGGTGGCTGCTGTAAACAAAGCGGTTGCTTTGTCTCAGGCCATCGATCCCAAAGGGGAAAAAAAAGGAATCTGATGAGGATTCAAAGAAGAATCATTTGCTTTCATTACCAATCAGGAAGGATTGCTGCATGTTTGCTTTGCAAGGAGAGTTTATCAAATAATAAAAACAGTCATTAGGAAAAGCATTTCCAGGGAAGGCTAAATCTGCAGCCGATCACCAAGCTGGGAGGGAGAGAAAAATTAGAATACTAGAGGAGAGCAAAGATAGATTTAAGAAGTAGATTGCATCTCCAAACTCTACTACTGCTGCTGGTTTGGTTGAAGCATAGAAAACCGTTCATAGATCCAACAGGTAGCGCTCTGATCAGGGATGGGAACTTTCTACTTTCGTTCATGTTCTTCCCTAGTCTCCTGCTGGAGTTTAAACCTAAAGCACCAGATATGGAACAGCAGAGTCACATGATGAGACGTTTCCTCCTGGATAAACATTTAATCATTAATGCTTATTATATATTTAAGCCCATTTAGTCCTTTTCTATAGTGGGATGATTCACTCAGAGCCCATTAGAGGCTGATAGAAGATTTCTACATTTTTATGGCTCCCCACTGATTTGCTTTCTTGTTGTTTTGGTCTAATATGGATCTTTGGGCGGTTTGGTTGCCGACGCCTGCCTTAGACCGTAACGCAGGGTTTTTAACCGTCAACCTTTTCTTATGTCACTCCTTGGACATTATTAGAACACAAACAGTTCCTTCGCTGTTGCTTTTGGTCTGTAGGTCATTTTTCCTCAGTCTGCAGAAATAAACAGTTAATTTCTGCTTGTTTTTATTGACGGGCCAAAGGGAGCACGTTGGTGAACAGGTTCAGACGCTTAACGTCGTTTGGTGACATTATTTAGATCCTCTGTTCAAACTCGATCCAGATCAGCGACCGTTATATCAGAGTTTTCACGTGAACCATAATCGCTGCAGTGAGTTGGACTGAAGGTCCGTTTCCTTTAGAAGCAGCTTCATGTTTGCTGGTTTGGGGGGAAAGTCTTTTAAAAAGTTTAAACTCTCCAATGGAAATGAGGTTTTATCAACGTCGAACCTCTTTGCTTGGTTTGTTCTTCTTTGTATATTTCATTGGATTTTTTTTAAACTTATTTAGAGCCGAACTTTTGTTTTGAAAACCTTTCTGTGTTTTCTATGCTTATTTTATTTGTTGGTATATTTTCAGATCTTCAAGGCAGCTAAAACAGTAAATGCATACTTTCAGTGTTTCTAACATTGGCCAGCTTTTTGTGATTAAACTAATGAAACAAAAGTCTTTGTCTGTAGTTTGTTTTCATGTGTATGAGAGGAAATCCATATTTATTAGTGTTTTTCATCCTGACATTCCTGGATGTACCAGAGAATAGCTCAACCTTAGCTCTGCTAGCTTGATTCTGGTGTTCTTTTTAGTTTCTTATTCTTTTTTGGACATCTGTTATGATGCGTAACCACAGCAACCGTAGCATGTTGTTTTGTTCCACCCAGGAGCTACTAACTGTTATGGTTCTCTCCTTTTGGGACTTTGAGCTTCAGTAATTCTGTTTCATTGATCTTTGGTTCATTTTCAATTTTGTCTTATATTTAAGCCAGTCTTTAGTTACTCTCTGTCGCCCCCTTGTGCCTGTCTCCTTTCCTCTAGCTCCCTTCTAGTCTCTTCCATCCACACCTGCTCCCTATTAGCCAATCAGCTAATAGGGAGCAGGTGTGGATCAGTTTTCTTCCAGCCTTCAAGGAGGGAGAAGCTGCTCAGCGTGTTTCCGATAAACTGCAGACTAGTTAGCTTTAAACTTTAAACTGCAGAAAAACAAAAGTAATGGAACAAATAACATGCCAGTCAGACATTTTTTCCTTCATCTGGTGTTGTTCTCTGTGTGCAGGCGTGGCGGTGCCGCTGAGTGTACGCCGAGTTGTTGGCTAAATCAGATGAGCAGAGACGTCTGTATGATGAGCAGATGTTGAACTTTGGTAGATGAATGACGTTCCAGCATCTAACTCTAGATGCTCTAGATGCATCCTCATCCCTTAAGAGAAATAGATCACTGTCAGCTAAAGCTTTTTAGTCTTTATTTCTGAGCACTATGGCTGCTCTGCCAGCGACAAACATCATAGAAAGATTCAAAGGTAGGAAAAAGATTTTTCTATCTATAGCATTTCAAGCCTGCATTTCTACTCTTAGAATTTGGGAGATGACTGCTTTACTCTTTATTCGTCTACGCTGCACAGTATATACAGTACCTTAGCCCGCTGAAACTTTTCCACCTTTTCCACATTTCAGGCTTTAAAATATCCTCATAATTCGAGGTAATCCTCACTTATTTTGCTTGCCCAAATGGAAAAGCAAATAACTGCCGAACTGTAAGCCCAGATTACATGTGATGCATCATTTAAAAGCCAACACCTTCTAGTTTCTGAAAATATAAATTAAAATAGTGTGTAATGACAACAACATTATCTGGGCCCCATATGAAGTATAACACCTGATAAAGGTTCAGGATACGGCAACAGTTCCATAAATCGGCCAAGAAGATACAATTATGCATTTCTCAGTAGTATATGATCACACACGGAAAAATAGTGACTGAATGGAACCATTGGTGACATCGACCACCACATCTTACAGACATCCCAAGTTCCAAAAATATTTTTCAGGAAGATGCTTATCTACACTCTGGATTACCCATAATTCCAAGTCGTATTGTTTAAAATAAAATACTCAAATACATCGTTCTTTTAGTGCATCGGTTCAAAAAGGACACAAAGTTGTTTTTTTCTTCTTGAAAATCATTGGTCTTTTTTGAATAGCAGTAATAACGACATGCTTGAAAATAGGCATGTGTCATTGTTTTACAATTATTCTGCATCATGTATGCAACTACTGCAGAAAATTTCAGACTTCTAGGTATAAAAGTTCTAGCTCTATGGGAGTCATCAGCGTCTCCAAACCTTATCAAATTGTTTGAAATTGTGCTTCTTGGTTTTAAACAATAATTTTATCCCCAAAATCACACCGATGCATTTTTATGGCCACAAAATATTTTTGAACTAAATATTTTTCCACTTTTTTTTCATGTTCATCTGATGATTGACTGGAGAGTATCTTTCATTTCATCATTCATAGATGCGGACACTTGTTTTGTTGGCAGGAAGGTGATGAAAACAAACAAACCAAACATCACAGGCAAATGTTTGAGGAAGTCTTATTAGCAAGATGCTAAGCATTAGCTATGACCACTAAGTTTTTTTTATGTAAAAAAAAAGACGTTGTCAGGATTTGGTTAGGATTGTGGACCAAAAAGCAGAGGCAGGCAGGCAGAGGTGAAGTTTTAGTTGGTTTAATGAAGGGCTAACTGAAAAAGCAAAGTCCAAACAAACAGCCAACCAAGAATCCAAAATGAAAACAAAGTCCAAAAAAAATAAAACATGAAACCAGGAGTCCAAAATTTAAAAAAAATCAAAACATGAAAAAAATAAGAAGAAAACACACCAGAAAACCATGGAGACATCTGGGAGTCAAAATTCAAGGAGGAAGGCTCAGAGAGACGAAGTGGAGGAAGACTGAAGAGGTTAGACCAGGACCCAGCAAAGAGGAACTAAACAGCAAGATTTATTATTTATAAGAGACAGAAACAAAGAGAGACTAAGGAGCAAACTGGGAGCAGGTGTGCACAGAGCAAGAGAGGAAAAGAGGTAGGGAAAAAGGAGAACACAAGAGGGCAGCAGAGGGCAACAAATGAAAAAACCTGGAAGACTGGGAATAACAACAAAATAATAATAATTAAACCACTAAGACTCTAAAACAAGGAGAACAGTAAAACTAAACGCTCAAAAGAAAACATAACAGAACCAAGACTAAAACAGTAACTGAGAATTAACTAGAGAACATAGCAAAATAAAAAAATAAAACCAATAACACTAGAAAACAAGGAGCAAAGCAAAAATGAACCAAGACTGAGACAGTTAATGAGAAAAAACCAAGGAACACAAAAAACTAAGAATTAAACCATAAAAACTACGAAACAAGGAGAAAAGGAAAACTAGATACTCAAAATAAAAACATCACAGAAAACAGAAACCTAACAGACGTTATGTGGTGGTTTTATATTCACAGAATATTTTTATTCTGAATATTCTGGATTACTTTTAATCTGTGGACCCTAATGGAGGAATGGAATATAAACAATAGAAGATTGGATTTATAAAATGACTTCTGGACGCCTATAGAGGGATGTAGCTGTGGCTGCTTTAGCTCATGCTGCTATATCTGAGTTAATTGTGCTTTGATGGTCGCTGGGTCCATAAAATGAACTTGGTGAATCTAAGCTTTCAAATGATGTCTAACATCTATATTGGTAAAAGTTTAATTGTTCTTATTTTCATGCGTTCCGAGTTGTTTGGCGGAAACATGTCAAACGTTTTTTCTGAAGTTTTTATCCATTCCTCCTGCAAACAGCTGGAGTTCAGTGAGGTTGGATGGAAATCGTTTATGTTTTCAGTTCTTTGCACAGATTTTGGATTCAGGTCTGGACTTTGATTAGGCCATTCTAACTCCTGGATGTGTTTATCTATGAACCGCTGTATTCTAGATGCCACTTTCTGTTCTGGATCATCGTCTTGTTGAAAGATAAATCTCCATATCAGTCTCTGGCCGTCTGCAGAATCCAGCAGGTTCTGCTCCTGTATTTGGCTCCATCCATCCTGCTGAAGAAAAGCCCAGACCATAATGCTGCCACCACCATGTCTGATAGTGGGGAAGGTGTGTTCAGTCCAGAATCCTGCACCAGGTTGGGCATCCGGAGGGGACCTGTATGATACTGTATGAACATCTAGGGGTGGAAAAACCCATATTACTTCACAGGTGTGGGAATGGGTATATATGAAGAAAATGGAGATCTGGAGCCAACAAGTCATCTCTATGTCATGTATTCCTTCTGCCCAGCCTACAACCCAGGTGAGTCCAATATATAGAGTGAACTAACCTGCGCAGATCAGACTCACCTGGTTCAGTGGCAGGGAAGAAGAAAGTCCACTTTAATCTGTGAGCGCAGCTACAGATGTGAGTGTAAGGAAGTGATCTTTACTGTCTGTTATTATAAACGGCTTTGTGATCACTGGTCAGGTCGCACTTCATCGTTTATGGGTCCATGCGGCCCTGGCCGGGTTTAAATTATGATCATTGCTGGCAGGGGGAAGGTCTGGGTTCCGAACTCTATGGGATGATTCAGTTTTTAAAAAATCAGAACCATCAAGGACCTGCATGTTCAGGGTGATGATTCCTGTCAGCTGCAGAAATCCTAGAGGGGGGGCTCATTAGGTCATCATGGAGCAGAAGCTGAGAGCTTTGTGGCATGGTGTGGAAACCATCATCTCATCCTGAAGGTCAACAAAACAAGGAGATGATTTCAGAAGAAACAGGAACAAGATGAAATTTATTTTATAATGATAATAATATACAGACAAACATGGTTACACATAAAAAGAACAAAACAAGCTGTTTAAATCTTGGCTTTCCACTGCCATCTGCTGGCCAACATGCAGCATTGCAGTCCAGCATTTAATCCTGAATTAATGCATAAAAGTTTTCACAGCAGCTATGAACTGAAAGAGATATCCTCAGTGCTGCAAAATTAAAAGAGAAACATGAAACTTTTCAGCTAACTACAGATTTCTGTTTTGTTTTTTGTGTATTTGAAGGTTTCAGGTGTTGAAAACTATCTGGAGAAAAAGACAAAAGAAACCACAGTCAGTCAACTTTTCATTAGAAAGAGAGGAATTTTACTTTTCAGTGAGAGAGCTGATAAATCTACTGAGGAGGTTAGAGATCTTCCTGTCTGGAAAAGGTCAGAGTTCATGACAGGATTTGGATTGATGGCGGATATCTGAGGCCAAAATGAAAACTCCAGCAGCTTTCCATAATAAACCTGTTCCTGGTTACACCATTCCTGTTTTCTCCCTCAGTCACCAGGTGGCGCTAGAGTCCTCTGAACAGCAGAGCTTTATTGATTAAAACTAGTTTATGTGGGAAATGACTCCATTGTTCATTGATATTAATGTTTTGGTCAATAAAAAACAGCAGCCGTATGGATCACTTTGTTTCTGCAGTTATATCAGTAGTTTGGATCTGAGAAACATGGAAGGCTTTCCTGAACCAGACTTCATTACTCTGGTTTGAAGCAAAACTTTTATACTTAATCAGCATCAAACACCCTGCTATAAGTTTTAATTATAAATCAGAACAAAGAGGCCGTTATCTGTATAAGAAGGCAGCAGACTGTGTTTCTGGGCTCCAGCTCTGCCTCCAACAGCAGAGGGCAGATTAATGAAGATGAATTATGGAAACAATCATGGTTGTTTCATCTGATTAGGAGGAAAAGGAGCAGAGGCTGCAGCCATCAAAGCAAAGTCTCATTATCAGACCCTCCAGATCATCTCTCCACTCTAATCGTTTATTTATAGGCTGAATATGAAGCAGATCAGTCAGACTTTGAGCAGGAAAACTTTGGTTCAGACATTATGAGTTGGTTTTAAAATCACTCAGGATGAAAACATTTCATACAGTTTCCTTTATTTAAGAAAATAAACCAGGCTACGCCGTCATGACCCACAGGGACCACAGGAGGGCAGTGTTGCCTCACAGAAGCCTAACCTGCTGCCTTCCAGATGGAAACATCTGCTTTGTTTTTTTATAAAACGTAATGAGAACTAAGTAGGTACAATTTCCAGTCAACATTTGCCAGAGTTTTGAACAAAATAATAAACAAATAAAAAATAACTGAATAAAAGTAAAAATAGTAATAGTGACTAAGGAAAGATACACATACAAGCATTTAAAGGGTTTACATAAATAGTTGAATTTACAGCATAAAGATAAAGTTTTAACAGCCTTTTAGTTATTAGTTATAAGGACAAGGTAGAAAATTAGTTGCTTCCTGATTTGAGGAATAAATGTGTGAGTTGCTGTGAATGCAGCGTTGCTTCCTGATGTGAGGAATAAATGTGTGAGTTGCTGTGAATGCAGCGTTGCTTCCTGATGTGAGGAATAAATGTGTGAGTTGCTGTGAATGCAGCGTTGCTTCCTGACGTGAGGAATAAATGTGTGAGTTGCTGTGAATGCAGCGTTGCTTCCTGATGTGAGGAATAAATGTGTGAGTTGCTGTGAATGCAGCGTTGCTTCCTGACGTGAGGAATAAATGTGTGAGTTGCTGTGAATGCAGCGTTGCTTCCTGACGTTAGGAATAAATGTGTGAGTTGCTGTGAATGCAGCGTTGCTTCCTGACGTGAGGAATAAATGTGTGAGTTGCTGTGAATGCAGCGTTGCTTCCTGACGTGAGGAATAAATGTGTGAGTTGCTGTGAATGCAGCGTTGCTTCCTGATGTGAGGAATAAATGTGTGAGTTGCTGTGAATGCAGCGTTGCTTCCTGACGTGAGGAATAAATGTGTGAGTTGCTGTGAATGCAGCGTTGCTTCCTGACGTGAGGAATAAATGTGTGAGTTGCTGTGAATGCAGCGTTGCTTCCTGACGTGAGGAATAAATGTGTGAGTTGCTGTGAATGCAGCGTTGCTTCCTGATGTGAGGAATAAATGTGTGAGTTGCTGTGAATGCAGCGTTGCTTCCTGACGTGAGGAATAAATGTGTGAGTTGCTGTGAATGCAGCGTTGCTTCCTGACGTGAGGAATAAATGTGTGAGTTGCTGTGAATGCAGCGTTGCTTCCTGACGTGAGGAATAAATGTGTGAGTTGCTGTGAATGCAGCGTTGCTTCCTGACGTGAGGAATAAATGTGTGAGTTGCTGTGAATGCAGCGTTGCTTCCTGACGTGAGGAATAAATGTGTGAGTTGCTGTGAATGCAGCGTTGCTTCCTGACGTTAGGAATAAATGTGTGAGTTGCTGTGAATGCAGCGTTGCTTCCTGACGTGAGGAATAAATGTGTGAGTTGCTGTGAATGCAGCGTTGCTTCCTGACGTGAGGAATAAATGTGTGAGTTGCTGTGAATGCAGCGTTGCTTCCTGATGTGAGGAATAAATGTGTGAGTTGCTGTGAATGCAGCGTTGCTTCCTGACGTGAGGAATAAATGTGTGAGTTGCTGTGAATGCAGCGTTGCTTCCTGACGTGAGGAATAAATGTGTGAGTTGCTGTGAATGCAGCGTTGCTTCCTGATGTGAGGAATAAATGTGTGAGTTGCTGTGAATGCAGCGTTGCTTCCACTTCCGTCATGACTTCAGTTCACAGCAAACAGGAAATTAGTTCAACTCAGTTTATTCTATTGAATCAAAGCTGAAATTACTCTGGATAACTAATCCGGCCCCGATGAACTAACCATCAAACAACAGGTTTCAGCCTCAGTCGTCATATTCAGCCTCAGAGTTCAGAGGAATCAAATAAAACCAGGAAGAGCAGCCAGTGGAGGGATGAGAGGACAGAAAAAACCATCTAGACGCTTCCCCGATGGTTTCAGTCTGCAGCATGTCAGCCAGTTTCATGATGGACTCCCAGTGACGGTTAGAAAGCAATCCTGATATTTAGTTAGCATGATTCCATCTGACTGCATGAGCCCATGTGTGCAAAGAAACTAAACCAGGTTAGGTTCAAAGCAGCTAAAACTACTACAACTAACTACTACTTACACTGAGCCTGGTTCTGCTGGAGGTTTCTTCCTGTTCAAAGGGAGTTTTTCCTCTCCACTGTCGCTACAAGCATGCTTAGTGTGAGGGATTGCTGAAGAGTCAATGAGTCGATGCAATCAGCTGGTTTTCCTTAGATAGAAAACTTTGAATCAATCTGACTGGATGATCTGGTGAACTGGAAAGTGACCTGAGATGACATGATGTGAATTGGAGCTGAATAGAATTGAATTGATTCCACTGTGAGAAGTTTCACTGAGTGAAAAGAAGCTTGTTTTTAACACTTTCTTCTTTTTTCAAACTCTATTCTTATTGGTTAAAGGTTATTTTCCACCTGCTGAGTCTGTGGTGTCATTTGGAGGTTGAATTTAAATACAATAAACATCCTGTAATTTAACCTGTTCTGCAAACTATTGATTTATTAAGTTTTATAACTCTAAAAATTTCAAGTCGGTTTTTATGATCATGGGTAATGTTGTGCCATAAGCCATGATCATACTTTGGACATTGGGAACCAGTGTCTATATTTAATCTTGACAGGATGACCAGAGGAGAACAGGCAGCTTTGGTGAATAACAGCTGGGGGACTTCTGCAGCCCCCCCTTTTCAGCCAAAGCCCTCGTATCCAAGAGTATGATCATTTCTGATAAATAGCTGGTGAAAAATATTTTTGGTGGGGCTGATATAGCCTAGTCTATGTCTCCAAATAATCCGGAATAAGAATTCAAATAAACAATTGGACAATACATACAATTTAACAGTAATGATTTAATTTAGTATATAATAACAGTAACAGTGATGATTTGGGTCACTGTGACGGGGTTCTTTGGCCTCCAAGAATCCAGGCTCAGTCGGGTTACCGGTGTTGGTGATTTATTGTACTCAAAAACTCCAAACAGGGTGCAAAAGAAACTAAACATGTACAAGATCCTCTGGGCCTCAGCCTCCCTCCAGTTACCAGCAATGTAACAAAGAAACAGAAAACAGAAATGGCCGCTCTTCTTCCCACAGCCCTCATTAAATAGTTTAAGCCCCTCCCCTCAGGCTCTCTTATTTCTGATTTCTTCTCATTAATCAGTTTTGTCCATATATTACCTCCACAAACAATTGATATACAAAAACAAATAATTTTTACAACTTAATTCTTTTACACAGATTCATTGACTTATTCAATTACACCAAACTGGGTTTGAACCCAGCAAAGACGCAGCCAGACTGAAGATGACAAGTCCCTGTAGCACACACACACACACACACACACGGCTAACCCCACTGAAATATTAAGTGTGCACCCTCAATACGCCAGCAGGTAACCAGGACAGCTTGTGTGTTTTAAGTTAATGGAGCTACTGGGCTCAGCGCGAGCGGATTGGTCCTCACAAGCACAGTATAACAGGAATCTGTGTGTGGCGCGCAAAGTTTTAAGCGACGAGGTGGATTCGTCACAGTCACAATAACCATGACATGAAATTTTCCTACCCTACAACAGGGATGTTCTTCTGGCAAACGGGTAGATAAATAAGGATCTCAGCGAATTTGGTGGAAGCTGCATCTCGCTCGTTACGTTCGCCATCGTCCCTCTAATTGTCTGCACCTGCGCTTGGGTGCAGAAGCCTGTTAAAGTGCAGTATTTTCAGAGCCCCAAGACCATAAAGTTCTGAGACGCTGATTGGCCATTAAATTCACCTAGCAATAGTACATGATTGACAGATTCTCTGCAAATGTGGGGCAGTCTGATCAGCGCCCCAAGACAGAGACGGTAGGAGTCTGTCTGTGGAAATCAACAAATGAATGACAGTAGGTAGGGAAATGTAGTTTATATAATTTGTTTTGCTTATAGGTACACACTCTAGAGAGTAAAACTGACATTTATGAGTTAATTTCTAAAAATATATTTTACGTTTCTCTCTACTTATCAGGGAGGGCGGTGCCCCAGCGCCCCCTATGGGCCGGCCGCCACTGTGAGTCACGTATCGACTTCTGGCTAATTTCAGACAGTCTGATGTTAATGCGGCAATTTCAGCTGCACCTTTATCCGATCACTGTCTGATCTAACTCAGTATTACAACTCGATTGGAAAAAACCCGTAACAAAAGTTACTGGAAGTTTAACTCAACCCTGCTTAACAATGAAAAGTTTAATAACGAAATCCTGCAGCATCTGAGTTTAATCTGTAGTGATAAAAATCTGAATTCTTACATGAAAAATGGAATTCTTTAAATTTTAAGTCCACCAAACCTCAAACACATTAAATTAATAGCTATGCAGAATAAGGAAAAAGAATTAGAAATAATTCAAGAACTTAGTCACATTTGCTCTAAATGTTTGTTAATGAAGATGAGAAGCAGCGCAAAAAAGTTCTACAATCTGAATTAGATGATTTTTATACTAAAGAAGCCAAAGGAGCAGATTTGAGGTCCTGAGCTGAGTGGATTGAAGATGGTGAGAAAAGTCCTGCATATTTCTGCAGATTAGAAACAATTAGACCAAAAATAAATGCAATTAATTGCTTGCAAATGAATAATGAACCATGAACTGACTCAAAATTAATATCCAGAGAAATTTTTACTTTTCATAGCAATTTATATTCTTCTGCATATAATAACTCCACGGTAGAAGCATTCCATCATTCTATTCAACACTTGATTCCAGAAATTGATGACAATTTTAAGCAGACATGTGAAGCAGATAGAGGAATTAGATAAAGCTTTGGGTTCTTTATCCAAGGACAAAGCTCCAGGCTGCGACGGCAGAACAAGTCATTTCTATAAACGTTTTTGGGATCACATCAGAACCTTTAGTTTGGAACGTTTACAGAACTATTAGAACACGGATGCTTCACCCACACTAGGAAACAAGCTGTCATCACGCTCATCCCAAAGCTGGAAAAGATCAAACACTTCTTGATCATTTAAGACAAATAACTCTATTAAATAATGATTATAAACAGGTTAAAATCAGGCATATCTCGAATTATTTCCGACACTCAATCTGGATTTATAAAAGCGGCTCTATACATAATAACATCCGCCTTATTCCGGATTTAATATATAACCATTAAATGGAAAATGACTTTTATAAAGTCTTTGATATGATAGAACATGAATTTATGTTCAAAGCTGTAGATTTATTTGGGTTTGGAATCTAAATAATTAATTAAATTAAAACATTTTATAAAGATACAAACAGTTCAGTGGGTTAAAGATTTAGCATCAACAAAGGAATAAAAAAAGGTTTAATTTCTCCTCTGCTATTTATTGCTGCTGCAGAAACGTTTTCCATTTCAATTAAAAACGGTAAATTATCGGTGGAAGCAAAGAGTTTTCTATTGGTCAGCTAGCAGATGACACAACCTCCTTCTTCAATAACCTGAATGAAATTCCCAAAATCCTTAAATTAATTGAAACGTCCTCAAAGGCTTCAGGAATTAAATTCAATTTAAACAAGTGTGAAATTCTGCCTCTAAAAAACTTTCCAATATCTGCTGCTTTTAATATTCCTATAAAATCCAGTGTTAAATATCTGGGTGCGCATAAAAATAGAAATAAATCTGACTTAGAAAATATTAATATTTGGGAGAAACTTTAAAAATGTAAAACTAATTTAAATAAATTGGCTCAGAGAGATTGATCTATTCTGGGAAGAACATTTCTCACCAAAATAGAAAATATTTCCAGACTCATCTAACCTGCATATTTATCAGGATTCAGCATCACTTCTATCAACAGGAGGAACTTTGACTTCATATGGAAACATAAAACTCACTATAATAAAAAAGGTCATTTAATTAAACAATTTGACGATGGAGAAAAACCAGCTAATTTAACAGCATGAATGGAACTTAAAAATTATTTGGCTTCCGTCTTTTTTAATAACAATAAATCAATTATGGTTCCATATTCCAAGTAAAATATTTTCTAACCTGGGCGGAGTCAGTTTTCTCCTTAGATGTGACTCGTTAAACTTTCCTTTTTTCACCATTTTCCTTTTTATTATATTGGAGATTAATCTATAAACATAACTTGCAGAATGGTGAATTTTAAAAGATTATTAGAGCTATTTCCCCAAATATTTGATGCAGAGCTAAAGTTTAAATGAGAATTCTGTTGACAGAAGCTCTGCTCTGTCTGGACGTCTGATCCATGGGCAAACTATCACAGATAATTAAATAAAATACTCAAAAATTAGGGAACGCTTTACTAGTATTTTTTTTTCCTTTTGTCTTAAACCCAAATTTTATATCACATTTTTTCTCCAAGTCTGAAAGAGTTAAAATTAGAACAAAGTGTTAAAATTTTCCCATTCCTCCAAAACCCAATGAATTCCACTTTAAAATCTTTACAGGTGTTTAACCCTCTAAGGAATTTCTGCCATTGATGATCAGATTTGTTCATTTTGTGATTTTGAATCGACTGATCATCTTGTTTTCTATTGCAAAGCTTTGTGGGATGATGACGACTGACTTTTCTCCAGAATTCCAAGCTTACCTGAATTCTCCAAGAAAGATTTTATTTTTAGGACCCTAAAAAAGAGGAAATTTGAAAGACTGCTAAATATAATTTTCATCATGGGCAAGTTTTTCTCTTCTTAAAGTCAAACCATCTTTCTCTATTTTTCACATTGAACTTTTCCACCTCCTCTTATCTCTCAAATTCATGAACAAAGAACAAGATGCAGAACGATTTAATCTGATAAACAATCTGGAGCTGATGAGACTCCTAATGTGTGCTTGTATTTTTGAATTTTATTTTTCTTGTGTGTTTTTATTTATTTATTTTTTTTCTATTTGTCCTGTAAATATGGAAGCAATTTGGATCGGCTCCTCCAGGTTGTTCAGGTTTATATACGTCTGATGCCGACATCTTGTCTGCTGTATGTGATGGTTTATGATAAAAAAATTTAAAAAAGTTTGGTATCATCATCAAAAAAAAAAGGAACCAAACAGGAAATAGGCGTAGTGTAGAGCAGATGTAGATTGGACCAATCAGAGGCCTCCTCTCTGCAGCACGTAGAATTTAGGAGCTGGAGGTCCAGCGTGTCTGCGGAAGGGGGCGGGGCATATCTGCGTTAACTGCGACACGCAGACCACCTGGCTTCTGAGTATAAATCAGGCTTTAGAGGCAAAGACAGGTGAAGAGAGAAGGTGATCTTCTATCAGACAGTAAAGCACACCTTGATGGTAGATGAGGTTTTCTGTTGCAACCAATAAACTCTGGACACAAAATGGCAATAAAAGTTGTCTAAGTCTAAAAAGTTTTTAGTCAGTTTTATGTTGCAATAAAAAGTGAACGTTTACATTTTGGAATAACGATCAGATTCTTTCCCAGACTGACAGCTCTATCCTAGATGCTACAACAGCGGGGTATAGAATGCTGCAGTGCAGATCATCATTGCTGATGGACAGAAAACTGATGTTTCTAAACTTCCTCCTCTGGATGAAAAGGGAAATAGTTTTGATCATAAAAATATCATAAAATAGCTTCAGGGTTTTGGTTGATGAGCAAAGAGTCACATGATTGCAAAGAGAGTCGTTATCAGGAGTCACTGCGAGGAGACAGGATTATTTCTGCTGTACATCCCAAGATATTCAATGGAAACCAGTACGAGTTCAATAAACCCAGAGGATTATTAATCCTGGATTAGCTATGCTAACATTGTGATCCAGTTGTTATCCTTCCCCAGTCCATCCCAGACTGAGCCGGTCCCTCCTAAAGCAAGGCTGGGTGACAAAATGACCCAAACTGAGTGAACAAACCCACTAGCAGAACGCTTTAAACACACTCTGTGCTTTTGGAGATTAACTAGAATTTAATTGAATGAAAGTATCTTGGAATATAGATGTTCATCATGTAGAGATCCAATAAGAACGTGTTCCTAAGATCCTTCAGGAAGGTTAAACATGTCCTTCCTGATGGACTGAACCCAAACATGTTTTAGGAAACCTCTCCAGGGAATAACCTCTAACAGTTCTCTCTGCTGTATCTCTTAAAGTTGTGTAGTTTTTCTCTTTATGCATGTTGATAAAAGCATCATAAGAGCCCAGTATGTATCCATGTTTTATAGGAATGAGGAAATGTAGGTAGATGTATCTGCCTCAGGTTAAAGGATTCTCCTCTGGGATTAAATGGTCCATTTTCTCAAAGCTGTAGCTGAAATTCATCCAAACTTTATCTCCCTGCTGCTTCCACCAAGATTAGCTGTGTGCATAATTAAGACTCAGCATGCTAGCTGCGTTACCATAACAACATATACACTGAACTGTCGATATCATGCTAATTTTTACAAAGGGCAACAGTGGCGTTGGATGTAGGAGTTTGCCCTGAAATCGAAGAGTTGACGGTTCAAGCCCCGACTCTGACTTTTGTGTCCTTGGGCATTGTCTACTGATGGTGGTCAGAGGGTGGCGCCAGTGTACGGCAGCCCCGCTTCTGTCAGTGAGCCCCAGGGCAGCTGTGGCTACAATGTAGCTCACCACCATCAGTGTGTGCGTGAATGGATGAATGAATGTAGTGTAAAGCGCTTTGGTCAAGTCTCCTGACTTGAATAAAGCGCTATATAAGTACAGGACATTTACCATTTGCAGTTTTTTCCATTAAATAAATAGGTTTATTCTCTACTGTTACCCACTCTTTACTCCATCCAGACAGTGTCTTGCCCACGACCAAAATCTAATAAATTAGCAAAGATTCCCAAAGGAGTAAATCATGATAATCTAATTAAAATCAAAATAACTCCAATTGGGGAAAAAGTTAAAACAATTAAATGCGGTCTGTTTAACATAAGATCTCTTTCCTCTAAAAGTCTGCTAGTTAATGACTTGATTTGTGATAATCACATTGACTTGTTTTGCCTTACAGAAACCTGGCTGCAGCAAGAGGATTATGTGAGCATAAACGAGGCAACTCCTTCAAGCTATTTAAATTTTCACATCCCCAGAAGTTCTGGGCGAGGAGGAGGAGTAGCAACAATCTTCCAGTCTGACTTACTGATTACTCCCAAAACAGTTAATACCTACAACTCTTTGAACATTTAACCCTTAATTTCCCTCATCCAAATTTCAAGGCAAGAAAACCTCTTCTTTTTATAACTTTGTATCGTCCACCAGGTCCTTACTCTGAATGTTTAGATGAGTTTTAAGAGTTCCTTTCTGATTTGGTATTAAATACTGACAGGGTCATCATAGTGGGAGATTTTAACATCCATGCTGACATTGAAGGCGATAGCTTAAGAGCAGCCTTTAATGCTATCTTAGACACTATTGGCTTTGTTCAAAATGTGAATAGTCCCACACATTCTCATCTTCATACTTTGGATCTTGTGCTGACATACGGCATAGAATGTGAAGAAATAACAGTATTTCCTCACAACCCTGTCCTCTCTGACCACTTTCTAATAACCTTCAGGATTACTTTAACAGAGTTCTCCTCCCCCAAAAGAAGGTTACATTTTAGTAGATCTTTATCAGATAGTGCAGTTATAATTTTTTCTTTTTAATTCAGTTGCCAAACTCGCCCAGAGCCATAGAACTGTCCATCCCACCTGCTCTTAGCTGGAATGATTTTATGGGATTCTATATAACAAGATATCACAAGCTGTGATTCCTAAGCTCCTCTGTGGCCATTGTCATAGGAAGAAAGGATTCACTCCAATAAAATATGGGGAGATCCATGGTAATTCACTTAGTAGGCACTTTATTTATCTTTGAAAAGATGAGATCAGGGTAGATGTTGTTCGATCAGCTAAATGTTCTGACCTAAACAATGTTTCTCCCTCCAATGTTAAGCCTGCAGAAAACTTTGTTTCCACCTAGTTCATCTGAATTATCAATCAATCAATTTCTTTACTGTCAACTACAATTTACATTGTAATCGAGATTTCAGTTTCAGTATAAACAAGGTTGACCTTATTAAAAATGAGGTCATTAGCACCCATCTAAGAGAGATCATATCTCTCCTATCCTGGCTTCTCTTCATTGGCTTCCTGTTAAATCCAGAATAGAATTTAAAATCCTCCTTCTCACATATAA
The DNA here is from genome assembly GCA_030533445.1 of Cyprinodon diabolis. Lineage (NCBI taxonomy): Eukaryota > Metazoa > Chordata > Actinopteri > Cyprinodontiformes > Cyprinodontidae > Cyprinodon > Cyprinodon diabolis. The sequence continues at coordinate 750,850 of CM060073.1, read as the reverse complement.
AGCCTTAAATGGCCAAGCTCCATCTGATATCAGAGATCTGATTGTTCCTGATGTTCCTAACAGAGCACTTCGCTCTCAATCTGCGGCTCCTCTCCTCCTTCGGCTGCTTCAAAGATCAGGTCTTCATCGCCGTTTCCTCCTGATCTGCTGGTATCCAGGCTGCCCAGAACTAATGGCTCCATCCAACAACATGCTGCCGTCCCTGATTAATCATGAACTGGTCCCTTTTCATCCTTCCCTAAATCCTGTGTCACCAGTTACAGGAAACAGCAGTAATGGAGAAGGTGTTCAGGAGCACAGGAAGCAGAGGAAGTTGTGTTGGTGAAGGGGGGGGGGGTGATTCTTGCCGTCTCCTCCCTTCCATCCATTAGTGCCACGTTTCAGGGTCGGGCAGCTCTGCCCTGCTTTCCATCAGCACCTCAAAGGTCAGAAAAACAAGCAGAACCTTAGCTTGAGTTGCTGCTTTGTGATGTGGCCCCCAAAGTCGTTTGGCTCCTGGGGTTTTCTTACCTTAACGGCCTCTAGCTTTTACAGTCATATGTGAAAGAAATATTTCTTTAGTTCATAATCTTTAAAGGTTTAATCTGCTGATTTCTAAAGGAGATTTGAATTATTCTGCTTATCCTCCTGCAGCTGCAGCCATTGGTCTGTCTGACTGTTTAGTTTGGTTTATCTTACATTTCTGCTCCTCATTTTTAGTAAAAGAAAAACATCAAAGCTTTTGTCTTATTAACCTTATTAACGAAGCAAACATTAAACACAATGATCAACCCGATTCAGATCAACTAATGAACCCCTCGCTGCTGATAACCTGATAACTTCCTGGTCTGTTTAATAGTGCTGCGCTCTGCTGCTCATCTATAGGCTAACAGCTGCTAACCAGCTAGCTAACAGCTGTTTCTGAGCGCAGCATGCTAACGCGCTCTTTCTACTGTAACAACAGTCTACATGCAAAATCCCCCCCTCATGCATAAAAAGCAAAAATTTGGGATGTTTCCGGGGACAGCTTTAGCTGGGGACAGCTGGGACAGAAGGGACGTCTGGTTACTGTAGCTCAAAGGTCTTTTGTCCAAAAAAAAAAAATTCACAACCTGGCAACAATGAACGTCAGACAGGAAACGTTAGCCTTCAGATGCAAAACCCCATCAGGCACCACAAAATATTTTTGCAAAATATTCTAACATAAATTCGCCAAATATAAGAGGAACATCATAGTTTGGTTTAAATACAGCATTTTAGTTTTATTATAAGTATGTTTGTTGCAAGAATTTGACAGTTTAAAGAAATAGAAAATGACAGCATCTGCCAACCGTCACCAGGATGAGCATGAAGGAAGGTCTACAGACGCTGCGTGGATCAGTTAGGTGGTTTTCATGAGTTATTTACTGTCACAGGTAGAGGAAGTGTTGGGGCCGCTATGATTGAAGGTGGGCCCGCCCTCGCACGCTGACATTAGGACCCGCCCACCAGGCAAATGCCCACATCACAGATTAGCGGTCCGAGCCTGGCTGTCGCTCACCATCATCACCATCATTCATGTGTGTGACTGAATGTAGTATAAACTGTAAAAGTAGAAGCCATTTTCCATTTTATTCACAACCAAAATGTTTCAAACAAGAGAAGACTGGAGCTGAACTGGGAATTCTCCAACACTGAGCGCTGCAGCAGGTTCATGGTCGCCTGGTGACATGGCGGCGTAGCGCGGGGGGGGGGGTCTGCATGCTGGCTGTGAGAGAACAGCGTCTCCTGCAGGTTTACGCTGTAGATGAAATCTCTTTATAGAGGTTTTAATGAACCGCAGGTCCAGATTTTTTCTCTTTGCATTCAGCTTTTTTACCTCTGACTGGTGAATCTCTCTCTCTCTCTCTCTCTCTCTCTCTCTCTCTCAGTTCAATATATCATCGATTCACAGCTTCATTGGCCTCCAGGCAGAGACAGACTTCTGATTCTCAGTAACAATCTTCACTTCAGAACAAAACAACCTTGTTTCATAACTTTAATGAAAAGGATTTAGCTGTCTACCTTAACAAATAACAATATAAACATTAATTTTTTATCAGTCCTCTTTTATTGTGGAGTTTCTAAACGACCCAAAACCTACAGAAATGGTTCCAGTGCAGCTTTATCCTTTATTGAACTGTACTGATGGGATTAAACCAAAGCTAAAGATTAATCTATCCCAGATTCCTTTGAAGTTACTGCCCAGCCCCTGCTAAGGCAGACCTTTCATGCCTCCGCTCAGAAAGCAGGGAGGTGTCGCTCCACCATAAACCACCTACGGTTCCAGCATGTGGAGCAGAGCTCTGTGGGTCAGGCCACAGCCTCCTGCAGCGGCTTCTGTAACCAAGCAGACTGACCTTTCAGCCCACAGCGCAGGTTAGTCATCCATGTTTCCACCAGGAGACGCCTCCCAGATCAGCTTTGTTTTTCCTTAACAATGAACACAGTCAGGCTGAATCAGCTGGGAGGTTAGGGGATCAATGGTCTCATTTTATGAATATAGATTTAATTCATTTCCATCCTAAAGCAGAGAAAGTTTCTCCAAGTTTAGCACATTTTAATCTGAGATGGATTTCTGTTAAACTTATTAAAAACTCTTTCAGTGAACCAGGTGACCAGTAGAAAGGCTGCTCTCTGGCCTCTTCACGGCCCGCTGAGATTAAAAACTACCTGATCAGGCAATCAAGACTGTGAATTAGTGAAAGGACCCAGCAGGAGGAGGAGCTTTAATTATATCCCTCCAGCAGCTAATCACACGCTGTGATTCCTCTGTGGCCATTTTCACAGGAAGAAAGGATTCAGTCCAATTAAATAAGGTATCCATGCTCATTTATTTATCTTAGAAAAGATGAGATCAAGCAGCTGGATGATCTGATCTAAACAAGGTTCCTCCCACTAAGGTAAACCGGCAGAGAACGTTCCCACATAGTTCATCTGAATTAGTTCCAGACAGTAGAAGAAAAGTTTAAACTGTGGAATAAACCTTTGGAAGGAGTCTGGTCTGTTATGGGAATTATTCTTATTCCCGTAGAGTTAGAAAACAACCCAACGCTGTAAAGCCTTGTGGGTTTTAGAGAATAACTAAACTATTACAGGTTGAATGGGAGATGGATTTTACCCCAAACTTCATCAAATGAAATAAAGTTATTTTCATCTGTGAACAAGAAGACCAGCTGGACATCCTGCTTCAGACCGAGGCGTGACTCTGCTGTCTCCTCCTGGGATGCAGGTCCTGCTTTAGGTGAACAGATCCGCCTCCAAGCAGAGAAGCATCGGTGCAGTGGCTTCCAGCTGGGCCCTCAGACAGGGAGCCACCGCCGTCCTGCAGGTTTGACAGCTTCAACTGATCTCCATTGATGGCTGGTTAACAGCTGGTTAACTGATGAACCGGGTTCAGCAGCTGAAGCAGAAACCAGTGAAAGCTGGGTGACGGTGGCCCTCAGGGGCCAACAGGCTCCTAAAACTAGAAGCTGCTTTTCTATTTTCTCCACGTTTCCATCAGAATGAACTTTTCCTCATCAATAACCAGCAGTCTGGTTTCCCCTCTGAGAGCTTTTTATTCTGCTGTAAAGCTGCTCCTCCTGTACCTCCTGCTCCTCCTGTACCTCCTGCTCCTATTGTACCTCCTGCTCCTATTGTACCTCCTGCTCCTCCTGTACCTCCTGCTCCTACTGTACCTCCTGCTCCTATTGTACCTCCTGCTCCTACTGTACCTCCTGCTCCTCCTGTACCTCCTGCTCCTATTGTACCTCCTGCTCCTCCTGTACCTCCTGCTCCTCCTGTACCTCCTGCTCCTATTGTACCTCCTGCTCCTCCTGTACCTCCTGCTCCTACTGTACCTCCTGCTCCTCCTGCTCCTATTGTACCTCCTGCTCCTACTGTACCTCCTGCTCCTCCTGTACCTCCTGCTCCTATTGTACCTCCTGCTCCTCCTGTACCTCCTGCTCCTACTGTACCTCCTGCTCCTCCTGCTCCTATTGTACCTCCTGCTCCTACTGTACCTCCTGCTCCTCCTGTACCTCCTGCTCCTATTGTACCTCCTGCTCCTACTGTACCTCCTGCTCCTATTGTACCTCCTGCTCCTACTGTACCTCCTGCTCCTCCTGTACCTCCTGCTCCTACTGTACCTCCTGCTCCTCCTGTACCTCCTGCTCCTACTGTACCTCCTGCTCCTATTGTACCTCCTGCTCCTCCTGTACCTCCTGCTCCTACTGTACCTCCTGCTCCTCCTGCTCCTATTGTACCTCCTGCTCCTACTGTACCTCCTGCTCCTCCTGTACCTCCTGCTCCTACTGTACCTCCTGCTCCTCCTGTACCTCCTGCTCCTACTGTACCTCCTGCTCCTCCTGCTCCTATTGTACCTCCTGCTCCTCCTGTACCTCCTGCTCCTACTGTACCTCCTGCTCCTCCTGCTCCTATTGTACCTCCTACTCCTACTGTACCTCCTGCTCCTATTGTACCTCCTGCTCCTACTGTACCTCCTGCTCCTCCTGTACCTCCTGCTCCTCCTGTACCTCCTGCTCCTACTGTACCTCCTGCTCCTCCTATTGTACCTCCTGCTCCTACTGTACCTCCTGCTCCTCCTGCTCCTATTGTACCTCCTGCTCCTATTGTACCTCCTGCCCCTCCTGTACCTCCTGCTCCTATTGTACCTCCTGCTCCTACTGTACCTCCTGCTCCTCCTGTACCTCCTGCTCCTACTGTACCTCCTGCTCCTCCTGTACCTCCAGCTCCTCCTGTACCTCCTGCTCCTACTGTACCTCCTGCACCTCCTGCTCCTACTGTACCTCCTGCTCCTCCTGTACCTCCTGCTCCTATTGTACCTCCTGCTCCTACTGTACCTCCTGCTCCTACTGTACCTCCTGCTCCTATTGTACCTCCTGCTCCTCCTGTACCTCCTGCTCCTACTGTACCTCCTGCTCCTATTGTACCTCCTGCTCCTACTGTACCTCCTGCTCCTCCTGTACCTCCTGCTCCTATTGTACCTCCTGCTCCTCCTGTACCTCCTGCTCCTATTGTACCTCCTGCTCCTCCTGTACCTCCTGCTCCTACTGTACCTCCTGCTCCTCCTGCTCCTATTGTACCTCCTGCTCCTACTGTACCTCCTGCTCCTCCTGTACCTCCTGCTCCTATTGTACCTCCTGCTCCTCCTGTACCTCCTGCTCCTACTGTACCTCCTGCTCCTCCTGCTCCTATTGTACCTCCTGCTCCTACTGTACCTCCTGCTCCTCCTGTACCTCCTGCTCCTATTGTACCTCCTGCTCCTACTGTACCTCCTGCTCCTATTGTACCTCCTGCTCCTACTGTACCTCCTGCTCCTCCTGTACCTCCTGCTCCTACTGTACCTCCTGCTCCTCCTGTACCTCCTGCTCCTACTGTACCTCCTGCTCCTATTGTACCTCCTGCTCCTCCTGTACCTCCTGCTCCTACTGTACCTCCTGCTCCTCCTGCTCCTATTGTACCTCCTGCTCCTACTGTACCTCCTGCTCCTCCTGTACCTCCTGCTCCTACTGTACCTCCTGCTCCTCCTGTACCTCCTGCTCCTACTGTACCTCCTGCTCCTCCTGCTCCTATTGTACCTCCTGCTCCTCCTGTACCTCCTGCTCCTACTGTACCTCCTGCTCCTCCTGCTCCTATTGTACCTCCTGCTCCTACTGTACCTCCTGCTCCTATTGTACCTCCTGCTCCTACTGTACCTCCTGCTCCTCCTGTACCTCCTGCTCCTCCTGTACCTCCTGCTCCTACTGTACCTCCTGCTCCTCCTATTGTACCTCCTGCTCCTACTGTACCTCCTGCTCCTCCTGCTCCTATTGTACCTCCTGCTCCTATTGTACCTCCTGCCCCTCCTGTACCTCCTGCTCCTATTGTACCTCCTGCTCCTACTGTACCTCCTGCTCCTCCTGTACCTCCTGCTCCTACTGTACCTCCTGCTCCTCCTGTACCTCCAGCTCCTCCTGTACCTCCTGCTCCTACTGTACCTCCTGCACCTCCTGCTCCTACTGTACCTCCTGCTCCTCCTGCTCCTATTGTACCTCCTGCTCCTACTGTACCTCCTGCTCCTCCTGCTCCTATTGTACCTCCTGCTCCTCCTGCACCTACTGTACCTCCTGCTCCTCCTGCTCCTATTGTACCTCCTGCTCCTCCTGCTCCTATTGTACCTCCTGCTCCTATTGTACCTCCTGCACCTATTGTACCTCCTGCTCCTATTGTACCTCCTGCTCCTACTGTACCTCCTGCTCCTCCTGTACCTCCTGCTCCTATTGTACCTCCTGCTCCTACTGTACCTCCTGCTCCTCCTGTACCTCCTGCTCCTCCTGCTCCTATTGTACCTCCTGCTCCTCCTGTACCTCCTGCTCCTACTGTACCTCCTGCTCCTCCTGTACCTCCTGCTCCTACTGTACCTCCTGCTCCTCCTGCTCCTATTGTACCTCCTGCTCCTACTGTACCTCCTGCTCCTCCTGCTCCTACTGTACCTCCTGCTCCTCCTGTACCTCCTGCTCCTCCTGCTCCTATTGTACCTCCTGCTCCTACTGTACCTCCTGCTCCTACTGTACCTCCTGCTCCTCCTGCTCCTATTGTACCTCCTGCTCCTATTGTACCTCCTGCCCCTCCTGCTCCTCCTGTACCTCCTGCTCCTACTGTACCTCCTGCTCCTCCTGTACCTCCTGCTCCTCCTGTACCTCCTGCTCCTATTGTACCTCCTGCTCCTACTGTACCTCCTGCTCCTACTGTACCTCCTGCTCCTATTGTACCTCCTGCTCCTCCTGTACCTCCTGCTCCTACTGTACCTCCTGCTCCTCCTGTACCTCCTGCTCCTATTGTACCTCCTGCTCCTACTGTACCTCCTGCTCCTCCTGCTCCTATTGTACCTCCTGCTCCTACTGTACCTCCTGCTCCTATTGTACCTCCTGCTCCTACTGTACCTCCTGCTCCTCCTGTACCTCCTGCTCCTACTGTACCTCCTGCTCCTCCTGCTCCTATTGTACCTCCTGCTCCTACTGTACCTCCTGCTCCTACTGTACCTCCTGCTCCTCCTGCTCCTATTGTACCTCCTGCTCCTATTGTACCTCCTGCTCCTACTGTACCTCCTGCTCCTCCTGTACCTCCTGCTCCTACTGTACCTCCTGCTCCTACTGTACCTCCTGCACCTCCTGCTCCTACTGTACCTCCTGCTCCTCCTGTACCTCCTGCTCCTATTGTACCTCCTGCTCCTACTGTACCTCCTGCTCCTCCTGCTCCTATTGTACCTCCTGCTCCTCCTGCACCTACTGTACCTCCTGCTCCTATTGTACCTCCTGCTCCTCCTGCTCCTATTGTACCTCCTGCTCCTATTGTACCTCCTGCACCTATTGTACCTCCTGCTCCTATTGTACCTCCTGCTCCTACTGTACCTCCTGCTCCTCCTGTACCTCCTGCTCCTATTGTACCTCCTGCTCCTCCTGCTCCTCCTGCTCCTACTGTACCTCCTGCTCCTACTGTACCTCCTGCTCCTCCTGTACCTCCTGCTCCTATTGTACCTCCTGCTCCTCCTGTACCTCCTGCTCCTCCTGCTCCTATTGTACCTCCTGCTCCTACTGTACCTCCTGCTCCTCCTGCTCCTATTGTACCTCCTGCTCCTACTGTCCCTCCTGCTCCTATTGTACCTCCTGCTCCTACTGTACCTCCTGCTCCTCCTGTACCTCCTGCTCCTCCTGTACCTCCTGCTCCTACTGTACCTCCTGCTCCTCCTGCTCCTATTGTACCTCCTGCTCCTACTGTACCTCCTGCTCCTCCTGCTCCTATTGTACCTCCTGCTCCTATTGTACCTCCTGCCCCTCCTGCTCCTATTGTACCTCCTGCTCCTACTGTACCTCCTGCTCCTCCTGTACCTCCTGCTCCTACTGTACCTCCTGCTCCTACTGTACCTCCTGCTCCTCCTGTACCTCCTGCTCCTACTGTACCTCCTGCACCTCCTGCTCCTACTGTACCTCCTGCTCCTCCTGTACCTCCTGCTCCTCCTGTACCTCCTGCTCCTATTGTACCTCCTGCTCCTACTGTACCTCCTGCTCCTCCTGCTCCTATTGTACCTCCTGCTCCTCCTGCACCTACTGTACCTCCTGCTCCTCCTGCTCCTATTGTACCTCCTGCTCCTCCTGCTCCTATTGTACCTCCTGCTCCTATTGTACCTCCTGCACCTATTGTACCTCCTGCTCCTATTGTACCTCCTGCTCCTACTGTACCTCCTGCTCCTCCTGCTCCTATTGTACCTCCTGCTCCTATTGTACCTCCTGCTCCTCCTGCTCCTATTGTACCTCCTGCTCCTATTGTACTTCCTGCTCCTCCTGCACCTCCTGCTCCTATTGTACCTCCTGCACCTCCTGTACCTCCTGCTCCTCCTGCTCCTATTGTACCTCCTGCTCCTATTGTACCTCCTGCTCCTCCTGCACCTCCTAGCTCCTATTGTACCTCCTGCTCCTCCTGCTCCTCTTGTACCTCCTGCTCCTCCTGCACCTCCTGCTCCTATTGTACCTCCTGCTCCTATTGCACCTTCTGCTCCTATTGGACCTCCTGCTCCTCCTGTACCTCCTGCACCTCCTAGCTCCTATTGTACCTCCTGCTCCTCCTGTACCTCCTAATCCTCCTGTACCTCCTGCTCCTCCTGTACCTCCTGCTCCTACTGTACCTCCTGCTCCTCCTGCTCCTATTGTACCTCCTGCTCCTATTGTACCTCCTGCTCCTCCTAGCTCCTATTGTACCTCCTGCACCTCCTGCTCCTATTGTACCTCCTTCTCCTCCTGTACCTCCTGCTCCTCCTGCACCTCCTGCTCCTATTGTACCTCCTGCTCCTCCTGCTCCTATTGTACCTCCTGCTCCTCCTAGCTCCTATTGTACCTCCTGCTCCTACTGTACCTCCTGCTCCTACTGTACCTCCTGCTCCTCCTGCTCCTACTGTACCTCCTGCTCCTCCTGTACCTCCTGCTCCTATTGTACCTCCTGCTCTTATTGTACCTCCTGCACCTACTGTACCTCCTGCTCCTATTGTACCTCCTGCTCCTATTGTACCTCCTGCTCCTCCTGCACCTACTGTACCTCCTGCACCTACTGCTCCTCCTGCACCTACTGTACCTCCTGCTCCTATTGTACCTCCTGCTCCTACTGCTCCTATTGTACCTCCTGTTCCTCCTGCTCCTATTGTACCTCCTGCTTCTATTGTACCTCCTGCTCCTCCTGCACCTATTGTACCTCCTGCTCCTACTGTACCTCCTGCTCCTCCTGCTCCTATTGTACCTCCTGCTCCTATTGTACCTCCTGCTCCTACTGTACCTCCTGCTCATATTGTACTTCCTGCTCCTCCTGCACCTCCTGCTCCTATTGTACCTCCTGCTCCTCCTGCTCCTACTGTACCTCCTGCTCCTCCTGTACCTCCTGCTCCTACTGTACCTCCTGCTCCTCCTGCTCCTATTGTACCCCCTGCTCCTCCTGCACCTCCTGCTCCTATTGTACCTCCTGCTCCTATTGTACCTCCTGCTCCTCCTGTACCTCCTGCACCTCCTAGCTCCTATTGTACCTCCTGCTCCTCCTGTACCTCCTGCTCCTCCTGCTCCTATTGTACCTCCTGCTCCTATTGTACCTCCTGCTCCTCCTAGCTCCTATTGTACCTCCTGCTCCTATTGTACCTCCTGCTCCTCCTGCACCTCCTGCTCCTATTGTACCTCCTGCTCCTATTGCACCTTCTGCTCCTATTGTACCTCCTGCTCCTCCTGTACCTCCTGCACCTCCTAGCTCCTATTGTACCTCCTGCTCCTCCTAATCCTCCTGTACCTCCTGCTCCTATTGTTCCTCCTGCTCCTATTGTACCTCCTGCTCCTATTGTACCTCCTGCTCCTCCTGCTCCTATTGTACATCCTGCTCCTCCTAGCTCCTATTGTACCTCCTGCACCTCCTGCTCCTATTGTACCTCCTGCTTCTCCTAGCTCCTATTGTACCTCCTTCTCCTCCTGCTCCTCCTGCTCCTATTGTACCTCCTGCTCCTCCTGCTCCTATTGTACCTCCTGCTCCTCCTAGCTCCTATTGTACCTCCTGCTCCTCCTGCACCTCCTAGCTCCTATTGTACCTCCTGCTCCTCCTGTACCTCCTGCACCTCCTAGCTCCTATTGTACCTCCTGCTTCTCCTGTACCTCCTGATCCTCCTGCTCCTATTGTACCTCCTGCTCCTATTGTACCTCCTGCTCCTCCTGCACCTCCTAGCTCCTATTGTACCTCCTGCTCCTCCTGCTCCTATTGTACCTCCTGCTCCTATTGCACCTTCTGCTCCTATTGTACCTCCTGTACCTCCTGCACCTCCTAGCTCCTATTGTACCTCCTGCTCCTCCTGTACCTCCTAATCCTCCTGTACCTCCTGCTCCTATTGTTCCTCCTGCTCCTATTGTACCTCCTGCTCCTATTGTACCTCCTGCTCCTCCTGTACCTCCTGCTCCTCCTAGCTCCTATTGTACCTCCTTCACCTCCTGCTCCTATTGTACCTCCTGCTTCTCCTAGCTCCTTTTGTACCTCCTTCTCCTCCTGTACCTCCTGCTCCTCCTGGTCCTATTGTACCTCCTGCTCCTATTGTACCTCCTGCTCCTCCTAGCTCCTATTGTACCTCCTGCTCCTCCTGCACCTCCAAGCTCCTATTGTACCTCCTGCACCTCCTAGCTCCTATTGTACCTCCTGCTCCTCCTGTACCTCCTGATCCTCCTGCTCCTCCTGCTCCTATTGTACCTCCTGCTCCTATTGTACCTCCTGCTCCTCCTGCACCTCCTAGCTCCTATTGTACCTCCTGCTCCTCCTGCTCCTATTGTACCTCCTGCTCCTATTGCACCTTCTGCTCCTATTGTACCTCCTGCTCCTCCTGTACCTCCTGCACCTCCTAGCTCCTATTGTACCTCCTGCTCCTCCTGTACCTCCTAATCCTCCTGTACCTCCTGCTCCTATTGTTCCTCCTGCTCCTATTTTACCTCCTGCTCCTATTGTACCTCCTGCTCCTCTTGTACCTCCTGCTCCTCCTAGCTCCTATTGTACCTCCTGCACCTCCTGCTCCTATTGTACCTTCTGCTTCTCCTAGCTCCTATTGTACCTCCTTCTCCTCCTGTACCTCCTGCTCCTATTGTACCTCCTGCTCCTCCTGCACCTCCTACTCCTATTGTACCTCCTGCTCCTCCTAGCTCCTATTGTACCTCCTGCTCCTCCTAGCTCCTATTGTACCTCCTGCTCCTCCTGTACCTCCTGCACCTCCTAGCTCCTATTGTACCTCCTGCTCCTCCTGTACCTCCTGCACCTCCTAGCTCCTATTGTACCTCCTGCTCCTCCTGCACCTCCTGCTCCTCCTGTACCTCCTGCACCTCCTAGCTCCTATTGTACCTCCTGCTCCTCCTGCACCTCCTAGCTCCTATTGTACCTCCTGCTCCTCCAGCCTTAGTACCGTTGGTGTTGATCCCCATGAGGAGCAAACGGTTCCCACATGGTACGAGGATTTTTGGAACATATAGGAAATAAACGGCCACATAGAAAACGCAGAGATCAGGATCCTGACATTAAGATCCACATCCTGCCTTTGAACCAATCAACCTTCAACCAAAGCTGGGCTCTCAGAGGACTGATGTGTCTGGTGATGAACGGCAGCTGGAAACCCCTCTGACAGCTCGCAGCAACTGTTCCCTTAGTTTGCAGTCAGAACCCAGATTGGGCAGCAGCTCCTCCTGTCAGGAAATATGGGGAACATTATGAGACCGAAATAATCCCAGTTAATCTAATCTGCTGGCAGCAGATTTACTGCTGGATAACTAAATGGATAATCTCTGACTTCAAGAAAGGAGATCAGTAACTGCTGCACCATCATCCTGAATGAATCACGGCTTCATTCATCCATAACGAACAATTCAATTCTATTCACTTTATTTCTATAGCTCTAATTCACATCATCTCAGGTCACTTTCCAGTTCACCAGATCATCCAGTCAGATTGATTCAAAGTTTTCTATCTAAGGAAAACCAGCTGATTGCATCGACTCATTGACTCTTCAGCAATCCCTCACACTAAGCATGCTTGTAGCGACAGTGGAGAGGAAAAACTCCCTTTGAACAGGAAGAAACCTCCAGCACAACCAGGCTCAGTGTGAGCGGCCATCTGCTGAGGCCCACTGGGGTTCAAGGAGACAGAAGCAGACATAGAAAAAGAAGCATAGATACAAAAGGCAACTGTCAACCAGCTCCACAGGCGGCCCCGTCCAGGAAACACACAGCCAGGCAGACGAGCTCCGAGCCAGCTCCCATGTCAGAGGATGAAGAGAGCACATCCAGTTAGTCACAGTCAGAGAAACAGGACTACACTGGAAAACAGGCCAAGCTGCAACATCTAGAAACAAAGGTGTTGATGGCAGCAGCACAGCTGATATTTCTCTCCAGGATGGAGTCACAGCCAAACAGGAACAGACCAGATGAAGCTACTATGAGAAAAACCAGAGAGAGCAGAACGTTAGAGATTGAACTAACAGATTCTGCAGAGTGGGAGAATAGAGATAGAATGAAGCAGAATGATGAAAAAGGGGTCCCTATGTCCTCCAGCAGTCTAAGCCTATAGCAGCAGAACTATAGAGATAGATCAGGATAACCTGAGCCACTCTAACTAGAAGCTTTATCAAAAAGGAAAGTTTTAAGCCTAGCCTTAAAAGTAGACAGGGTGTCTGCCTCACGGACTAAAACTGGTAGTTGGTTCCACAGGAGAGGAGCCTGAGAACTAAAAGATCTGCCTCCCATTCTACTTTTAGAAGTTCTAGGAACCACTAGTAAACCTGCAGATTGAGAGCGAAGTGCTCTGTTAGGAACATAAGGAACAATCAGATCTCTGATATCAGATGGAGCTTGGCCATTTAAGGCTTTATATGTGAGAAGGAGGATTTTAAATTCTATTCTTGATTTAACAGGAAGCCAATGAAGAGAAGCCAGGATAGGAGAGATATGATCTCTCTTTTTCATTTTCATCAGAACTCTGGCTGCAGCATTTTGGATCAGCTGAAGGCTTTTAACTACAGTTTGTGGACTTCCTGATAGTAAAGAATTACAATAGTCCAGCCTTGAAGTAACAAATGCATGGACTAGTTTCTCAGCATCACCCCTGGACAGGAGATTGCTCATTTCTGCAATATTCCTCAGATGAAAGAAGGAAATTCTAGAAACCTCTTTGATCTGGGATTTAAATGACAGGTCCTGATCAAAAATAACACCAAGATTTTTTACTTTATTATCTGAAATCAGTTTAATCCCATCCAGATGAAGTGACTGGCTAATCAGCTTCTTTTTCAGAGACTCTGGTCCAAAGACTATAACTTCTGTTTTGTCTGCATTCAGCAGCAGAAAGTTAAGAGTCATCCAGGTTTTTATGTCTTCAGACATGCCTGTAATCTATGTAATGGGTTAGCTTCATCTGGATTATAGACAGATATAGCTGGGTATCATCAGCATAACAGTGGGAATTAATCCCATGCTGTCTAATAACTCTACCAATTGGGAGCATGTATAAAGTAAAGAGAATTGGTCCTAGCACTGATCCCTGTGGTACTCCACAGGTAACCTTTGAGCGTGTTGAAGATCTATCATTAACATGAACAAACTGAAATCGATCAGATAGATAAGATTTAAACCAGTCTAGAGCTGTTCCTTTAATTCCAACAAAATATTCAAGTCTTTCTAAAAGAATATTATGATCAACTGGATCAAATGCAGCACTAAGATCCAACAGGACGAGCACAGATACAAGTCCATTATCTGAGGCCATGAGAATATCATTAGTGACTTTCACCAGAGCTGTTTCAGTGCTATGATGAGCTCTAAAGCCAGACTGAAACTCTTCAAAAAGTTCATTATGGTGGAAGTGATCGCAAACTTGTTTGGCAACTACTTTCTCAAGAATTTTGGATAAGAAAGGAAGATTGGATATAGGTCTATAATTAACCAAGTCATCTGCGTCAAGAGACGGTTTCTTAAGCAGAGGTTTAATTACAGCAACCTTAAAAGCTTTAGGTACATATCCCTGTAACAGAGATAGATTAATCACATCTAAAATGGAGGAGGAGATCAAAGGGAATACCTCCTTAAATAACCTGGTTGGAACTGGATCTAACATCCAAGTTGAAGGCTTAGATGAAGACAATAGTTTTGCTAACTCTGAAAGTTCAACTGGATCAAAGCAGTCTAAACCCGGTTCAGATTCCATGACTACCTCAGTTACAATCGCGGATAGAGGAGTGCTTATGATCTTATTTTTAATAAGATCAATGTTATTTATAAAGAATCCCATAAAATCATTGCTGCTAAGAGCAGGTGGAATGGACGGTTCAACAGAGCTATGGCTCTGGGTGAGTTTGGCAACTGTATTAAAAAGAAATCTAGGATTGTTCTTATTCTCCTCTATTAATGAGGAGAAGTATGCTGCTCTTGCTTTACAAAGGGTCCTCTTATACAGCAGTAAACCATTTTTCCAGACTAGGAAGGACTCCCGCAGGCCTGTGGAGCGATATTTTCTCTCCAGTTTCCTAGCATTTTGCTTCAAAGTACGCAGCTCTGCATTAAACCAAGGAGCAAGCTTTCTATTCTTAACGGTTTTCATTTTCAAGGGAGCTGCGTTGTCTAAGGCAGTACGCAGAGAACTAGCAACCCCATCAACAAAATCATCAACCTGTGAAGGGGAACAAGCTAAGCTTTTGCACTCTGCAGCACTGCTCAGTGACACAGAGGAGAGAGAAAGTGAAGCAGATTCTTTAAAATTTATAACTGCACTATCTGATAAAGATCTACTAAAATGTAACCTTCTTTTGGGGGAGGAGAACTCTGTTAAAGTAATCCTGAAGGTTATTAGAAAGTGGTCAGAGAGGACAGGGTTGTGAGGAAATACTGTTATTTCTTCACATTCTATGCCGTATGTCAGCACAAGATCCAAAGTATGAAGATGAGAATGTGTGGGACTATTCACATTTTGAACAAAGCCAATAGTGTCTAAGATAGCATTAAAGGCTGCTCTTAAGCTATCGCCTTCAATGTCAGCATGGATGTTAAAATCTCCCACTATGATGACCCTGTCAGTATTTAATACCAAATCAGAAAGGAACTCTGAAAACTCATCTAAACATTCAGAGTAAGGACCTGGTGGACGATACAAAGTTATAAAAAGAAGAGGTTTTCTTGCCTTGAAATTTGGATGAGGGAAATTAAGGGTTAAATGTTCAAAAGAGTTGTAGGTATTAACTGTTTTTGGAGTAATCAGTAAGTCAGACTGCAAGATTGTTGCTACTCCTCCTCCTCGCCCAGAACTTCTGGGTATGTGAAAATTTAAATAGTTTGAAGGAGTTGCCTCATTTATGCTCACATAATCCTCTTGCTGCAGCCAGGTTTCTGTAAGGAAACCAAAGTTAAATTAAGCTGGACTCAAACCATGACTGACAGTAGTGAATCTGCACTCACCTCACGATTGATTGGATGGTAAATGAACCATCGTTTCTTCACAGGCTGCAGAAGCTTCAGCTTTTTATCACATTGTGCTTCAGATAACCTGCTGCATGGCTGTTTTCCCAGAAGCCTCGGAGACCAAAGGATACAGCAGAGCGCGGCCCACTGAGCTCCTGGACATGCTGAGGCCGACGCCGCTCAGGCAGAGCAGTTAGATTCATCCCCACAGTTACTCTACATCACCTCTCATCTGCATTCTACAGAGGAGGTTGTTGCAGTTGGCTAACTGTAATCCGCTACATGACTGGGAAAGGCCAATAGCATGCAGGCTGCACACAGATGCTAACCTACAGGCAATAGTTAAACACTCTGCAGACGTATGTATGATGGAAACTAAAAACAGGACAACCTGTTGCCGTACATTTATAATTCCTGTCATTAATCGGCAGCAGGTGCAGCAGCGTCTGAAGCCGTCAGGAGTCATAAGCAGGGATCTGGGCTGTGGGGCATTTATTGGTCAGTAGAGGCGGTTTGTTTGAATTACAGCTGCTGCTGTTAGAAGCTCGTTTGATGAACATCTGTAGATGATTGAAGAAGCACTGCAGCTTTAATCTGTAATAAGGTGAGATGGATCCAGTGTTTAATAAGCTCCAGCCTGCAGCGGTCAGACAGGTACAGCCAGGATTCTGCTTTTCCTTCCAGACTTTAGTCGTCTTATTGCTTTCACTGGTTCTGGGTTTTTTGCTTTCCTCTCTTCTAAATTAAATATTTATCAGAAATAAAGCACGGTTTTTACTTTTTCCTGTGTTTTTCAGCTTTATTCAGTCAATAAAAGCAGTGCTTGGGGAATCCACTCACCAGGCGTCACTAACATCTATTAATCACTCAGAGTTCATTAATAAGCAGGAAGCTTTACGTCGTTTACAGAGAAAGTTTATTAGTCTGAAAAGCAGCAGATATGCAGTGATATTAATCCCCATGATGCTTTGCTTCTCTACTTTTACTTTATTGCAACATTAATCAGTCCTAATGTCTCTACAGTGTTAGTTCAGACGCCGATGGAAATAAAAACATCCGATTCCTAAAATACAACGAGAGCAGCATCAGCCATCAAACCCAATCAGGCTTCCATCTGAGCCGCGGCGGCGGCGGCTCGCAGGGAGAATCAATGACGCTCATTAATAATCTGAATGTTGTCTCTTCTTAATAACAAAACAACAGGAGAGGAGATCCCACAGGAATGATCTGATTTGTGCAACAATGTTGTCAGGAAATGAAAATGGCTGCTTGCTTCCAGCTGAGAGGATCTGTGGCGATATGAAGGCACAGCCTCTGATTGCTGGAGCTCCAACATGGCCGCCACGGCTTCCTGCTCCACTCCTTTAAACAAACTCTCTCCTTTGCATTTAGTTCATGAAGCAGCCCCAGAGTATCACACTCCCACCACCGTGTGTGACTGCTGACCCAATGTTCTCTAAATCAACTGGAATCGGAGCCTTTTAAAAGTTTCGCTCTACTTATTGTCAACAGCTTCTATTCCTAATAATATTACGGTTCTATAGATCTGGGAGGGTTCTACACCCAGGGAGGGTTGAGTGAATCTGACTGAAAGCATTGAGGCCATTAAGGTGTGTTAGATTATGGATAAGAAAGCATAAATCTGTGAAGAGCCTGAAGTCTGTCTGCCATCAACCAATCAGGTATGTCTCTAATAAAAAGGCTTTTAACGGCTCTGAGTTTCTGCTAAAGCAGCTGAACAGCTGTCACATGATCTGCATTCAATAACCCTAAGAGCGCACAGCAGTGATTGCAGGTGTGTATAGTCTTTTGAGCGCTCTTGAACATAGCACCGCATACAGAACAGCCTTGTTCTTGTAGAAAAGTTACGCTCCCTCACTCTTTCTGGCGGGCGTTTCTGTCAGGGGGAGTTGCTATTCTGATGTCATGATCTTAGCACTTATGACTGGCTTAATTATTCTTTCCATTCACCTGTCTAACTCTGCCTGGTTTCTCTTTACTGCTTATCTGATCCACCTGCTCCTGCCTCTATTTAACGTGCTGGATGGAACGGTTTATGAAAACCGTCCGAACCGTTCGCTTCTACTGTCTCGGTTCGGTTTGCATGTGTTGCGTTCGGTTCATGCGCTGCTCCTTTTTCTCATAGGCGAAGCGTTTACACTCCAGAGCAGAAGGTGGCGGTACTGCGACCAAAGCCAACCACCAGTAGTAAAGAAGAAGAATCGAAGCAGCGTAGCCGGGTTTAGCAGAAAAAAATCAGTTGTTGTGGAGAATTGTGTGGGTATGGCGAGTGGGAAAGAACAGGAGCTGGAAGACGCGCCAGCAGCACTTTATAGGTCTGCTGTATGGGACCACTTTGCATTTAGAGTGATCTACGATGACGGCGGGAAGAAAGCTGTGGATAAAAGTGCAACAGTGTGCAAGCATTGTGCAACACGTTTTGTTTATGCTAACAGCAACATGACCAACATGTCAGGATAACAATCAACATATACCGAACCGAACTGAACACCGCTGTGAACCGTTCCACCCCTAATATATATATATATATATATATATATATTGTTAAATATATTTCCTTTTTGTATTCACCATCATTACGTTAAAGCACTTTTGTTCAAATAAAACAAACCATGAGAAGGAATGCTGCTGACTCCATGCCCGTCTTCAAGTTCTCAGGCAGAGGCCTGAAAGCTAACCCTGCTCCCGCAAAGAATTGTGATTTTCATTCCCGGCCACACCTGTAGCAGTTTGTCCCGCTCCCACCTGCAATTCCCACATGATTCCGACGTTCGCCTACTGCTCAAGGCAATCGTGTCATTAGTTTGAAGAATTAATCACGCTGTGCTTAGCTGATCACATTACTGACCGATTCTTCACCGCATATTGCGTGACGCGCGTTAGGTGGCACTAGCTGCAATATCCAGCACATTGGGATGTTTATATATGATAGACATAGACTGATCATTTATGACTTTATTTTACATTTTACAACACCTTTTTAGTTCGCAGGACTGCCGCTTATCACCACCGCTTATCACCGCTCCCACAATGAGCTTTCAATATTTGTCCCGTGCCGTACTGCTTTGCGAGTCCCGCAGGAATGCAGGGCTCTACTTTCAGGAGTGATGAGCTGAGAAATGATGGACTAAACTAGGTCATTCTGCTGGTTAAAAGCAGCCATCTTGTTATTTGATCCGTGTCTTTAGATAAAACACTGATCCTTAACCCCTCGTCAGACTGGTTGGTGTTCCATACACGCCCGCCCTCACTGCTATGCGGGTAGATCAGTGTGTGATATGCGGAGGATTCCATCTGTCAAACGTTTATTGTGTTCAGGTATAATGGGGAGTAACAGCACCTCCTACTGGTAGTTGGTGGTGATAAGTGGAGCGTAGATAGGGACTTGGTTATCAGAGCAGGAGATAGGTTCACTGAGGGCACGCTGATTTATTGGATGTTTTACTGTTCTATTTGTTAGCCAACTGTAAAGTGGAAGCAGTTTAAATGCAGATATTGATGTATTCAAAGGAAATATTACTCCTCATAAGGTGCTGTTCCTTTGGTGACGAGCCTGAGCCATGAGGATTTTGTGTTTTGCACAAATGACCATAAACGCAGAGAATGAATGAAAGACAGTGTGCATAATTAAAATGGAGACACAGAGAACTGAAGGTAACACGCTGTTTGTGTTACTAAATGCACGGATGTGATTAATAATTGCACTATTATGATTGCTTAATACGCTCTTCTGATTTCTGGCAGCAATTTAACACCATAGAGGCAACTGATTGCTGAGCTGGACTAACTTGCTAACACATCAGCAGAAAAAGGTTTGATCTCTGAAAGATGAAGAAGATTCTTCAGTAGGACCTGAGATCAGAGGGGAAGAGGCAACACCAGAGATCTGGATGGAAAGGAGCCGAGTAGGGAGCAAGGAATAGGGAACAGGGTGTGGGGAATAGGGAACAGGGAATAGGGAGCAGGGTGTAGGCAATAGGGAGCAAGGAATAGGGAGCAGGGTGTAGGGAATAGGGAACAGGGAATAGGGGGCAGGGTGTAGGGAATAGGGAACAGGGAATAGGGGGCAGGGTGTAGGGAATAGGATGCAGTGTGTAGGGAGCAGGGTGTAGGGAATAGGGAACAAGGAATAGGGAGCAGGGTGTAGGGAATAGGGAACAGGGAATAGGGGGCAGGGTGTAGGGAATAGGATGCAGTGTGTAGGGAGCAGGGTGTAGGGAATAGGGAACAAGGAATAGGGAGCAGGGTGTAGAGAATAGGGAGCAAGGAATAGGGAGCAGGGTGTAGGCAATAGGGAACAGGGTATAGGGGGCAGGGTGTAGGGAATAGGGAAAAGGGTGTAGGGAGTAAGGAAAAAGGAAAAGGGAGCAGGGAATAGGGAGCAGGGTGTAAGGAATAGGGAACAGGGAATATGTAGCAGGGTGTGGGGAATAGGGAGCAAGGAATAGGGAGCAGGGTGTAGGGAATAGGGAGCAAGGTGCAGGGAATAGGGAGCAGGGTGTAGGGAATAGGGAACAGGGAATAGGGGGCAGGGTGTAGGGAATAGGGTGTAGGGGATAGGGTGTAGGGAAGCAAGGAATAGGGAGCAGGGAAGAGGGAGCAGGGTGTAGGGAATAGGGAGCAAGGAATAGGGAGCAGGGTGTAGGGAATAGGGAACAGGGAGCAGTGTGTAGGGAATAGCGAGCAAGGAATAGGGAGCAGGGTGTAGGCAATAGGGAACAGGGTATAGGGGGCAGGGTGTAGGGAATAGGGAGAAGGGTGTAGGGAATAGGGAGCAGGGTGTGGGGAATAGGGAGCAGGGTGTAAGGAATAGGGAACAGGGAATAGGGAGCAGTGTGTAGGGAATAGGGAGAAGGGTGTAGGGAATAGGGGTCAGGGTGTAGGGAATAGGGGGCAGGGTGTAAGGAGCAGGGTGTAGGGAATAGGGAGCAAGGAATAGGGAGCAGGGTGTAGGGAATGGGGGCAGGGTGTAGGGAGTAGGGTGTAGGGGATAGGGAATAGGGAGCAGAGTGTAGGGAATAGGGAGCAGGGTGTAGGGAATAGGGATCAAGGAATAGGGAGCAGAGAAGAGGGAGTAGAGTGTAGGGAATAGGGAGCAAGGAATAGGGAGCAGGGTGTAGGGATTAGGAAACAGGGAATAGGGATCAAGGAATAGGAAGCAAGGAATAGGAAATAGAGAGCAGAACTTTTAAACTAGATTCCTTTTGGCTGTATTAAATGTAGATATTAAAAAATGAGAGGGATGGCACAAACCTGCAGACAGTGAAATGAGTGGCCTTCACATGTGCATCAATAAATGGCCTTCACATGTGCATCAATAAATGGCCTTCACATGTGCATCAATAAAAGGCCTTTACATCCTGAGGTCAAAGGTCAGGCTAGATGTTGATGCTCTCTGTTGGCTCCTCCATGATGAATCCAGATGAACAATGTTTATGTTCTTCCTGCATGAATCTCCTCATCAGCCTGATGGTGTTTGATGGATTAAAGCGACTCTGATTGGTCAGCAGATCACAGCAGGTAACTAAGTCCTGCAGGAAACGCATCATTTCTGTCCTCATGAAGGTCAGAGCAGGACAACTGTTAGCAAGAAATCACTTTAAACTCAACAAAACAGAATTTACATCGCAACCATCTTAAACTAGATTAAAATCTGATTCAACATGAGGATCATAAAGGTGAGAAATATTAGGAAAACCATTGTGATAAATGTGGTAGAAACACAGGAAGTCATTAGAGAGAAAACACCTGCTAACTATAATAAAGTATTAATATGAGCCATTATCAAACCAGCAGGTATAAGCAGGTTTTACAGGAAAGGTGTTTGCTAATGTTTTATATCATAACACCATAAACCTTTTTCCATCTTAAGCTGCGTTCACACCAAACGCAGCAGGAGCAGCGAGCTAACATGCAAGTCAATGGGTGACGTGCATCAAGGTGCAGCAAAATGTCCCGCAGCGCGTTTTGAGCAGCAGGTGCAGAGCGTGGGGAGCGTTTGACCATCTGACGCGCAGCAAACACAGCAGCTGCTCGAGATGGAAAAATTGAACTTTAGCTGCTGGACGCGTCGCATCAACCAATGAGAGAAACTGATCTGGGAGCTGGCAGGGAGTCAGACGCAGCACTGCTGATGCAGAGCTCTATGATCACTCCTCTGAAACAGTTTATTAACGCCTAAATTAACTTCAAATGTAGAAACCTGCCGGCAGAATATGTTGGCTTTTATTATCCTGCTGCCTGCAGTTTGTAGCACAGACCTGAAAAACGCTAACATCTACTTCCAGCCGCCACCAACAGGAGGGGAAAACCCCCAAGAGGCTCCCGGGCCTGAGGCAGCTGCTGCTGGGGATTCCCAGTGACAGCGCAGCGCCGGTATGTGGGGGTCTGAGCGGCTCCCACAGAGAAATAATCTTTGAAGGCAGGATGGTAATCTGGATGAACTGACTGCACAGACCATGTTTTCAGGAGGACTTTCTCACTTCAACATAGATTCTAACTACTTTCTACCCGCTGATCACAGCTAATATGGCTGCAGGGCAAAGAAAGGATAGAGTAGCTCCGGCCACCGCGAGTCAGACCAACTTTTTGACGGTTCAGGCAGAACAGCAAAGCTGCTTCAGCCGCGCGTCAGAACTAAACTGGTACGAGCATCAAAAAGGAAGCAGCAGACGCGTTTTTGCTGCTCCAGCTGCGTTTGGTGTGAACACAGCTTTATAATCTAGGCTCCTATTAACACGGATTAATAACGGCTCTAACATCAAACACAGTATTGCCTTTCCTAATCATTGCTACTTCTTTTCATTCAAGTTAAATCTAGAATAATAAATAGAAAAATGCTAAAATATCCAAACTAAACAAATTTTTTCTGCACCTGCTTCATATGAGGTGATAATAAATGATCAGTCTGAACATTCTGCAGAGCAGCGATGTTCCTCTGGCGGGGCTTAAAAACGCCTTCAGCTCTGACCTACAGAAGGGTTTCACCTGAGTTCAGACAACACTCTGCATGAAATACATCTATACTTTCTAGTTTGCAAATCTAAAGGTTTAGTAGAAATTAAAGCTGTTTCTAAGATGCCGTCACTCAAAGATGGAAAATCCTCTTATTTATTTACATCTAATTCTGCTTCCTTTGAGAAAAGAAAGAAATCCTTCTGATGGTTAGGAGCCTCAGGGAGCTGAGTCCTGCTGAAGGACTGAAACAGCGAAGCTGCTGTTCTCCGTCAGCATCACTGACGCATCCAGGCGAAGACGATGGCTGACCTCTCCTCCTGCCCCCCTCCAGAGAGAGGCAGAAATGAAAATGGCTGACGCTTACAGACGTCTCTACGAGGTCACCGTCTGCCTGTCCGAGGAAAGAAACAAATGCCTCCTGGCTCGCCGCTGCCGCTCTGCTGCAGAGCCGGAGTCCTGATGGTCGTTCAAGATGGCCGCCACCCCGCCACCGTGCAGCTGCAGGCTCAGACCGGTTAGAACTGGCTGAAAAGCCTCATGGGGGCCGGCAGGGGTCAGATGAGGTCGTCGTAGTCCAGCAGCTTGGAGTGCTGACGGCTCTTCCAGAGGCGGTACAGGCGGAAGTCGAAGTACATCTCGATCATTTCTTTACCTGCAGCACAAGACGGGAAACGGTTAGTTTAAGGTAGACATCCCCAGAAGCTAACCACGCTGCCAACTCCAAAGTTCAAAGGTCAAAGCAGAACATCACAGTAGCTCACAGCAGTCCATGGATGTCTTCTGACCAGCAGGTCAGTAGGTCTGCCTGGAGAAGCTCTAAAAACATCAGCTGGAAGGTTTGCTGCTGACGGGATCATTGGAAAATGGAAGAAAGTCTAAAGTTCCAAGAACCATTTTAGGCTACGTTTACAGCTGCCTGAAGGGACCCAAATACGATGTTTTATGCTCGTCTGCAGCCTGGAGCAGATCTTTTCATGAGAGTCTGAACAGAACAGATCTGATGTCTGCGACCTGCTTGGATCTGTGCTCCTGATAATAATCTGATCTTTTCTAATGCAATCTGTGTCTGAACGGCCAGGTCGCATTCATCCGACCTGAATCATTAATACTAAACACAGGTCACTGTTCTGCATCTTGCTACACTGAAGCAGAAAGAAAAACAACATGGCGGACGAGGATGCAGAGAGCATTATTTATATTGAAAAGATTGAGTTTTAAAGGTTGGGAAAGATCTCTAGATGCGCTCCAGCGCTACCATCCATGTTTACTTCCGTATACGCGGGCCGTTTCTCAATTCACGAGAACGTGAGTCCGTACTCGTGTTCTCGTCAAGGCCGGTCTTGGCAAGAACAAAGCAAAGTCCTCTAAACTTTGGAAATCTTTTTATAATTCTGCATTGAATCAATCAATGGGCCATATAGTGACGCTGGAAAGTATAATATTCTCGCCTCAAATAATCTTAAAACAAAGTTTTATTAAACAACAGCAACAGAAAGAGAACTAACCCTAGAACAGACAAGTCTGCTGTGATGCATGCTAGGTAAAGAGGGCGGGGCGAGAACAACATCCAAGGATTTGGTGCGTCCTCGATCTTGCGTTCTCAGCAATTGAAACAGTTCTCGTGCTGATGATGTGTCACAAGCTCAAGAGAACACTCAAAAACGCATATTGAGAAACGGCCACAGAGCACGCTGCTTTTGACATCATGGCGTCCTCTACTGCACATGCGGGACACTTGCGTTGTATAAATGCAGTTCACACAGGAGATCACACACAAGTCGCATTTGGAAATGTAAACCGAAACACAAAAAAATATCGGATTTCAAAGATAAATTGGAACGTAGCATTAAGGCCTGCGGTGGGAGCGTAGCATTAAGGCCTGCGGTGGGAACGTAGCATTAAGTCCTGCGGTGGGAGCGTAGCATTAAGGCCTGCGGTGGGAACGTAGCATTAAGTCCTGCGGTGGGAATGTAGCATTAAGGCCTGCGGTGGGAGCGTAGCATTAAGGCCTGCGGTGGGAGCGTAGCATTAAGGCCTGCGGAGGGAACGTAGCATTAAGTCCTGCGGTGGGAACGTAGCATTAAGGCCTGCGGTGGGAGCGTAGCATTAAGGCCTGCGGTGGGAACGTAGCATTAAGTCCTGCGGTGGGAATGTAGCATTAAGGCCTGCGGTGGGAACGTAGCATTAAGGCCTGCGGTGGGAGCGTAGCATTAAGGCCTGCGGTGGGAACGTAGCATTAAGTCCTGCGGTGGGAATGTAGCATTAAGGCCTGCGGTGGGAGCGTAGCATTAAGGCCTGCGGTGGGAACGTAGCATTAAGGCCTGTGGTGGGAACGTAGCATTAAGGCCTGTGGTGGGAACGTAGCATTAAGGCCTGTGGTGGGAACGTAGCATTAAGGCCTGCGGTGGGAACGTAGCATTAAGGCCTGTGGTGGGAACGTAGCATTAAGGCCTGTGGTGGGAGCGTAGCATTAAGGCCTGTGGTGGGAACATAGCATTAAGGCCTGTGGTGGGAACGTAGCATTAAGGCCTGTGGTGGGAACGTAGCATTAAGGCCTGTGGTGGGAACGTAGCATTAAGGCCTGTGGTGGGAGCGTAGCATTAAGGCCTGCTGTGGGAACATAGCATTAAGGCCTGTGGTGGGAACGTAGCATTAAGGCCTGTGGTGGGAACGTAGCATTAAGGCCTGCGGTGGGAACGTAGCATTAAGGCCTGCGGTGGGAACGTAGCATTAAGGCCTGTGGTGGGAACGTAGCATTAAGGCCTGTGGTGGGAACGTAGCATTAAGGCCTGCTGTGGGAACATAGCATTAAGGCCTGTGGTGGGAACGTAGCATTAAGGCCTGTGGTGGGAACGTAGCATTAAGGCCTGCGGTGGGAACGTAGCATTAAGGCCTGCGGTGGGAACGTAGCATTAAGGCCTGTGGTGGGAACGTAGCATTAAGGCCTGTGGTGGGAACGTAGCATTAAGGCCTGCTGTGGGAACATAGCATTAAGGCCTGTGGTGGGAACGTAGCATTAAGGCCTGCTGTGGGAACATAGCATTAAGGCCTGTGGTGGGAACGTAGCATTAAGGCCTGTGGTGGGAACGTAGCATTAAGGCCTGTGGTGGGAACGTAGCATTAAGGCCTGCGGTGGGAACGTAGCATTAAGGCCTGCGGTGGGAACGTAGCATTAAGGCCTGCGGTGGGAACGTAGCCTGGGATCTTTGAAAATGAGCAGGAGATCAGGGACAGCTTTAAGGCCACTGGTGGACGCAGGTTTGGTCAGATGTGAACCAAAGCACTATGGGGCAGGATCACAGGTCCCTGTGGGAGTCTCTAAAGACGGTCTTGTGATGGGGGCGTTTATATATATTCTGTGTCCAATTAAAAACCTCCTGATTGATGGGAAGTCTGAAGCTTTTTGCTGCTTTAAGGACCAAAAATGGATCTTGATCGTCTGCTTGAAACCCCCACAGATCCCAGAGTGGAGATTTCTCATGTTAATCAGTTTTCTCTGATAGATGAATGTTTTCCAAACTTTCTCTCTGAGTCAGTTTTCAATGACCTGCCTCAATATCTGATCTAAGATCCACTGACCTGTGAAGTTTCTGCATGTCTGCTGGAGTCAGACACGGGGAAACGTGTCCAAACAGACATGATGAGTCGATTGTGGAGCAGCGAGTATTTCTGCCGCTTCTGATGAACAAACGTTTGAACTGGAGGGAAGGGAGTGGAATCCACAGTGTGTTGTTGTCATAGCAACAGCGTCTACTTTATTGATTGATTCATTTGGATGATATCAATCAGTGGGAATGGGTTTATCATGCTGATGAATAAAGCATGGCTTCATTTTCAAGGATCCAGCATGCTGAGGTGAGAGAATCAGCAAACCTGTGATACAGCTTTCTAATAACTTTATCACCTTTGTTTTACTATTAATGTTTGAAACTTTCATTTATATTTTCTAAATCTTCTTAATGTTTTTCTGTTATTTACCTCAGAGTGAGATGTTACCATTGACTCACTGCAGCTACAGCTTCCTGTGTGATGGCTGTTCACGCCGTACGCCTTAAAGATGGCGCTTTAGTTCATCTGATGATCATGTTTCCATAGTAACCGATGCAGGACGGTAATACTGAAGCTTTGTTTTTCTATCCATCATCTAAAAATAAAGCAGCCGGTCATAGTGGGGCAGCAGCAGCAGCAGGTAAGCTGAGTGTCACCCAGAGAGCAGGATGTTCTCTGCAGCTCTGGGTTCTAGTCTCCAGCTTCCAGCTGACATACAGATTATGAGCAGGAAGAGAAAACGACAGAAAGGAGGAGAGGAAGCATAGCATAGCGGGTCAATAAAGCAGACGGGGGGGGGGGGTGAGTGTAGAAAAGCAATATTAGCATCACTAAGTGGTTTACTGACATGTTCAACGCTCACTGTGAGCTTTGCAACATGGCGGTTCTGAAATCCAGACCAAACCGCTTATTTTTCCTTGTATTCCTTATTTCAGGCGTACAGCTCAGTGCCTCTCCTTAACGCCTGCTTCCCCTCCAGCCTGTGCATGAAGTCCAGGAGGGCAGGAAACTGGAGGTGAGGATCAGAGGAAGATGCTTCTGACTGACCACTCTGTCCTCCTGAAGATGGAAGCTGCTGCTACTGCCACAGACCTTCGCCTGCGTCCCTCTGAGAGCAGCGTCTTCTAATAGTCTTCACTCCCTATTGAGGTCATTGTTGGGCTGGTTGATGACATCATCCACCTGGCGCCACAAACTATGACCCACCTGGAGAAGCACAGTGAGGATCATGTTCCTCCACTGCCTTCCATACCATCAATCTAGGTCTTTCAGTGGTGGACCAGCAGCTAGCTAAGTGGACAATGGACAGTCCAGCATTGAGAAACTGGAGACTTCTGCACCAACTATAACTGTTTGGTTAATTATTCTCCAGTTTTATATTGTTAAAACACTTTACAGGATTTTATTGTTTATCTTTTAACTCTTCACTATTATGTTATTCTTATACCTTTTTCTAAGGTCCTTTTTCTATAATCTTTTTGCTGTTGTAACACCAGGATTTCCCCATTGTGGGAACATAAAGGGATTTTCTATTCTATTCAATTCTATTCTATTCTAATAGTGGGACAAGCTGCCACGTTCATCCGCTCATTCAACCGGACTCAGTGTGTGTTTATCAGTGTGTGTGCAGGACTCTCACCCTGGGCTGACAGCTCCAGGGGGGACTTGAATTCAACAATAGAGGGCCTCATCAGCCTCTTCAAAGTCTGAATAAGCTGAAAAACAAAAGGAAAGATAAAAACATTTTATTTTCAAATGACAGAGACAATAATCATTTAGCAAAATAAAAACCCAAAACCATATATTTTAGAGCCACTGTGAGGAACGGAGGACCAAGGGCTCCAACGTTCTGCAGTCTGCTGCTTATTGGTCTCAGCTAGCTAGCTAGCTTCCTTCCTTCCTTCCTTCCTTCCTCCCTCCCTCCCTCCCTCCTGCCTTAAGGGATAAATCACCAGGACCAGTGAGAAAGCATCCTGGTGCTCAGACAGTAGCAGTGAGAAATCAGTTGAGAAAACCAGCAGAACCCGGTCCTCCCTAAATCATAGCGGCTCCAACACTTCCTCTCCGGCCGAAGCTCCTACCTGTGACAGTAAAAAACTGAAGGAGCTGAAGCAGTTATCTAATGTTTACTCCCTAAATGATACATGCAGTATCTTTAGCCCCTCCTTCATGCTCATCCTTATGACGGTTGGCAGATGATGTCATTTTCTATTTCTTTAATTTCAAACCTGTAAAATCCTTGCAACGAACTAACTTATAATAAAAGTAAAAAATGCTTTCTTTAGACCAAACTATGATGTTCCTCTTATATTTGGCGAATTTATGTATTTATACGAATATTTTGCAAAAATATGTTGCGGTGCATGCTGGGGTTTTGCATCTTAAGGCTAATCATTCCAATGTTAATGAGCAATGCAGACATAATCCATTGATTGCTAGCAGTGCTGTCCATGTGTGTTAAACCATGTGGATCAAAGTGGAATCTGGAATAAATTGCAACTTGCAAAAAGTCCTGCTATCAAGACAGTGTCAAGGTAGGCCGTTTGGTTTTTATTTTGCCCGACGCGACATGTTGACAGGCTTTGCTTAAGTAGGTTCAACTCATTTGCACTAAGAGGTGGGGTGCATTGTGCTATGTTGACTTTTTATCATAATATTCCTCAAAAAAAAGGTATAGTCCAAACTGTCTGTCTGTACTCATGTTTTGCTTCTTGGTGGAGAGTGTTAAATATCACTGTAAACTGTATTTCAATGCAAGATGGAAGAGTCGCATGATGCTTGTAACCTAGTGTGAAGACTTTGGAAGGCATTTAATTGACTCTGATGGTTGTGTGTTAAGGTTCACAATTCACCAGTACTACTCTCAATGTTGGTAGTATCAGTAGGACTGCTGGTTCTGTTGACTGATGGAACCATGGTATTTGCATTATTCCATTTCATTGCCCACATGCCACATAGACTGGCAGTGAATGCCTACACACCACTGAGCTTTAGATAGAAAACCTCCTAACTTTGGTCTAAGGAGGGAAAGTCTCCCAGAAATCCCATCTTTTCTTGACCTTTCAATGTAAACTCAAAGGCTCTGTGATTTCTCTGCACCAAATGTTTTTAAGTGGATGTAATTAAACCTTCTCCAACCGGAGTGTGTAAATTCCTCACCAGGAAGTTTAATTGTTCCTGTTTGGATTAAAGAAGGGTTGTCTGGATCTTTCAAACTATTAAAGCAGCTGCTTTAGCAGAAAGGGAGGCAGAGATGCAGTTTCTGCAGGTGGTCCAGCTATTCTTAGCAGCTCTCCAGCTGAGTTTGCAGAGCCACACAGGCAATGACGGGGAGGTGGGGGGTGGGGGCAGGAAAATTGTTAAATGCAGTGAATCAGCCCTTCCCTCCTCATGCAACATGTTCCAAACCTCTGAGGAGGAGAGGCTAAATGTCACACTGTGCAGCTCTGCGCTCCGTTCACAATCACTGCACAATTTCTAACACAGAAAAATGACAGCTTTCAAGGTTTAAAGGGGATTTTTACTGTTTGGGTTTAACAGAAAAAAGGAGAAGATGCCAAGAATATCCCTCTAAAAGTATTTAATGAATTTAAAGAATAATTTCAGGCTCACAGTGGGAAAACCAATGTAGTGTTTCTGTTGCATAAACATTAACTTATTTCAAATTGTTCCTGACTCATGTTGGGAAGAGGGTTGAAGAGGATGAGGAGTTCAGACGGACATGATTCTTCAAATCGAGCTGCTTATCACAGAGGGCCACAATCTGCCACAGTCTACCAAAATCTGCCACCATCTGCCACAATCTACCAAAATCTGCCACCATCAGCCACCATCTACCACAACCTGCCACAATCTACCACAATCTAGCAAAATCTGCCACCACCAGCCGCCTCTACCACAATCTAGCAACATCGGCCACCATCTACCATAATCTGCCACCATCAGCCACAATCTACCACAATCTGCCACAATCTACCACCATCAGCCACAATCTACCACAATCTGCCACAATCTACCACCATCAGCCACCATCTAACACAATCTACCACCATCAGCTACCATCTACCACAATCTACCACCATCAGCTACCATCTACCACCATCTGCCACAATCTGCCACCATCAGCCACCTCTACCACAAACTACCCCCTCAGCCACCATCATCCACAATCTACCACGATCTGCCACCATCAGCTACCATCTACCACAATCTGCCACAGTCTGCCACAATCTGCCACCATCAGCCACAATCAACCACAGTCTGCCACCATCTGCCAGCATCAGCCACCTCTACCACAATCTAGCAACATCGGCCACCATCTACCACAATCTACCACCATCAGCTACCATCTACTACAATCTACCACAGTCTACCACAATCTACCACCATCAGCTACCATCTACCACAATCTACCACAATCTACCACCATCTGCCACAATCTGCCACCATCAGCCACCTCTACCACAAACTACCCCCTCAGCCACCATCATCCACAATCTACCACGATCTGCCACCATCAGCTACCATCTACCACAATCTGCCACAGTCTGCCACAATCTGCCACCATCAGCCACAATCAACCACAATCAACCACAGTCTGCCACCATCTGCCACCATCAGCTACCATCTACTACAATCTACCACAGTCTACCACAATCTACCACCATCAGCCACCATCTACCACAATCTACCACAATCTAGCAAAATCTGTCACCACCAGCCGCCTCTTCCACAATCTAGCAACATCGGCCACCATCTACCATAATCTGCCACCATCAGCCACAATCTACCACAATCTGCCACAATCTACCACCATCAGCCACCATCTACCACAATCTACCACCATCAGCTACCATCTACCACAATCTACCACCATCTGCCACCATCAGCCACCTCTACCACAAACTACCCCCTCAGCCACCATCATCCACAATCTACCACGATCTGCCACCATCAGCTACCATCTACCACAATCTGCCACAGTCTGCCACAATCTGCCACCATCAGCCACCATCTGCCACCTCTACCACAATCTAGCAACATCGGCCACCATCTACCACAATCTACCACCATCAGCTACCATCTACTACAATCTACCACAGTCTATCACAATCTACCACCATCAGCCACCATCTACCACAATCTACCACCATCAGCTACCATCTACCACAATCTACCACCATCTGCCACCATCAGCCACCTCTACCACAAACTACCCCCTCAGCCACCATCATCCACAATCTACCACGATCTGCCACCATCAGCTACCATCTACCACAATCTGCCACAGTCTGCCACAATCTGCCACCATCAGCCACCATCTGCCAGCTCTACCACAATCTAGCAACATCGGCCACCATCTACCACAATCTACCACCATCAGCTACCATCTACTACAATCTACCACAGTCTATCACAATCTACCACCATCAGCCACCATCTACCACAATCTACCACAATCTACCACAGTCTACCACAATCTACCACCATCAACCACAATCTGCCACAATCTACCACCAGCAACTACCATCTACCACAATCTACCAAAGTCTACCACAACCTATCACAATCTACCACCATCAGCCACCATCAGCTACCATCTACCACAATCTACCACCATCTGCCACAATCTGCCACCATCAGCCACCAGCTACCACAATCTACCACAATCTGCCACCATCAGCTACCATCTACCACAATCTGCCAAAATCTGCCACAATATGCTACCATCAGCCACCATCTACCACAATCTACCACAATCTACCACCATCTACCACCATCTGCCACCATCTGACACAGCTGTATATTCTGTTCTGTCTGGATGGGTCTGAATGTACTGTTAGAGGGAACTGTAGCCAAAAAACACTCAAACATTGGCAGTGTCTCAATAAAAAAAAAGAGGTGAGGACGGACTCGTGTCCACCCCAAATATGTTCTTGACTAGAACCCAGGAAAGTCTGGGCTGTTTCTCAACATGCGTTCTCAAGCGTTCTCGTGAGCTCATGATACGCCATCATCCACCGCCTGAGCACTGTTCCAATTGCTGAGAACGCCGGATCGAGAACGCACCAAATCCTTGGATGTTGTTCTCGCCCCGCCCTCTTTGCCCAGTATGCATCAGAGTGGACTTGTCCGTTCTTGAGATTCACAGCTGTCCCAGCAGCAGCTTTCAATGGAGCACTCCATTGAAAGTTAAAAGTTCTCTTTCTGTTGCTGTTGTTCAATAAAGTACGTTTTAAGGTCATTTGAGGCAAGAATATTGCAGCGGCTGGACAAAGAGGTGCATTATGGGGCACTGTTTTGGTTTGTTTGCTTGTTTATTTCCTTGTTATTCTGTTTGAATGTTGCTCATGTTGTTTATTGTTCGTATTTGCCTAAGTTCATGCTGTTTTGGGGGTGTGTGTTGAGAGCATGTGAGTTTCACCCTGAGTGATAAGGCTGTTGTGTTTACTGAAGTTTTGTGCTGCATCCCTAGCGGAGTTGTTGTAGAATAAATAAACACCGTTGATAAACAGTCAACTAAGCCTGATTGTTTGTAACACTCGCCGGCATTACAATATTCTACACGCAAGCGTCACTATATGGCCCATTAACTAATTTATTGCGTAATAAAAAAAAAGATTTACGAAGTTGAGAGGACCGCGAAAACCAGCGGACCTCCAAGGCTAACGGCAGCAAGGGCTAACCGCAGCCCGTCTATATCTCTCTGCATAGTCGTGCATTAGCCCATCCGCAGAGCCAGGGACGGGCTAACGTTAGCTGGTACAGCTGTCAGTCTGGAGAACGGAAAAGTCTGCTCTATTGCATGCTGGGTAAAGAGGGAGGGGCCAGAACAACATCCGGGGACTTTGTCCGTTCTAAGTCTGTTGTTCTAGTGCATTGGAACAGTACAAGGGCTGAGGATGATGACGTTTCACAAGGACGCACAAGTACACAGATTGAGAAACAGCCATAGTTTAACAAACGGAAATCACTGGTGGCGCACCGCATCACCATGGATATGACCATCAGGCTCTCTGTTCATGAGGCGATGGTTTCATTGTCACGTAAACTGCTGCAATGTTTTTCTGACTTGGTGGGACTCAGCTTTGTTTGGACCCTATCAGATTAGCAGCTAGCTTTAGCCACGGCACCAAGAGGTAAGATGTTTCCCTTTGGCTCAGAAATGCTGATAAAATCCTGGTTATACGATGAGCAGAAGCTCAGTTGGACCATTTTAACCCTTCATGCTCCAACAGGGAGCATCTTCCTGTCCAAGGGTTGCTGTCGGTTGGTTCTAAGAGATCCAACCAGATTTAATCAGCCTGTAGTTTCCAAGCAATTTCATGCACTGATGATGAATTTGACGCTTTTGATTGATCTGGTTACCGTGGGAACGTTCCTGTTCATTGTACACCATAGTTATTTCTGAATATATATGTCTGTATGCTAACTCTGAGATAAATGTTATCCACTTAGGATCCACCTGTGCCTCCACCAGGTGAGGAACTACTTTCTTTAATCTGATGTTATATGGATGCTTGGATCCAAACCTCGACCAACTCATCGCAGCCTGATGGATAGACAGCAGTGACCTCTGACCCTGCAGACCAGTCAGAGGGGTTTGGACTGAGACTCCGTCATCAGATAGAGGAGCATAGCTGGGATTTCTGCAGCCTGTTGCTGACATTTGCAAACAGCTCTCAGGTGTGAATGTGTTCCTCCTGGATAGAAATGGACGCAGCTTCAGGCTCCTTTATTCAGATAAAATCATTTCCTGCAGAACAGATGATGAAGTCCCTCATCTTAGAAACATTCATTTCCCACTTTATTCCCGTCGGGCAGAAGCAGCGGGAATGTTCTTTGTTTAGTGTCTGCAGGTTTGCTGCTAGCTCAGTTATTATGTTCAGCAAAAACACCTGTTAATATACATCAGGAGCTCTTTCTTAAAGTCAAATCATTTGCCTAAATATTTAGTATTCTGTCTTTAGAGACTAGCTTCATCTTTTGTTGTTTCCTCCAACTTTAGCTTTGCAGAAATGGTCCTCATCGTTTCATTACTGTTCCTTATTGAGAAGTGTGGATGCGGATAGCAGGGAATGGACGCATGTGTTTGTTCCTGTAGTGCAGCAGGTCTGGAAGGGCATGGTGTCTAAATATGAACAGTTTGGTGGGTGGGCATATTCTAGGCACTCTGAGTGTCTCTGTGTGATTAGAGTGTCAGTCTCTGTGGGGGAGGAAGAGTTGTAGAAGAAGGAAAAGTAAATGTGTGAACATGTAATCAGAGTGAGAGCTGGAGGTGCTGCCTGTGCAGCTTAATATAGTGGCTGTCAAGAAGTCATCACTCCCTATCTTTGGTACAGTGTTGCTCTTCACCCACTGCTGCCTGCCGCCGTCAACCCCCAAACCCCCCCAACACAAGCAACAAATGCAGCAGAAAAAGGTTCTGCATTGATAGAGAACTTCATGTCTGGGATTATTTAAACAATTATTTCTCCACATCAGAGACTCAGTCATCCTCTGTAAACAACATGCTTTCCGCAGAGTGAAGGGAGAAAGTCAGCGCAATCTTTCAATGATTTACCGCTCATGGTAACAGTTAGCATGATTTACCAGCTCATGGTAACCGTTAGCATGATTTACCGGCTCATGGTAACAGTTAGCATGGTTTACCAGCTCATGGTAACAGTTAGCATGATTAACTGGCTCATGGTAACAGTTAGCATGGTTTACCGGATCATGGTAACAGTTAGCATGATTTACCAGCTCATGGTAACAGCTAGCATGATTTACCAGCTCATGGTAACCGTTAGCATGATTTACCGGCTCATGGTAACAGTTAGCATGGTTTACCAGCTCATGGTAACAGTTAGCATGATTAACTGGCTCATGGTAACAGTTAGCATGATTTACCGGCTCATGGTAACAGCTAGCATGATTTACCAGCTCATGGTAACCGTTAGCATGATTTACCGGCTCATGGTAACAGTTAGCATGATTTACCAGCTCATGGTAACCGTTAGCATGATTTACCGGCTCATGGTAACAGTTAGCATGATTTACCAGCTCATGGTAACAGCTAGCATGATTTACCAGCTCATGGTAACCGTTAGCATGATTTACCGGCTCATGGTAACAGTTAGCATGGTTTACCAGCTCATGGTAACAGTTAGCATGATTAACTGGCTCATGGTAACAGTTAGCATGATTTACCGGCTCATGGTAACAGCTAGCATGATTTACCAGCTCATGGTAACCGTTAGCATGGTTTACCAGCTCATGGTAACAGTTAGCATGATTAACTGGCTCATGGTAACAGTTAGCATGGTTTACCGGATCATGGTAACCGTTAGCATGATTTACCGGCTCATGGTAACAGTTAGCATGATTTACCAGCTCATGGTAACAGTTAGCATGATTTACCGGCTCATGGTAACAGCTAGCATGATTTACCAGCTCATGGTAACAGTTAGCATGATTTACCAGCTCATGGTAACAGTTAGCATGATTTACCAGCTCATGGTAACAGTTAGCATGATTTACCAGCTCATGGTAACCGTTAGCATGATTTACCGGCTCATGGTAACAGTTAGCATGATTTACCGGCTCATGGTAACAGTTAGCATGATTTACCAGCTCATGGTAACAGTTAGCATGGTTTACCAGCTCATGGTAACAGTTAGCATGATTAACTGGCTCATGGTAACAGTTAGCATGGTTTACCGGCTCATGGTAACCGTTAGCATGATTTACCGGCTCATGGTAACAGTTAGCATGGTTTACCAGCTCATGGTAACCGTTAGCATGATTTACCGGCTCATGGTAACAGTTAGCATGGTTTACCAGCTCATGGTAACAGTTAGCATGATTAACTGGCTCATGGTAACAGTTAGCATGGTTTACCGGATCATGGTAACCGTTAGCATGATTTACCGGCTCATGGTAACAGTTAGCATGATTTACCAGCTCATGGTAACAGTTAGCATGATTTACCGGCTCATGGTAACAGCTAGCATGATTTACCAGCTCATGGTAACAGTTAGCATGATTTACCAGCTCATGGTAACAGTTAGCATGATTTACCAGCTAATGGTAACAGTTAGCATGATTTACCAGCTCATGGTAACCGTTAGCATGATTTACCGGCTCATGGTAACAGTTAGCATGATTTACCGGCTCATGGTAACAGTTAGCATGATTTACCAGCTCATGGTAACAGTTAGCATGGTTTACCAGCTCATGGTAACAGTTAGCATGATTAACTGGCTCATGGTAACAGTTAGCATGGTTTACCGGCTCATGGTAACCGTTAGCATGATTTACCGGCTCATGGTAACAGTTAGCATGATTTACCAGCTCATGGTAACAGTTAGCATGATTTACCGGCTCATGGTAACAGCTAGCATGATTTACCAGCTCATGGTAACAGTTAGCATGATTTACCGGCTCATGGTAACAGTTAGCATGATTTACCAGCTCATGGTAACAGTTAGCATGATTTACCGGCTCATGGTAACAGCTAGCATGATTTACCAGCTCATGGTAACAGGTAACCGTTAGCATGATTTACCGGCACATGGTAACAGTTAGCATGATTTACCGGCTCATGGTAACAGTTAGCATGATTTACCAGCTCATGGTAACAGTTAGCATGATTTACCAGCTCATGGTAACCGTTAGCATGGTTTACCGGCTCGTGGTAACAGTTAGCATGATTTACAGGCGCATGGTAAAGGTTAGCATTGTTTATAGGCTCATGGTAACAGTTAGCATGATTTACCGGCTCATGGTAACAGTTAGCATGATTTACCGGCTCATGGTAACAGTTAGCATGATTTACCGGCTCATGGTAACAGTTAGCATGATTAACTGGCTCATGGTAACAGTTAGCATGGTTTACCGGCTCATGGTAACCGTTAGCATGATTTACCGGCTCATGGTAACAGTTAGCATGATTTACCAGCTCATGGTAACAGTTAGCATGATTTACCAGCTCATGGTAACAGTTAGCATGATTTACCAGCTCATGGTAACCGTTAGCATGATTTACCGGCTCATGGTAACAGTTAGCATGATTTACCGGCTCATGGTAACAGTTAGCATGGTTTACCAGCTCATGGTAACCGTTAGCATGATTTACCGGCTCATGGTAACAGTTAGCATGATTTACCGGCTCATGGTAACAGTTAGCATGCTTTACCAGCTCATGGTAACAGTTAGCATGATTAACTGGCTCATGGTAACAGTTAGCATGGTTTACCGGCTCGTGGTAACAGTTAGCATGATTTACAGGCTCATGGTAAAGGTTAGCATTGTTTACAGGCTCATGGTAACAGTTAGCATTGTTTACAGGCTCATGGTAACAGTTAGCATGGTTTACCAGCTTATGGTAACAGTTAGCATGGTTTACCAGCTTATGGTAACAGTTAGCATGGTTTACCGGCTCGTGGTAACAGTTAGCATGATTTACAGGCGCATGGTAAAGGTTAGCATTGTTTATAGGCTCATGGTAACAGTTAGCATGATTTACCGGCTCATGGTAACAGTTAGCATGATTTACCGGCTCATGGTAACAGTTAGCATGATTTACCGGCTCATGGTAACAGTTAGCATGATTAACTGGCTCATGGTAACAGTTAGCATGGTTTACC
Organism: Cyprinodon diabolis; assembly: GCA_030533445.1. NCBI lineage: Eukaryota > Metazoa > Chordata > Actinopteri > Cyprinodontiformes > Cyprinodontidae > Cyprinodon > Cyprinodon diabolis. Next base: position 713,217 of record CM060073.1, on the reverse strand, counting down.
GGCTCATGGTAACCGTTAGCATGATTTACCGGCTCATGGTAACAGTTAGCATGATTTACCAGCTCATGGTAACAGTTAGCATGATTTACCAGCTCATGGTAACAGTTAGCATGATTTACCAGCTCATGGTAACCGTTAGCATGATTTACCGGCTCATGGTAACAGTTAGCATGATTTACCGGCTCATGGTAACAGTTAGCATGGTTTACCGGCTCATGGTAACCGTTAGCATGATTTACCGGCTCATGGTAACAGTTAGCATGATTTACCGGCTCATGGTAACAGTTAGCATGCTTTACCAGCTCATGGTAACAGTTAGCATGATTAACTGGCTCATGGTAACAGTTAGCATGGTTTACCGGCTCGTGGTAACAGTTAGCATGATTTACAGGCTCATGGTAAAGGTTAGCATTGTTTACAGGCTCATGGTAACAGTTAGCATTGTTTACAGGCTCATGGTAACAGTTAGCATGGTTTACCAGCTTATGGTAACAGTTAGCATGGTTTACAGGCTCATGGTAACAGTTAGCATGGTTTACCGGCTCATGGTAACAGTTAGCATGATTTACCGGCTCATGGTAACAGTTAGCATGATTTACCGGCTTATGGTAACAGTTAGCATGGTTTACCGGCTCATGGTAACAGTTAGCATGGTTTACCGGCTCATGGTAACAGTTAGCATGGTTTACCGGCTCATGGTAACAGTTAGCATGATTTACCGGCTCATGGTAACAGTGAGCATGATTTACCGGCTCGTGGTAACAGTTAGCATGAACTCATATTTAGCTGTCCGATAAAGCAAAGCGTCTGCAATGAATGGAGGTCCTGGAAGCTTCAAACCTTTTCTCCATTAGGACTTCCCAGCACATAGCAGCCCATTACGTGGATCAGGTTAGGCTCCGGGTTCAGTTTGCTCATCAGCCTGCTGAGACGCCTCCAGAACCTGAAAACACGACACAAAGACAAGGTAAAAAAAACAGTCAGTAAGAACCGTCAAAGGCTGAAACACAGAGAAGCATCCATCTTCCTGTCAACCCCAATCAGCTTCCTTACAACATATTCTAAGTTATTCTGTCACACAGAGCTCTGATAAAGAACTTTACACTCTATATTGACAAAATATTAAAAGCTTAGGAATTTTTCAAGCAACTAAAGATTCATCAATAGTCTCTAGAAATCCAAATTAACGGATAAACCAAATGAGTAATTAAAGACAGCTGGAAAGAGGCGGGAACAACATGAAGGCTAAATATAAGGATAATAACGCTTTATTTACACAATTAAAATAGAATCAATTATTAATGTAAAGCAAGTGTCGGCTAAAACCATGAAATGAGGAGCTTGTTATATTGCAATTGTTCTTCATCTGACACAGAACATCAAATGTTAAAACCCCACAGCTGAATAAAATCCTCCATGTTCTGAATGGAAGGTAAACTCCAGCCTTATTGTAGCTTTAACCTCCACAGAGCCACGGCATCAAGGTGAGCTCCCTCCTGCAGTCTGTCTCTGCAGGACAGGTAAACGGCCATCTTTGCTTCACTCATTAAAACATTTAAAAGGCGGGCCTTTGGCTCATTTCTTCTATTCTGGCAAACAAAAAGGCTAAAAATTGTCTTTAGTCTTATTAATTCCATAAAAACATGGGACACGCTTTCAGAAAGGTGTTTAAAAAACCTCGATAAATAACCGATAAAAACCAGTTTAAGGCGATGGTGCCGTGTAAAATCCTCCACTGTAGATCACCAGTTGGTTTTTTAATTAGAGGCTTGTATAAGAATGAGAAGTTGTTCTGTCCAGATGCAGACCGGCCGGCTCTGAAGGTGTCTTTGGTTTATTCATTTTGTGCAGCTGTGCTAAAAGGCTTTCTGCTCCATATTGGATCAAACCATTCTCTGACGGTCCTGCTGGAGAGCAGAGGTCCGCTTTGCTCAAAGAAACAAGGATCCAGCCATCTTTCTGGCTGTTTTTCTTCAATGTTCTTCCCATTTCAATAAAAAAAAAAGAAACATGGTCTAGATGTGATCCAAGCTATCAGCCAGAGCTGGTAGCCATGTTTCTGTTGGTAATGTCCTCCGTCTGACTACAGGGTAATGAAGTACGTTTTTAAAACTGTGCTACAGATAAATGTTTTGGTCGGGCTTTCATTTCATTAACCACCTATGTTATCTTGTTTTTGGCCCCTGATTGGTTAAATCCTCTTCCTGTTTGCAGGCGCATTATTAAAGACACTCCCCACAGCGCCCTGGTAAAGCTGGTAGACCTGAGGCGGGACCAACACGGTCATCAGGTTACAACCAATCACATCACTACAGATGTGACGCTAGGACTCCATTTTTATTTATTTTTTAGTTTGTGAAACATGTCAAGTTGTAAAAGAATCTCTCTAGTGAAAGATTTCTGCCGGTTCTTAATCTTAACCTTTATTTCAACATTTCTCTGTTGTGGTCGGCAGCTGGTTATGCTAGCAGAAAAGCAACAATGCATTGTGGGTAATTCTGGTGTGAGTCCCGCCTCCTGCGCTGTGATTGGTCCGGCCAGATCTGGCCAGAGCCAATGGTGGTTCTGTTGGGATCTGGAGATCTGCCACCTGTCTCCAGCAGAGAGCGCTGTGGGTCTCCTGGGCTGGAGCCTCCAGCACACCTGAGGATCATCAGCCCATCAGGAGACCTCCTACATAAGCAGCAGCCAGACCTGTCTTCTTCGCCGGAGTGTTGACCAGTTTTGGTTAGCGGAACCTGAGCCTCTGTTTCACGTTGAGAATCTTAGTCTGCCCTTGAGATTACTAGATTCTAACCTGCCTCTGTCTTCTCTGCTCACAGGAAAGTCCGACTGAAGTCTGTAGCTCTGGAGGAGCTAGCTTGGAAACCTGCCTGCCTGCCCTAGGAAGCCAAACCTGAAGACAATCAGTCTGGATTCCCCAGCCAGCTCTCATGGGAGAGCTAGGACATCACTTCAAGATCTGAAACTCTCTAGTCTGAAGCTAGACGCTGTTGCTGCTGAGCTCTCTGCTGAACCCACTGTCTCTGGACCCAATTGGTTTCCCTCTCCAGTGATCTGTCTGAACCTCTTCAAGGTACAAATCTGAATCAAACATCAATCAAGTCTTCTCCGCTGCCTGGCTAACAAAACAATCCATCTCTGCAGATTCTCAGTACTTGCTGTCCCGGACCTGTACCAGAACCAGCTTTTGTTATTCTGTGTGCTCAACCTTTAATAAACTGTTAAACTTTTACCCCGTTTCTGTGGTGTTCTGCATGTGGGTTTATACACTAGAGACCCACCATGACAGAACACTCCGGCCATAATCAAAACCCAGCAGACCCCCTCTGGAGGTTGATTGATGAGCAGGCTGCCCAAATCCATGGACATGCGCAAACCCTCCATGAGTTAAATACCTATATTGAACATCAGAATCAAGTTCTGCAGGAATGTGCAGGCTACATGAGAAATGCTAACGCCGCGCCTGCCGACTTCCTGTTCCGGAGCCACTTCCGCCTCAAAGGTCAGAGACTGTCACGTCACTTCCGGAATTCCGTCCGAGCCTTCCTGACAGATTTTCAGGTACTCAGACCAAATTTAAAGGATTTTTGTTCCAGTGTCGTTTACTTTTTGAACACTCACCCGCCAGTTTTCCTAACGATAAAAAGAAACTTGCCTTCATTCTCTCTCAACTCACTGGTCGAGCTCTAGAATGGGCGGAGGCAAGGTTTTCTTCTGAATCCAGTTTTTCATGTACCTTTTCTGAATTTTTAACTGAGATTTCTCAAGTTTTCAACCAAGATTCTGACAAAACTGTTGACTCCCGAGCCTTGCTTAGTTCAAAGCAGGGTAATCAGACGATGGCGGAGTTCTCCATTGACTTCCGGGTTAAAGCCGCCGCCTCAGGCTGGAATGAGTGTGCACTTAAAAGTGCCTATTTTAAGGCTTTAAATGAAAACATCAAAGACGAACTCGCCACAATTAACGAACCAGCTAGTTTGGAAGATCTAATCTGGTTAACCATCCAGTTGGATAACAGACTCCGAACTAGAAACAATTCTAGGCAAAGAAGCCTACATTTTTCTGTTGCTGCTCCTGCATCTAACAATGCTTCTGTTTTTTTCTGGATCCCCAGAGCCCAGTACCAGACCAAGGATTAAGAGTCAATCCTCTCCAGCTCCTGTTCATGCCAATCACCTTTTCTCCCCATCCACAGAAGGAGTGGAGATCGAACCCATGCAGATTGGGCATACAAGGCTTTCACACGAAGAAAGACAGCGAAGATTCAAGGGGAATCTGTGTCTGTATTGTGGTGAGCCTGGCCACTTCATTGCTACATGTCCGGCTAAAATCAAAAGCCGGGGTCCGTCAGAGGATGTGAGGAGGCTGACGGACCATCTAAGATCTGAGAAATCTCCTCACTTACTGTTACCTGCAACCTTATTTGCTTCTGATCAGACTCTCACTTTGTCAACTTCTTAGACTCTGGTTGTGAGAGAAACCTTATTGACTCTAATCTGGTTCAACAGCTGAAGATTGAGACTGTCCCTCTGAAAATACCTCTCAGAGTTTCAGCTATTGATGGGAAGAAGCTGCATCAAGTCACTCATCAGACACGACCTTTAGAGCTTCTTCTTTCTGGAAACCATCGTGAGACCCTAACATTTTTTGTTCTCCCCTGGTGCTTGGATTTGAGTGGCTGGAACGTCACAACCCCCATATCAACTGGGCTGAACGCCACATTGAGTCTTGGTCCACTTCCTGTCACGTCTCATGTCTACGTTCTGCGGCTCCTGCTATTCGGTCCCCTAGAGGTAGGGGGAGATGGACTCTCCTGACCTTTTTTCTGTTCCTCCCGAGTATCATGATTTGGCACCAGTCTTCAGTAAGGTCAGTGCGACGTCTCTTCCACCTCACAGACCATATGACTGCGCCATTGATCTATTACCAGGAGCTCCCCTCCCCAGTAGTAGATTATTCAATATCTCTAAACCTGAGCGTGAAACCATGGAAAAGTACATCAATGAGTCACTTGCTGCGGGTATTATTCGACCTTCTTCATCTCCTCTTGGTGCTGGTTTCTTTTTTGTGGGAAAAAAGGATGGTTCCCTCCGACCCTGTATAGACTACAGAGGATTGAATCAAATAACCGTCAAAAATAAGTATCCCCTTCCACTACTAGCATCAGCCCTTGAACCTGTCCAAGGAGCGACAGTGTTCACCAAACTCGACTTAAGAAACGCATATCATCTCCTGAGAATAAGGGAGGGAGATGAATGGAAAACAGCATTTAAGACCCCCATAGGCCAATTTGAATATTTGCCCGTGCCTTTCGGTCTTACAAATGCTCCTGCCTGTTTCCAAGCTCATGTCAACGACGTCCTCAGAGACTTTCTGAATGTTTTTGTTTTTGTATACATTGATGACATCCTGATCTATTCAAAGAATCTCTCGGATCACAAAAGACATGTTCGGCTGGTCCTTCAGAGGCTGCTAGAAAACAAACTCTTTGTAAAGGCTGAAAAATGTGAATTTCACCAACCTTCTGTTACATTTCTAGGGTTTGTGCTCAAGGGCGGGCAGGTGAAGCCATCTGAAGACAAAATTAAAGCAGTTCTGGACTGGCCGACTCCCGAAAACCGTAAGCAACTTCAAAGATTCCTGGGGTTCGCCAATTTCTACAGACGTTTCATCCGAAACTATAGTCAAACAGCTCTACCCCTCACGGCTCTGACTTCTGTGAAGAAGACCTTTCAGTGGACACCTGAAGCTGAAGTAGCATTTAAGAAACTCAAAACTCTTTTTTCCAGCGCACCCATCCTGATCCAGCCTGACCCCTCTAAGCAATTCATCTTAGAGGTGGATGCCTCTGACTCCGGTGTAGGAGCTGTTTTGTCTCAGTAATCAGATTCAGACCAGAAAACTCACCCGTGTGCTTTTTTTTCACGCAGACTCTCACCTGCCGAACAAAACTATGATGTTGGAGACAGAGAACTACTTGCCATCAAACTAGCCTTGGAAGAGTGGAGACATTGGCTCGAGGGCGCCGAACATCCTGTCTTGGTTTGGACAGACCACAGAAACCTGGCCTATTTACAATCCGCCAAAAGATCCAACCCACGTAACTCTCAATGGTCTCTGTTCTTTTCCAGGTTCAACCTTATCATCTCTTACAGACCCGGTTCCAAAAACATCAAGCCTGATTCTCTCTCTCGTCTCTACTCCTCTGATCAACCTGAAGCACCCGAGCCTATTCTCCCTGCCTCGTGCACGGTTGGAGCCGTTTCCTGGGAGATCACTGATCTCATTAACCTAGCCTTGGCCTCTGAACCTGACCCTGGAAATGGTCCTCCAAACAAAACCTACGTTCCATCTTCTGTAAGATCTCGTCTCATCCAGTGGATGCACTCAGCCAAGTTCTCAGCCCATCCTGGTGTGAGTAGAACAATCGCCCTCATCACACGACGTTTTTGGTGGCCGTCCCTTCACAAGGACGTGAAGGAGTACGTGCAGGCCTGTCCCATCTGTGCTAGAAACAAACCCACTAACCAACCACCTTCTGGGCTGCTATGTCCTCTACCTGTTCCGACTCGTCCATGGTCCCACATCGCGGTGGATTTTGTTACCGGTCTCCCTGTCTCCAGAGGTATGTCAGCCATTTTAACCATTGTTGATCGATTTTCCAAGGCCTGTCATCTGGTTCCCCTCAGAAAATTACCCACTGCATTCCAGACCGCCTAGCTCCTTGTGAAAAATGTCTTCCGTCTTCACGGCAAACGTCAGGAAATACTCTCTGACCGAGGTCCCCAGTTCATCTCTCAGGTCTGGAAAGCTTTCTGTTCTGCTCTCCACTGCAAAATCTCTCTCACCTCAGGCTATCATCCGCAGACCAATGGGCGAACGGAGAGGATGAACCAAGAGCTCGAGTCCACTCTCCGTTGCCTCTCTTCTAAAAAACCGACTGACTGGAGTCAGTTTCTGGCTTGGGTTGAATACGCCCATAACTCGCAAAGATCTGCTGCAACCGGTCTGTCTCCCTTCCAGGTATCCATTGGTTACCAACCTCCTCTTTTTCCGGCAGACGAGAGAGAGATTACAGTCAGGTCCGCCCACCATCACATCCGCCGTTGCCATAAAACCTGGAACGAGACCATCACTGCCCTCAACCGCACCTCTGTCATCAATAAAAGGTCCGCAGATTCCAAACGACGCCCTGCTCCAAATTATAACCCTGGACAAGAGGTATGGTTATCTACCCGACATATCCCTCTTAAGTCAATGTCTAGGAAGCTCTCTCCAAGGTTCATCGGCCCGTACAAGATCGCCCAGGTTATTAACCCATTTGCCGTCCGCCTGCACCTGCCATCATCTCTCCGGATACACCCCACCTTCCACGTCTCACAAGTCAAGCCTGTCCTCACCAGTTCCTTGTGCCCACCATCCGACTCCCCTCCATCCGCCCGGGACATTAACGGCCACCCGGCTTTCACTGTTCGCCGGATCGTGGACTCCCGTCGGCGAGGTCGCGGTTGGCAGTACCTCGTCGACTGGGAGGGCTACGGTCCGGAGGACCGCACCTGGGTTCCTGGTTATTTCATTCTTGATCCGTCCCTCATTGAGGATTATGAGAAGTCCCTTCCGTCCACCTCCTGTGGACCGCCAAGAGGCGGTCGTTGAGGGGGGGGGTACTGTTGGGATCTGGAGATCTGCAACCTGTCTCCAGCAGAGAGCGCTGTGGGTCTCCTGGGCTGGAGCCTCCAGCACACCTGAGGATCATCAGCCCATCAGGAGACCTCCTACATAAGCAGCAGCCAGACCTGTCTTCTTCGCCGTAGTGTTGACCAGTTTTGGTTAGCGGAACCTGAGCCTCTGTTTCACGTTGAGAATCTTAGTCTGCTCTTGAGAGTACTAGATTCTAACCTGCCTCTGTCTTCTCTGCTCACAGGAAAGTCCGACTGAAATCTGTAGCTCTGGAGGAGCTAGCTTGGAAACATGCCTGCCTGCCATCAATCAAGTCTTCTCCGCTGCCTGGCTAACAAAACAATCCATCTCTGCAGATTCTCAGTACTTGCTGTCCCGGACCTGTACCAGAACCAGCTCTTGTTATTCTGTGTGCTCAACCTTTAATAAACTGTTAAACTTTTACCCCATTTCTGTGGTGTTCTGCATGTGGGTTTATACACTAGAGACCCATCATGACAGGTTCAGCAGATAATTCAGTCTTCTTCTTCTACTGCTGAAGCGTGACGGATCATTTGGACCTGTGAGGGTTAGCAGACTGGAGCGCTCTCACTAAACGCTACTTTCTAAGGGACTCAGTTCATCATGAAGGGAAGAATTGTGATTGGACCGTTTCTATGTTTATTATAAACAAACACATTTCTTCATTTGAATTAAACAGGCTAAAGCAGTCGATTTGGCAGCTTTTTATTTTGAACTAATAACCTATAAAGAGCTAAATTATATTTAAAGGTCTTCAGGGGTCAGAGGTCAGAACATTTCATAGAGCTGCCATCAAACAGCTCGATGTCCCATAAATATTCAGTCCTGTCTTTTTCATGTTGGAAGCAAGAAAACAAAAATGAGCCAATCATAAAACACTCACTGCTCCATGTCTTCCTCCTTCTCTACCTTGGCGAAGGTGGCAACTTTATTCTTCAGCAGGTAGAGATGCCCTGGACCCCCCTGAGAACAGAGGTCACACTATTAGCATAGAGTAGAGGAGAGTAGAGTAGAATAGAGTAGAATAGAATAGAGGAGAGTAGAGTAGAAAGAATAGAGTAGAATAGAATAGAACCCCCTGAGAACAGAGGTCACACTATTAGCATAGAGTAGAGGAGAGTAGAGTAGAATAGAATAGAACCCCCTGAAAACAGAGGTCACACTATTAGCATAGAATAGAGGAGAGTAGAAAGAATAGAGTAGAATAGAATAGAACCCCCTGAGAACAGAGGTCACACTATTAGCATAGAGGAGAGTAGAGTAGAATAGAGTAGAGTAGAATAGAATAGAACCCCCTGAGAACAGAGGTCACACTATTAGCATAGAATAGAGGAGATTAGAGTAGAATAGAATAGAACCCCCTGAGAACAGAGGTCACACTATTAGCATAGAATAGAGGAGAGTAGAAAGAATAGAGTAGAATAGAATAGAACCCCCTGAGAACAGAGGTCACACTATTAGCATAGAGTAGAGTAGAATAGAATAGAACCCCTGAGAACAGAGGTCACACTATTAGCATAGAGTAGAATAGAATAGAGTAGAGTAGAATAGAATAGAACAGAGGTCAGACTGCAGATCAACCTTCAGTCCAGCGCTAAGGTTAATAAATGAAATCTGGATTTATTTCCCCCAAAAGGTTAGCCACACTATTACAATAGAATAGAAAATCCCTTTATTCTCCTTCAAAAGGGAAATTCTGGTGTTTTTAAAGCAGCAAAAAGCTTATATAAAAAATGGTCACACAAATGTGGACCTTAGAAAAGCGACTCAGAATGACCTAATAGTGAAGAGTTAACAATAAAATCCTGTTAAGTCTATTCCTGCTAAAGGTATTAAATGAGCAGCTGAGTCCGTCAGCAGCAGCAGAAAAATGGATCATTTCTCTGATGAGCGCCGCTCATCTCTCTGCTGCAGCTGATCAATACTGATGATGTCACTTCCTTCTGCTGGTTCTGTGATGCTATGTTCAGCAGCAGCAGGAAAAACACGTCTGCTGCTTCATTTTTGATGCTTGTAAAAAGTTTAGATCTGACGCGCGGCTGAAGCATCTTCACTGCTTTATCTGCGCGGTGGAAAAGTGCGTCTGATCCTTCTGCTGCTCCTGTGTTCGATGCCAGAGAGCAGCTTTGCTATATTAGCTGTGATCAGCGGGTAGAAAGTAGTTAGAATCTATGTTGAAGTGAGAAAGTCCTCCTGAAAACATGGTCTGTGCAGTCAGTTCATCCAGATTACCATCCTGCCTTCAAAGATGATTTCTCTGTGGGAGCCGCTCAGACCCCCACATACCGGCGCTGCGCTGTCACTGGGAATCCCCAGCAGCAGCTGCCTCAGGCCCGCTCGCCTCTTGGGGGTTTTCCCCTCCTGTTGGTGGCGGCTGGAAGTAGATGTTAGCGTTTTTCAGGTCTGTGCTACAAACTGCAGGCAGCAGGATAATAAAAGCCAACATATTCTGCCGGCAGGTTTCTACATTTGAAGTTAATTTAGGCGTTAATAAACTGTTTCAGAGGAGTGATCATAGCGCTCTGCATCAGCAGTGCTGCGTCTGACTCCCTGCCAGCTCCCAGATCAGCTTCTCTGATTGGTTGATGCGACGCGTCCAGCAGCTGCTGCTTGTGAAGTGCCTCAGATGCTCAGAAGCTCATGAGGCGCCGCTGCTCCTGCTGCTCTGATGCTGCAGGGCCTTCTGCTGCACCTTCATGCGCGTCAATCATTGACTTTGCAAGTAAACTTGCTGCTTCTGCTGCTTTAGGTGTGAACGTAGCATGAGAATCAATGAGTTGCCATGTTTTATGATGTGCAGCTTAACAGCAGTGAGCAGCTGAGCGGGCATGCAGCTGTTGCTCTGTTAGAGCTCATCTTTGCTCTTCTGACAGAAAGTTTAAGCATTAAAAAATGATCCATTTATAACGATATTAATTTCAGAAATGAACTTTTCAGTTTTGGTTCTTCTGAGCCTAAACATTTGTTCTGAACTGCTGCTGTTGCTGTGCTTTGCTTTCTAAGGTACATGTGGTCCAAAGGTTCTTAGAGGATAAAATGGTTTTAACATGAAGTAACGGAGGATGTTCTCCAGGCTGCCGGCTGTCGGTTACCTGGCAGAATATCAGCATGTTCCAGATTCTGCAGCCTTTCCTGTAGGAACTCAGCTTCTTCTCTATCTCCTCTGGAGGGAAACCAAAGTGAGGCGTCACTTTTCCCACTCAGCTTTCTGGTGAGAAACATGAATTCCTCCAGAACCAGTGAGTCATCTCTGCACTCAACTTCCTCTAAACTCACATCCTTTAACAACATGAGGCGCTGTGAGCATTCAGAGAGGAGGAGGAGAACTTACCCAGGATGTCATCAAAGGTGGCGTGTTCATGGTCCTTTAAACACAACATTAAAAACATGCATTAATATTCTGCTAAACAACCAACAGGAATAGATATCAGCTCCCAGTTTAGTATTTCAACACCTTCTAATTCACTTTGGCTGAATTCAAACTATGTCTAACAGTAGAAATGTAAAGAAGTCGTGATGAATGGGAAACGCCTCAATCCCTTCACGCTAACGTCAGGATCATTGCTGCATTTTAAAGTGGCTCAGCCGTAGCATCACTAGCTGTGAACCTTCCTCTCTGTCCGTTTTCCCCTAATTAAGACAAACCTTTCAGATTCTCTTAACTTTTATTCATGATTTACAGCAGAACAGATTAGCTGAGAAACAGCCAGGTTTCCATCGTTCCACCAATCCGCTGCTTTTATTTAACCTGAGTGGAAAACTTCCACAGTAAAAAAACAGGCGTCCTTCAGTAGACCGCGTCTTTAAATACCAGAAAAAGTTAGTTATGAAAAGACCAGAGTCTGTTTTTATTCTGATTTACATCAAAAGCTGCTAAAATAAAATGTTCATCTTTCAGCTTCCTCACTGAAGAGTGTGATGCTCACTGGGAGCAGCTGAGTTCCAGTGTTTAGTTTGGTTTACTGATCGTCCAACCATCTGATCAGGGCTTTGATACCCGTTACAATGCAGTGATGCTTTACCCAAAATATGCTCATTTCTAACACGTCAGAAATTTCCCACAATGCACCAGACTAGCCGACGGTACCTGAAGTAAGTTAGCATTCAGTACTCACGTATAGAATAGGGATGATGGAGGGATCGTCCCTCCGGATGATGTTGGGAACATATTCGGCCTTCGGTACTTTAGAGGAGATGAGCTGTGAAATAATAATAACATTAACGGCTGCTTCAGACGCAAGAAGAAGAAGAAGAAAGCTGGAAAACAACAGAACTAAACGTGTAACATTTGAAGGTGATCCATGCTTTTCACAACAATTCACTCATTTAAAAATGAAGGCTAGTCAGAAATAAAAAGTTTGCCAAGTCCAGTAAGAAGGAAAGGAAACTTCACAACATTTAAGATTCAAGAAGAGTTTTACTTTAATTATAACATTAATCCATAAAACTCTGAGTCCTCTAGATCCTCTATTCCAGCAGTAACCAATTAAAACTCATCAGGGTCCGAATAAAGAAAATCATCAACCAGTAAAGGAGATATTTTTAATTATAATCCGTTACTTTAAACAGAATTTAACACTGAAATAAAATTAGGTTTTTAAGCATCCATGTTATACATTGATTTTTTTCAATAAAAAGATAGTTTTTCCATTTTAAAATCTAAAGTGTTTGTTGAAGTAGTGAACAACAATCGTTCGGTTTGGTTTATAGATAATTTCCTGATTCCCATATTTTCTCAAACCCCTGAACTGATCGTTTGTTATTTTCTTTCTTTTTCTGTCTTAATGTTGGCAGTGGGCTTTAGGCTGCCCTGCAAGGCTTTAAACCTGGGTTTAACCAGAGACTAAGCCATTCTCAAGCACATATCAAGGTGCTCATTTTGAGCCTGGATCCAGATTTATTGTTGATTCTGTTCATGGTGGAGAATCTGTGGAAGCTCATTGGTAGAATTCCCTTATGACAGAAAGAAGGCCACGATTCAAACCATTTTATCCTCTGGAGGAGGGAAACATTTATTAAAATTCATAATTCCTACTGCTGTCTTTAACACTTCATAAGTTTATAGGTTCATTTGAACATTTCTTTAAACAGCAGAATATCTTGGGTTAAACTCCATCAAGGTTCAAGTTAATGTTGGAATCAGCGTTTCTTTATTGCTTCGGTTGATATTAAGCTTTGAATTAATTTAAGGAAGAGTGAAGAACTCCGAGGACAGTGTTCGAAACTTTCTTTTAAAACCCTTGTAAAAGCTGCAAGTAAGGCTAGAAAGATACGACACAGACGCAAGACAGCCATCAAAACAACATCGAGTGCAACGTGCGGCGAAGAAGCTAATAAGGCTAGCATAGCTGAAGTGCTGGAAGAGCTAAAACTACTCCGGTCGGATTTTGGAGTCAAACTAGATAGTATAGATGAAAGACTGACTGGAATGGCGAGCGCTATGACTACACTAGAGGCTAAAGTGTCTGAGGTTAAACAAGACCTCTTAAACCAGGCGGCTCATGTGGAGGAGGCCGAGGCTCGCATTACCGAAGTAGAAAGTTCGGTTGAAAAAGCAGAAACAACGTTGACTTCAGCTATGAAACGAATCCTGCTCCTTGAGGCAAAAACAGATGACCTGGAAAACCAAGGAAGGAGAAAGAACCTGCGTGTCTTTGGAATTCGAGAAGGAGCAGAGGGAAGACAACCACTTTTTGACTTTATTAGCAACATGCTACCGCAGTGGCTGGAGCTAGCACCGGATAAGTCATTCACACTGGAGCGGGTACACCGTACACCGGCCTCCGGGAAATCTAACCAGGGCAGAGCGGTTCTGATTCGCTTCTTAAAATTCCCGGAGAAGGAATTTGTGTACCGAGAGGCAAGGAAAAGAGATATTATACAAGATGGGGCCAAAATCACGTTTGCACAGGATCTATCTGCGGAGACGGTGCGGATCAGACGCGGGTTTCACCCGGTGGTGAAGCTCTTTGTTGACATCGGTACATTCCGCAGATTCCAACACAATCCCTGTAGACTTCGGATCCTCCGCGGTGGAAAGATACATCTCTTCTCAACACCTCAAGAAGCTGAACAATTTTACAAGTCTCTTCCAAAATAAGCATAGCGGATGTTTCTGAGCAGTGAGTCATGAAAGACTAACTGGTTGAGAAACAGGTACACGGATAAGACATGCTATGTGGCTATTCCTGCTCCAACTGATCAACAACAGGAACATAAGCAGGATAAGTTCTAAGTTAGTGGGCATTTCATATAAACATAGCTGAGTACTGATATGTGCTCACGTGTTCTAATTCTAAGTGTAATTTGAACTGTTTTTGGATCAATACTAAAAGTTAAGCCTTAACTAAGGTACTAACCGTCTATCAAGGGTTAATAGTGTTAATTTATTTTTATAGTTACACTGTCTGATGTGTGGAGTTTTGGTGAGGTCGCGTTGACTAGTTGCTCCTCAGTAGTGTGGATCAACGTCCTCCATATACTTGGTTTAAGGGGAGGGGGGGCATTTCGAAGATGGAAATGCAGAAGTTCTGTTGGGGGTTGTTTATGACAAGTTCTGTGTTTTATATGGTTGAATGTGTGATTGTATGTACAAACCTGCGTTTTCAGTACTATCTTTACTTATTTATTTTTTTTTTTCTTTATTCAACAGTAAATTGAATAATCTGATATGGAGAAGACAACCAAAGGAAATGTTTTGAATATCAAAATCACAAGCTGGAATGTAAGAGGAACAAGGAAGCTAACTAAATTGAAAAAAGTATTAGACCGACTAAAATATTTGAAATCTAAAATAATTTTTCAACAAGAATCCCATTTAACTGAACTAGAAATACATCGGATAACCAAAAGATGGCAGGGCCTGGTATACCAGTCACGCCAGAGGAGTTTTTATTCTTATACACATGTCAATACCATTTCAAACTATAAAGACAATAAAAGACCCGTATGGGAGATATATTATTGTACAGGGACACATTTCAACATTAAAATTAAATTTGATAAATATATATGGACCTAACAATGATAACCCGTCCTTTTATGAAAATTTATTCTTAACCTTGTCAACCCTGGAGGGACTTTATATCATCGGAGGGGATTTTAATTGCACTCTAAACCCAAGTCTGGACAAATCTACTCAAATTGATACCAGTCATACACAAACCAGGAAAATACTCCTTAATTATATAAAAGACTTAAGAATAAATGAAGTATGGAGAACAAGGAACCCAAGTAACAGGGAATTTTCATGTTATTCAAGCTCACACCAATCTCATTCGCGTATTGATTAATTTCTCATCTCCGTGGAGTTACTGCCTCACGTGGAGAACTGCTGGTACTATAGTATTGTAATTAGTGATCAGGCTGCAGTGTCTCTGGAAATGAAAGTAAATAAGATTGATCAAAGGGTGAAACGATGGAGGATGCAAACACTTCTGCTAAAAGACTCCAAATTTGTTACATTTATAGAAACATGCATCGACAAATATTTTGAAATGAATAACAATGAAACGACAGCCAGTATTAGATGGGAAGCTTTTAGAGCTTATATTAGAGGAGAAATTATCAGCTATAACAGTAATAAAAATAAAGAGTTAAAATCATTAGAGAGACAAATCAAATCCAGCGAAGCAGAACTTTATCAGAGCAATGATCATACAAAATCACATAAACTGACTGTTTTAAGAACCACATATGATAAATTAACGACAGAAAAAGTGGCAAAAAACTTAATGTGGACTAAACAAGCATTTTATGATCAAGGAGAAAAGGCCGGTAAATTATTGGCTTGGAGGATAAAACAGATGCAAGCGGAAAGAACAATTAACAGCATAAAATTAAAATCGGACACTCTAACCACAGACCCTTCAGAAATTTTAGAGATTTCTATAAAACTTTGTATAAATCTGAATACTCTGGAAACGAAGAAGCACAAGCTGCATTTCTTAATCAATTAAAATTCAAAATCCTTTCAGAAGAGGAGAAAGCAACTCTTGATAGTCCTTTAACAATAAGAGATCTACCTGAAGCAATAGACAGCATGAATAGCGGTAAAACACCAGGTCCTGATGGACTTCCAATAGAATTTTATAAAGCATTTAAAAATAAATTAATCTCTCCGCTTCTCAACATGTATGAGGAATCATATAAAGCTGGAATACTCCCTGAATCACTGAGGTTAGCTACAATAACTCTTTGCTAAAACCAACCAAACCCCGACTGAATGTTCCTCTTCTAGAGGAATCAGTCTTATGGGATGTGATACAAAGATTTTTTGTAAAGGACTCTCTAAGAGATTAGATAAATATTTACCCAATTTAATAATAGACGACCAACAAGGATTTATTAAAACAAGACAAGGCTACCATAACATAAGACGGGTTCTTAATATATTGCATAAAAAACATAATTGTCAGGACCCAGCGATGCTATCATTAGACGCACGTCAAGCTTTCGACAGAATAGAGTGGAACTACCTATTTAAAGTGCTTCCTAAATATGGATTTGGTGAAGCTTTTCTAAAACGGATAAGACTACTATAAACTGATCCCACAGCACAAGTTTTAACCAATAGTAACATGTCAAAACCTTTTAATTTGCAACGGTCAACCAGACAGGGTTGCCCCCTGTCAGCACTGCTTTCTGTACTGGCAGTAGAACATCTGGCGATGGCAGTTAGAGCAAATACTGGAATATCAGGAATTAGAGTTGGAGGAAGAGAACATCGCATTTCCTTGTTTGCAGATGACATCATATTTTTTATAGATAATTTGAAGACCAGTATTCCCAATTTACTAACTGTAATAAAAGAATTCGGCGAATTTTCAGGATATAAAATCAATGTTTCTTAATGAAGATGAAAGGAGAAGTCCTATTGTGGCTACCCCATTCAAAACAACTACAAAAGGTTTTACGTACTTAGGCATTAAGATCCCCCCTCCCTCAATGAAATAAACGCAGCAAACTATGAACCCCTTGTGGAAAAAGTCACAGAAATGTTAAATCGATGGTCAAATTAGCCTATATCCATGACAGGTTCAATAAATGTATTAAAAATGACAATCTTGCCCAAATGTTTGTACTATTTTCAAACACTTCCATTGCCACTGTCAGATTCATTTTATGGCAATTTGGACAAATTATTTAATCAATTTATTTGGAGTGATAGAAAAGCAAGACTCCGTCTAAAGCTACTCTATGAAAGAGGTGGACTTCAAGTCCCCAACCTCAGACGGTATTATATGGCCGCCCATCTAACATCAGCCACCCATTACTTCTGCCCCATGGCGCCTCCAGCTTGGGTAGATATTGAACAGCAATCTGTTCCAGATCTCTCATTAAACACCTTCATACATTCTTCAGACATAAAGACACTAAAAAATAACACAAAGAACCCTTTCTTAAAAAATACAATTATAACTTGGTACGCAGCACATAAACATGTAGGTGACCAACCAGAATTATCGCAATTTACTCCCATTTGGGGCAATTAAAGGTTTGCCCCAGGAAAAATGATGGAGGATTTAAAATATGGAAAGCCAAAGGCATTCAGAAAGTTAAAGATCTTTATGCTGATGGCATGTTGCTTACATTTGACCAGCTAAGCAAGAAGTATTTAATACCCCCAAAACATTGTTTTAAATATTTACAATTGAAAAACTATATGTCATCAAAAATGAAAGGAATAGTTGATATTCCACCCTTAGCAAAAATAGAACAGATCTGTGTTGGGGACTTAAAAGGGAAAGGTTTCTGTCGGTTTTCTATAATCTGTTGATGCTTTCCTCTAAGAATTCAGCAATTGACAAGTTAGACGCTTGGAGAAGAGAGACTCTTGAAGATATAGATGAGGAGGACTGGAACCAGGCCTGTTTAAAAGCGCAAAAACAAACGATAAACACACCATTTAAACTCCTGCAATATAAATGGCTTATGAGAACCTATATAACACCAGTTAGGCTTCATCATATGTCCAGTGATATTCCAGACACGTGTACTAAATGCTTATTTGAAAGAGGAACTCTTCTCCATTGTTTATGGGAATGTCTTAAAATCCAGAAGTTTTGGAGGGAGGTTATTAGGTGTCTATCTGAGGTGTTTAAGGTTAAAGTCCCATTAGAGGTTAAAATCTGTGTTCTAGGAATATACCCGGTGGAATTTATACAATCACAGAAAAAAAACAAATTGATAGATTATCGACTTCTTCAAGCCAGAAGATCTATTGCATTATACTGGAGGAGCATGGACGCCCCCTCCCTGGGACTCTGGAAAAAAGAAATTGCAAATTCACTCGGACTGGAAAGATTAACATATATCGCCACGGGTAAACAGCAAGACTTTGAGAACCTCTGGGAGCCATATATGAGGATTATAGAGACTGAAGGCGGAGCTTATTAAATGGATGACTTTAATACAGTTTTTATTTCCATATTGTCGTATTACTTTTTCTGTATCATAATCTAAAGAGTTTTGTATTTTTGAACAAATGCAGGTTTGAATTATGAGTGCATGAGTGAATGCTAGTATGCAGAGGTTTATGTCTGCAATGTTAAGTTTGTTTGTAAGTTTATTGTACATTAAAAGAGAAAAATTCAATAAAATATATTGGAAAAAAATAAAAGTTTACTGACCATGACTTTTGGTGGGATGAAATCCTCTCCTTGGCAGGACAGCCTCTCCTCCTCCCACTCAGCATCCTCACCCATCCCTTCATCCAGAGTCCC
This sequence comes from Cyprinodon diabolis, assembly GCA_030533445.1. Classification (NCBI taxonomy): domain Eukaryota; kingdom Metazoa; phylum Chordata; class Actinopteri; order Cyprinodontiformes; family Cyprinodontidae; genus Cyprinodon; species Cyprinodon diabolis. The sequence goes on along the minus strand of CM060073.1, from coordinate 694,789 downwards.
TGAGGAGGTCTGAAGCTCTGCACCTGCTGCACACACCAGAACAAGGGTGAGAGGAGCGGGCTGCACCCCGTTAAAAGCCCCCCACCTGGAGGAACGGAGCAGCCTCCCTCTGCACCCACCCACATAACCAGACATGACACCATGCAGCAGGCAGGCGGCAAAAGGCAGGCGGCAGGCGGGGGGGATGAAGATGGCTCAGTGGATCAGGGCGGATCCTGACGGACAGCGGAGCAGCGCCTGTGGAAATCAGCGAGTGTTTGTTCCATCTGTGTGGAGGTCTATATGCGGACCTGTGTCACCATGTCGGTAATACAGGGCCTTCCAAAAGTATTCATACCACTTAAACTTCACATTTTGTCACATGACCAACGACTAACTGATGCGCTGCAGTGTTTTATTTGTCCCAGTCCACTGAGCTGGGATGTAAAGTCCCTCAGAGCCTCATTACAGAAGAAACAAGGACGTCTGAATTCCTGTGGAGCGTTTCCAGACCACAGCATCTCCCAGATCTCCCTTCAGTCATCCGTCTCAACATGGTTATAGTTCAACTGCAAACCTTTCTCTATCAAAGTTATGGAGGATCCTTGATTCTCTGCAGCAGGGGCAGGACAGTCCGACCGGACGGAAAGATGGACTGATAACGGCTAATAACAGCCATTCAATGGTTGATCCCAATCTGAAACGGGTTCTCCAGATGGTCTGTAGACTAACCTCTGCAGCATCAACATCTACAACTGGCTGCAGAAAGTCCTGTTCAGGGATGTTCTTCATCCAGACTGACTAAAGCAGAAACTCCTGAGGATGACTGAAGGAAGTGCATCTGTTATGGAGGTGGGGGGGGGGGGGTCTCTCTATTTCTAACTCTATTTCTTCATAGAAATGTTTAAAATGTGTTTTTTTGGCGATAAACTGAGATCTGTTGTTAAAATGCAGCAAAATGAAAAAGACTGCAGGGGAATGAAGCGCGTTTCTGCAGCAAAGCAGAGCGCGTTCTTAGACTCACTGTCTCTGGAGTCAGGATTAGACTCAGGCTGGACGGGGGTGGGGTCACTCCAGGAGCGGCTGAAGCTCTGGGCCCGGCGGGCGACCAAGGCTGACGGGGTTAGGGGAGAGAGAGTTACCGATGAAGACTACAAGTGAGAGTTAAAGGTAAAAATAGGACTGACTTTAACTGAAGAATCATCTAACAGATGTTTTCTGCAGGGGGGGTGGAGGTGATCATCTAACAGATGTTTTCTGCTGGCGGGGGTGGAGGTGATCATCTAACAGATGTTTTCTCTGGGGGGGTGGAGGCGATCATCTAACAGATGTTTTCTGCAGGGGGGGTGGAGGTTATCATCTAACAGATGTTTTCTGCAGGGGGGGTGGAGGTGATTATCTAACAGATGTTTTCTGCTGGTGGGGGTCTAACAGATGTTTTCTGCAGGGGGGGTGGAGGTGATCATCTAACAGATGTTTTCTCTGGGGGGGTGGAGGTGATCATCTAATAGATGTTTTCTGCTGGTGGGGGTCTAACAGATGTTTTCTGCAGGGGGGGTGGAGATTATTATCTAACAGATGTTTTCTGCAGGGGGGGTGGAGGTGATCATCTAACAGATGTTTTCTGCTGGCGGGGGTGGAGGTGATCATCTAACAGATGTTTTCTCTGGGGGGGTGGAGGCGATCATCTAACAGATGTTTTCTGCAGGGGGGGTGGAGGTGATCATCTAACAGATGTTTTCTGCAGGGGGGGTGGAGGTGATCATCTAACAGATGTTTTCTCTGGGGGGGTGGAGGTGATCATCTAATAGATGTTTTCTGCTGGTGGGGGTCTAACAGATGTTTTCTGCAGGGGGGGTGGAGGTGATTATCTAACAGATGTTTTCTGCTGGTGGGGGTCTAACAGATGTTTTCTGCAGGGGGGGTGGAGGTGATCATCTAACAGATGTTTTCTCTGGGGGGGTGGAGGTGATCATCTAATAGATGTTTTCTGCTGGTGGGGGTCTAACAGATGTTTTCTGCAGGGGGGGTGGAGATTATTATCTAACAGATGTTTTCTGCTGGGGGGGTGGAGGTGATCATCTAATAGATGTTTTCTGCTGGTGGGGGTCTAACAGATGTTTTCTGCAGGGGGGGTGGAGGTTATCATCTAACAGATGTTTTCTGCAGGGGGGGTGGAGGTGATCCTCTAACAGATGTTTTCTGCTGGCGGGGGTCTAACAGATGTTTTCTGCAGGGGGGGTGGAGGTGATTATCTAACAGATGTTTTCTGCAGGGGGGGTGGAGGTGATCCTCTAACAGATGTTTTCTGCTGGCGGGGGTGGAGATTATCATCTAACAGATGTTTTCTGCAGGGGGGGTGGAGGTGATCATCTAACAGATGTTTTCTCTGGGGGGGTGGAGATTATTATCTAACAGATGTTTTTTTGCTGGGGGGGTGGAGGTGATCATCTAATAGATGTTTTCTGCTGGTGGGGGTCTAACAGATGTTTTCTGCAGGGGGGGTGGAGGTGATCATCTAACAGATGTTTTCTGCGGGGGGGTGGAGGTGATCATCTAACAGGTGTTTTCTGCTGGCGGGGGTCTAACAGATGTTTTCTGCAGGGGGGGTGGAGGTGATCATCTAACAGATGTTTTCTGCGGGGGGGTGGAGGTGATCATCTAACAGGTGTTTTCTGCGGGGGGGTGGAGGTGATCATCTAACAGGTGTTTTCTGCTGGCGGGGGTCTAACAGATGTTTTCTGCAGGGGGGGTGGAGGTGATCATCTAACAGATGTTTTCTCTGGGGGGGTGGAGGTTATTATCTAACAGATGTTTTCTGCTGGCGGGGGTGGAGGTTATCATCTAACAGATGTTTTCTGCTGGCGGGGGTCTAACAGATGTTTTCTGCTGGCGGGGGTCTAACAGATGTTTTCTGCAGTGGGGGTGGAGGTTATCATCTAACAGATGTTTTCTCTGGGGGGGTGGAGGTTATTATCTAACAGATGTTTTCTGCTGGCGGGGGTCTAACAGATGTTTTCTGCAGGGGGGGTGGAGGTGATCATCTAACAGATGTTTTCTGCGGGGGGGTGGAGGTGATCATCTAACAGGTGTTTTCTGCTGGCGGGGGTCTAACAGATGTTTTCTGCAGTGGGGGTGGAGGTTATTATCTAACAGATGTTTTCTGCTGGCGGGGGTGGAGGTTATCATCTAACAGATGTTTTCTCTGGGGGGGTGGAGGTTATTATCTAACAGATGTTTTCTGCAGGGGGGGTGGAGGTTATCATCTAACAGATGTTTCTGCTGGCGGGGGTCTAACAGATGTTTTCTGCAGTGGGGGTGGAGGTTATTATCTAACAGATGTTTTCTCTGGGGGGGTGGAGGTGATCATCTAACAGATGTTTTCTGCTGGCGGGGGTCTAACAGATGTTTTCTGCAGTGGGGGTGGAGGTTATCATCTAACAGATGTTTTCTCTGGGGGGGTGGAGGTTATTATCTAACAGATGTTTTCTGCTGGCGGGGGTCTAACAGATGTTTTCTGCAGTGGAGGTGGAGGTTATCATCTAACAGATGTTTTCTCTGGGGGGGTGGAGGTTATTATCTAACAGATGTTTTCTGCTGGCGGGGGTCTAACAGATGTTTTCTGCAGGGGGGGTGGAGGTGATCATCTAACAGATGTTTTCTGCGGGGGGGTGGAGGTGATCATCTAACAGGTGTTTTCTGCTGGCGGGGGTCTAACAGATGTTTTCTGCAGTGGGGGTGGAGGTTATCATCTAACAGATGTTTTCTCTGGGGGGGTGGAGGTTATTATCTAACAGATGTTTTCTGCTGGCGGGGGTCTAACAGATGTTTTCTGCAGTGGGGGTGGAGGTTATCATCTAACAGATGTTTTCTCTGGGGGGGTGGAGGTTATTATCTAACAGATGTTTTCTGCAGGGGGGGTGGAGGTTATCATCTAACAGATGTTTTCTGCTGGCGGGGGTCTAACAGATGTTTTCTGCAGTGGGGGTGGAGGTTATTATCTAACAGATGTTTTCTCTGGGGGGGTGGAGGTTATCATCTAACAGATGTTTTCTGCTGGCGGGGGTCTAACAGATGTTTTCTGCAGTGGGGGTGGAGGTTATCATCTAACAGATGTTTTCTCTGGGGGGGTGGAGGTTATTATCTAACAGATGTTTTCTCTGGGGGGGTGGAGGTTATCATCTAACAGATGTTTTCTCTGGGGGGGTTCCTCCACCTATTTCAGAGTCATTCCTTCTAAATATTTTTGTATTTGCATAAATATTGCATATTCAAAAAATAAAAAAAGCAATACATAAAAATACAATTAAATATCCTTTGGAACATTACTCTGACTGCTCTAAAGGTGTCTGATGATAATGTCACTCCATACAATGGAGAGAAAGGAAAAAATTTCCATTGCATCAAAAAAATGATGTCATTTAGCATTCTTTAATGTTTTAAGTACATAAATAAGTATTTTCAGAACTATTATTATGTGGTTTTAGGTAATCTGCATCTTATTATTCTGTTTGTGCGGGACGGATCGGGACGGATCGGGTCTTCGATGGGCGCCACGTCTGTTTCAGGCAGCTCATGGCGTCCGCTGCTGGGATTCTATTCAGACTCTAAAACCTCAATCTAAACACTATCAGGTAGAGAAAACCTTATTTAATCAGGATCAAATGTTTTTATAGGCTTCTGATGTCACTATGCACCTTTGATGAAACAGTCTAGATAAGAAGCTTTAAATCTTTCATAATCTTCTAGTTTAGCTTAGAAATAATTCATATCTCAGTGAAATGGCTGAAAAAAGCCTGTTATTAAAACGTATAAAATACCAATTCCCTTAATAGAAGCACTCGCCATCATATTAAGGTATCACTGAAGAAGGTAACGCCAATGCATTTCTATAGAAAATGAACATAGAGTGGAAAACACTTAAACAAAGAGATGAAACCACACAATGAGATGATTCCTCAACTAACGAAGATCTGAATAAAAATAATAAAACACCAACATAGAAACAGCCTGAGTGAAACGATTCTATGATCTGAAGCAGCCGTAGGGTTTCATGAGGCCAAAGCTTGATCGTTAGGCGGGAAAACAATCCAAACTTTATTCTTATTAACAGGCTGAAGTCATGATTTGTGACGCAGAGAAACAAACTGAGCTTCAGCTTCGTTTGAACTTCAGTTTTAGACGTTTTGCTCAGAGATGAGATGAACCTTCAATGCAAAGAGTTTTATTTGCTTTGAAATCACCTGGTATGTCGGGAATCATTTAATCTAAAACAGTTTGGACAGAGGGAGGCGCTGCAGGTCCAGCGAGGAGCGGCTGATAGACCTCCATCACATTTAGAAATATTAACCTCAGTTTCATCCTTTTTCAATCCTCCTGCTCACATTAAGCCGGGTGAGCTTTAGCTGCTGCAGGATTCAACACTGCTAAGCTAGGCTAAGCTAGGCTAATAAAGCTACCAATATGGACTGATATGAAAGGCTTAAGCTAGTCCGTTCTTAGACTGCTGCATATTCTAGGAAATCTGGAACAGTTCCTGTTTTTTTATTTGCTGCTGGTAGAAACGATAAAGGTCTATTCTACTCTAACCAGGGGCCCGTATCAGGTGGAATAGTAAGGAAGATCCTAAGGGCCCTTGATTGAGGTGGGGCCCCAAAGAAGAGGATGTGTCCCAATAGCATAAAATCAATAAAATAAATAATTTTCTGTTGTCCCTCATCTTTCAGCAGTAAACTGAGAAATGAAGCAGGAATAAATTCACCATCCAGGTTTTTTATCCACCAGTTTGTAAAAGAACCACTATGTTCTTTTCTTTTCCTTTAGAAGTTCATCAAAGTGTACAGATAAACTGTTTGTTAATCCACTTATTATTTCATTAATATTATTTTAAATCTCGGCTGGTTAAAACTAATGTTAGGCATTAAAATGCTGTTTTTTTTGGGGGGGGGGGGGGGTGCAGGTGGCGCGGCGGTTATCACGCATGACCCACGTATGGGGGCCTTAGTCCTCGACCCGGGTTCGAATGCGACCTGTGGTCCTTTGCCGCATGTCTCTCATCCCCCTTCCTGTCGGCCTACGGTCAGAAAAGCGAGCCACTAGTGCCGTAAAAAGCTAAAAATAAAATCCAGTTTTTTTGGTGTGGAAAAAAATGTGTGAATAAAAAGGGGCGTCGGCACGCGGCAGAGCAGAGAGGAAGACGCACACCCAGATCTGTGCAGCGGGAGATTTGATTAAAGAATAAAAGAAGAAAGATAAGACAGCAGTCAAAGTTGGTCCCAGCATTTAGAAACCTGATGGCAGCCAGAGGACGCCCCCCAGGGGACAGAGAGGGACTTCAACACTTCCTGGACCTTGATCTGACTTCGGAGGATATGGAACTCCCTATTAGTAGAAATAAAAAGAATGGGCAGCTTTATTTTTTCAGTTATCAGGGATTTTTTTGATGATATAAATATTGATATAGATTTTTGGTTATTGATCTGTTTATACCGAATTACAATTGATTTATTGTATTTTTCTTTTATATATATAAATAATTGTTGCTAAAAATGATCAAATTTCTTTCTAAGTGGTCGGATATTTTACCTTTCATATCAAATTAATAATGTAACATATTTTACCTGATTCCTGTGACAGAATCCAGCTTTAAGTAGCTATAATGGTGAGCTTTTAAGTTTATGTTAATGTCTATTTAACTGTTTCATGTTTTAATATATAATATCTAATACATAGAATAATTTTCCTTTTTACAAATTTCACAATAAAAATTACATTGAAAATGTGAGAAATTAAGTGTTATGGCTTGCATATATTTTTTTGTGGGGGGGGGGGGTTATTAATGTATTTCATGGGGAACCAAATTATTATTATTATTATTGTTATTATTATTATTAATATCTTACAGACATTAAAACTCTGACTGCTGTTTCTAGAATAAAGCAAACGGTCCAATAAAATCCATGTTTTCATTTAAAACTGTGTTTTTCTTTCAACCTAAAGTAGAAAGGTGTGACGAGTGTGAGAACTGCAGGTGCTCCTCTGCCTCCAGCTCAGACTGCACGGTTGCTCCGTGCAGAAAGACTGGATGAAGCGTTTGGATGCGAATCTCTGCAGACAGATGCAAACCAAGCAGACATGAGCAGACCATCAGGCAGACGTTGGCTGACTCACTCTGGACCTTCACCCTGCGGCTGCCCACCATCCTCAGCTGTTTACGGAAGTTTCTACAAGTGAAACACAAGGAGAAACGAGGAAGGTTACTAACGAGCAGTCGGTCATTAGTTAGCTGGGCGCTAGTTAGCGCTGCCTGTTAGCATGCTCATAGGTCACCATAGATTAAAGACCAATGAAAACCTGAATGTTTGAACTAAATATGTCAGGACTCCTGTTTTGTGTTTGTGTTTCTGTGTTTGTCTCCCTTCATCCACCAGGAGGCGCCTGGTTCTGGTCCGCCTCCTCACACACCTGCTGATGGTTTCCTCGTTAACGGAGCGCTCTTAAGCTGCTGACTGCCACTACCTCGACGCCAGAGTGTTTGCCAGTTTAGGGTACTCTAGCCAAGCTGAGTTTTGCTGAGTCAAAGTGAGTTTTTGTCAACCTGAGTTTAACTTTGTTTTGTCTTTGCCTCTTGGCAGGAAGTCGCCCTGCTAACTGGATCTCTAGGACCTTCTCTCCCTGGAAGGATCAACTGAGCTTCAAACTGAGCTGGGATTCAAACAGGAGGTTTGGATCCACTTTCCCCAAGCAAGCTTCTCACTGAGAAAGGGATTATTCTCCACTATGACCCGTTCAAGTACCGCAGGAAATCTGAGTGGCAGTTTCTCCGTTCTTCAACTATCAACCGCATTCTGGGTAAACCCTGTTCCGCCCTCCACCGAATCAGACAAACACTGGAACCACGGCACACAGACGAAAGTCAAGGACACAACAACTTCTCTGGAAACGTGAGTCGGCAACCAAAACCTCTTCTCCAAGTTTCTCGAGTCAAATTCCCCACAGAGCCTGAACTAACCGCTGTGTCTTCCCCTCACCTTGCAGTTCCGGTTGAGCAGTGTTCAGAGCAACACTTCTCCCCTTGTTTTACTTCTTCAATAAAAACCCGTTAAACCTTTCCCCTGGTCTCTCTGTTCGGTTTTCTGCATTTTTGGGTCAGAACTTTGTAACATCATGACAAAATATTCACTGAGCTCCCAGTAGACTTAAGAATGCTGAGAAAGAGGTGGTCTATATTTGCTAATGAAAAGCTAAACACGCCATCGTCCTGGAAGCTAAGGAAGCGCCGTCTGTAGACGTTTGGTCCAACGCCCGGTCTAACACGCTGACCACAGAAAAACTGACTCGCGCTCAAAAGGTGAAGCTACCGAGTTTCTACAAAGTTTGGGACAATTTACAGACTTCCAGCGAGATTTACAAGATTCTTAATCAGCTGGATATTTAACTTTCTGATTTTTTATTATAGATATTCTGAGAGGGTTTTTCTTTCATTTCTCTTCCTTTTTCTTTCTTTTTTTCAATGTGGTTATGTTTCTGATTTTATCTTTATTTTAAATAAGTATTTTCCTTCTATGTTGCTAAACACATTAATAAATAAAATTCTAAAAAAATAAATAAAAAATGACTGAGAAGCAAAAGGCTGATTTCCATAGAAAGATAAAGTTTATTTATAGTCTCTGGATTCAGCGTCTCTGAGCTGGAATCCTCCTCAGAGTGATTCATCTGCTCTCACTCTTCAGTTAAAACTGCTCAGCAGGTCTATAGAACTATTTTCACTAGATTGCAAGACGCTCTTCATCCCAGGTATGGTTGGTCTTAGTGACTGAACCACCAGGGGGCGACTGATGAACGACTACCACCCCCCCGTGACTTTGTTTAAATTAGAATCTGGACCTGAGCAGGACGCAGACCGACGTGTTACAGACTGACTTCGGCCGCAAGACAGACGTCAACGTGGGAAAAAAGGAGACTGGGCTTAAAGTTAAACTGAAATACCAAATCTAGTCTGCAGGAACCGTCGGGACGGCTGCCGGACTTTAACTAGACCACTGTGATTAAACCATCACTGATGCTGAGAACCAGTCAGTCTTTTATTGCTGCTTTTATCGAGGTTTTCTATTCGGTGAAAATTTGCGACAAATACGTTTGAAATTCAGCTTTTTATAAATAAACAACTAAATCAGTCGTGTTTTTTCCTTTGCTGTATGACTCAGTTAATAAAAGTAGAATACTGTTAATCTATATAAAGACTACTTTTACCATTATAGACTACTGCTAACTATTATATACTGCTAACTATTATAGGCTACTGGTAACTATTATAGACTACCGGAAACTATTATAGACTACTGGTAACTATTATAGGCTACTGGTAACTATTATAGACTACCGGAAACTATTATAGACTACTGGTAACTATTATAGGCTACTGGTAACTATTATAGACTACCGGAAACTATTATAGACTACTGGTAACCATTATAGGCTACTGGTAACTATTATAGACTACCGGAAACTATTATAGACTACTGGTAACCATTATAGGCTACTGGTAACTATTATAGGCTACTGGTAACTATTATAGGCTACTGGTAACTATTATAGACTACCGGAAACTATTATAGACTACTGGTAACCATTATAGGCTACTGGTAACTATTATAGGCTACTGGTAACTATTATAGACTACCGGAAACTATTATAGACTACTGGTAACCATTATAGGCTACTGGTAAATATTATAGACTACTGCTAACCATTATAGACAACTGCTAACTATTATAGGCTACTGGTAACTATTATGGACTACTGGTAACTATTATAGGCTACTGGTAAATATTATAGACTACTGGTAACTATTATAGGCTACTGGTAACTATTATAGACTACCGGAAACTATTATAGACTACTGGTAACCATTATAGGCTACTGGTAACTATTATAGACTGCCAGAAACTATTATAGACTACTGGTAACCATTATAGGCTACTGGTAACTATTATAGGCTACTGGTAACTATTATAGACTACTGGTAACTATTATAGACTACTGCTAACCATTATAGACTACTGGTAAATAATATAGACTACTGCTAACCATTATAGACTACTGCTAACTATAATAGGCTACTGGTAACTATTATAGACTACTGCTAACCATTATAGACTACTGGTAACTATTATAGGCTACTGGTAACCATTATAGACTACTGCTAACCATTATAGACTACTGGTAACTATTATAGGCTACTGCTAACCATTATAGACTACTGGTAACTATTATAGGCTACTGGTAACCATTATAGACTACTGCTAACCATTATAGACTACTGGTAACTATTATAGGCTACTGGTAACTATTATGGACTACTGGTAACTATTATAGGCTACTGGTAAATATTATAGACTACTGGTAACTATTATAGGCTACTGGTAACTATTATAGACTACCGGAAACTATTATAGACTACTGGTAACCATTATAGGCTACTGGTAACTATTATAGACTGCCAGAAACTATTATAGACTACTGGTAACCATTATAGGCTACTGGTAACTATTATAGGCTACTGGTAACTATTATAGACTACTGGTAACTATTATAGACTACTGCTAACCATTATAGACTACTGGTAAATAATATAGACTACTGCTAACCATTATAGACTACTGCTAACTATAATAGGCTACTGGTAACTATTATAGACTACTGCTAACCATTATAGACTACTGGTAACTATTATAGGCTACTGGTAACCATTATAGACTACTGCTAACCATTATAGACTACTGGTAACTATTATAGGCTACTGCTAACCATTATAGACTACTGGTAACTATTATAGGCTACTGGTAACCATTATAGACTACTGCTAACCATTATAGACTACTGGTAACTATTATAGGCTACTGCTAACCATTATAGACTACTGGTAACTATTATAGGCTACTGGTAACCATTATAGACTACTGCTAACCATTATAGACTACTGGTAACTATTATAGGCTACTGGTAACCATTATAGACTACTGCTAACCATTATAGACTACTGCTAACTAGGGGTGTAAATCACATCCATCATGGCGATTCGATTCAGTATCGATTTCCTGACCCAACGATTCGATTATTTTCGATACTCAAGAATACACCACGATTCCATTCGATTCGATTAATCAATTAATCGGTTAAATCTTTTTTTTATTATTATTATAATTTTTTTTACAGCTTACAGGCTAAAAAAAGTTTCAAGTTTGAAATAAATCAATGAAAGCTGTAATATCATTATGCATTTTCTTTAGAAACAACAGCAAATAACAGAAGTAGAAAAGTTGCATCAAAAAATACTGCAAAAATACTGCACAATATCAGTGTAATGAGTTCAATGCAATACCTCGGCTCCAGAGAAACATATTTTTTTAGAATGTAATAAATATACTCAGGAAAGAGAGATGTTGCGTAGAGAGTTAGACAGGAATAAAAATAAACTAGATATAAGGGAATTGTTTCAAAGGTAATATGGGGATGTAGTTTTTGGGAGTATTTTTAATTTTCTAAGAAGAACGGGTATTTTAGGGAGAATATAATAGTTTGTTAGGTCCATACTCCATTCTGGAAGGTGGCGGTTATGCACCTATACGTAAGTTGTTTGCCAACCGCCATTAAAAAAAAGAAGAAGAAGGCTCCAGAGTGTCGACGTCACCGCCCCCTTGAGAGACGCTCCGCTGCTCCTCTCCCAGATTGTAGCTGACCGCAGACAGTGCAGCAGACAGGAGGCCGGCTTGTTTTGTTTTGATTGATTGGACACCATGACAGAAACTGATTGGACACCACGAAAGAAGCTGATTGGACACCATGACAGAAACTGATTGGACACCATGACAGAAACTGATTGGACCTCACGAAAGAAGCTGATTGGACACCACGAAAGAAACTGATTGGACACCATGACAGAAACTGATTGGACACCACGAAAGAAGCTGATTGGACACCATGACAGAAACTGATTGGACCTCACGAAAGAAGCTGATTGGACGCCCGGAAAGAAGCTGATGGACACCACGATTGGATGTCCATCTGATTGGACACCACGAAAGAAGCTGATTAGAAACCATGACAGAAACTGATTGGACGCCACGAAAGAAGCTTATTGGACCCCCGGAAAGAAGCCGATTGGACGCCAGGAAAGAAGCTGATTGGACGCCACGAAAGAAGCTGATTGGACACCACGAAAGAAGCTGATTAGACACCATGACAGAAACTGATTGGACGCCACGAAAGAAGCTGATTGGACACCATGACAGAAACTGATTGGACGCCACGAAAGAAGCTGATTGGACACCATGACAGAAACTGATTGGACGCCACGAAAGAAGCTGATTGGACGACACAAAAGAAACTGATTGGACACCATGACAGAAACTGATTGGACACCACGAAAGAAGCTGATTGGACGCCACGAAAGAAGCTGATTGGACACCACAAAGGAAGCTGATTGGACACCACGAAAGAAGCGTATTGGACACCACAAAGGAAGCTGATTGGACGCTACGAGAGAAGCTGATTGGACGCCATGAGAAAAGCTGATTGGACACCACAAAGGAAGCTGATTGGACACCACGAAAGAAGCTGATTGGACACCATGACAGAAACTGATTGGACACCATGACAGAAACTGATTGGACGCCACGAAAGAAGCTGATTGGACACCATGACAGAAACTGATTGGACGCCACGAAAGAAGCTGATTGGACACCATGACAGAAACTGATTGGACACCACGGAAGAAGCTGATTGGACACCATGACAGAAACTGATTGGACACCATGACAGAAACTGATTGGACGCCACGAAAGAAGCTGATTGGACACCATGACAGAAACTGATTGGACGCCACGAAAGAAGCTGATTGGACACCATGACAGAAACTGATTGGACACCACGGAAGAAGCTGATTGGACACCACGGAAGAAGCTGATTGGACACCATGACAGAAACTGATTGGACACCACGGAAGAAGCTGATTGGACACCATGACAGAAACTGATTGGACACCACGGAAGAAGCTGATTGGACACCACGGAAGAAGCTGATTGGACACCACAAAGGAAGCTGATTGGACACCACGAAAGAAGCTGATTGGACACCACAAAGGAAGCTGATTGGACGCCACGAGAGAAGCTGATTGGACGCCATGAGAAAAGCTGATTGGATGTCAGATGGATGTTAGGTTAAGTAGGGGGCGATCACCTGTCATCTAAACAAAGGTTTAATTTGTAAATTCACATCCTGTTGGTAAAGTTGGAGACTGTGGCTGTTTGTGAGATTTCAGGAATCCACAGTTTGGTTTATTTCCAGTCGAGGAGTTTAAAGCTTGGATGTGCAAAGAAATAAAAAGATACAAATTAGAAATAATAGTGTTTTACTGTGCTATTCATGTCTCTACTAACTGGTTTTATTGGGACGGGTGATTAGAATAAAGGTTTCTCTCTAATGATAAAACATGAGAAGCTCTACGGCCAAAGAAGGGATGTCAGATCAGACCGCGGGGGTCGTGGAGGCAGATCCTAAAATAGAGGATGACTCAGAGGGGAGGGCATCCATCAGTCTGCTGCTGCTGAGGGACATCAATGCAGACCTTCAAACGATTCCTACCATCATTTCTAAATCTGAAGCCACATGAATAGTTTCTATCTGACTGTTACCAGGGGGAGGAGTCCTGACGGACAGCTGGCTCCCATCAGTCACCATAAAGAAACAAACTGTTTCAGGACTGTATGTGAAGTTCCAGCCAAACGTTGGCAGATTGGTCCATCAGAGTCCCAGCCGCCCCGCCATGTTCTGCCAGGAAGCTCCAACACTTCTGGTCAGACAGGGATTCAAGCGGCAGCTAGCAGGATGCACCCAGCCTGAGGAGAAGGTTCCCCTTCACTGTGGAAAGTAAACCAGAGTACATCTGTAGGAGCAGAGCTGGGACATTAATGTTTATCAGGAGCACAGACTGGAGAAGAACTGGCGACACAGCAGGAAACAGCCCAAACTGACCCGTTGGTCTCCGTGTTCACAGCCAGTCTTCTCCAGCAAGGTTCCTTGGTTCCGGTCCTCAGGGTCTGCTGGCCTGAACCTTTCAGATGTATCTCTGCTTCCACACCTGAACACAATGGTTGAATCATGGTCTCGCTGCAGTCAGGTTGTCCAGAGTCCTGCTAATGACCTGATTATGTGACTCAGGTGTGTTTAAACAGAGAACCATCCAATAGGTGCAGGACAGCTGACCTGGAAACCGGAACCTATGAACCCTGTTCTATATCTTTATTTTGGAAAGTTCAGCTTATCTTTGGGGTCATTTCATCAGATTCAGTTATCCGAAGGCCTTATCACACCACTATGTTCCTCTTTTGATGCTATTAACCAATCAAATGCTGACACTAAGTAAACAGTTCATGGATTGGTTTTAAAGACAAGAACAACATGGAAACAGAAGTGTCTGCTCATCCAATGGTCGCCATCAGGGGGCAGTGCAGAGGTGAAAGCAGCCCAGCTATAGAGGTCATGCTAATCAGATAGCTAATGAAGAGGATCTTCAGGATGTTGACAGGAAACATGGGAGCTGGCTCGGAGCTCGTCTGCCTGGCTGTGTGTTTCCTGGACGGGGCCGCCTGTGGAGCTGGTTGACAGTTGCCTTTTGTATCTATGCTTCTTTTTCTATGTCTGCTTCTGTCTCCTTGAACCCCAGTGGGCCTCAGCAGATGGCCGCTCACACTGAGCCTGGTTCTGCTGGAGGTTTCTTCCTGTTCAAAGGGAGTTTTTCCTCTCCACTGTCGCTACAAGCATGCTTAGTGTGAGGGATTGCTGAAGTCAATGAGTCGATGCAATCAGCTGGTTTTCCTTAGATAGAAAACTTTGGACCAATCTGACTGGATGATCTGGCACTGTGGAAAACTTCCTCGGCAACCATGGTGGAGGAGCAGCATCGCCCTCTAGTGGGAGGTTAGCTAAAAGGGAACGCCTGCCGTCATCTTCTGATCTAGAGCAGAAATATCTCCACCAACAGATTGTTTCCTTCAGGAAATACTATCACTCCTGGATGACATGAAGAGGCCTTAAAAATGATGTAAGCAGCTGTGTTTTTTACTTGTAGATGTTATGTGGTCTTGCGGTCTAAGCCCTACATCGCCCCCTAGGGTTGGCCAGAATATCCTGCAGGGAAAATCTAGACAGTTTAAAATGCCGCTAACAGTGTGTGGACCGTCGCTCTGCTCGGCTCACCGCTGTGTTGAAGGTGGACGCGTTAGAAACCATCTTTAAGCAACTTGGGTCAAATTTCCTCATGTTATTTTTCATAAAGGGAAGAAATGAAGATCGTTTGACTCAAAGTGTGAATAAATGACTCATTAAATGGTTAGAAATCAATCAGCTCATTTCCTCATTAGCTACAAACTTTCCTCATTTTGATTCTAAGGATTCATGAAAACAGTGAGTTCATAGAAACACCCTAGTGGTGACTTCTGTCAGTGAGCCCCAGGCCAGAGTGTGCGTGAATGGGTGAATGTAGTGTAAAGATCTGGTCAAGTCTCCAGACTTAAACAGCGTTATATAAGTACATCTCATTTACCATAGAACAGGATTATCTCCACCTGTGCTTCTCCTTTCAATCTATCATCTTTTCCCTGCAGAAATAAATCCAGTTTCTCCAGATCTGACCCAGACTTTGAAAGGCCTTTCAAACCTACTTTCCCCGCTGACATCTGCATTTCTAAGTCACGAGGTCTTAGAAATGCTGGGTCAGTTCAGGGGCCATCTTGTCCTTGGACAGACATGGCGAAGATTGATTGTAACAGAGAGGAACTTTCACAGCTAGGTTCAGCACCAGACAGCACAGCACAGCCAGAACACAGTACCTCTCCATCATGGCGGCTGTCTCCTGCTCTCTTTTGCGCCTCTTTCGCTCAGCAATGCCACGGAAAGCCCTGCCAGGACGTCAAAGGGTTTTCAGTGGGTTTGTTGGGAAATCAGGTTGGATGTTTTTCTGCTTTCTAGCTGTTAGCTTCTGCCTGAACCCAAACTGACCCAGGTTACACAGGTAGGATCTAAAACATGTCATTGGTTGGTCACACTGAGAAGCTTCTGATGGAAAAAGCTCTGAGTCCAGCTGGGTTCAGCCATGGAGCGCTATCAGGATAAAATGGGGAATTTAGCTGGAGAAGCTCTGAGTCAATGAGGGTTCGGATAACTTTCTGATTAACAGACACTCTGCTGAACAAACCAACCACAAACACGGAGCACAAAGCACAGCGGTGAACCCACATGGAGGAGGAGAGGTAGCAGGACAGCATACCGTATGCTGGTCTGACAGAACATCCTGCCTATCGACTCTGAGGGCCGTTCAGATCCAGCCTGAATGAAGCACTGGGCTGAACTATCATTGCTCTGCAGATTCAACCTGCATTATTTCCCATGAGTGGATGAATGATGAGTGGATGAATGATGGGTGGATGAATGATGGGTGGATGAATGATGAGTGGATGAATGATGGGTGGGTGAATGATGGGCGGATGAATGATGGGCGGATGAATGATGAGTGGATGGATGATGAGTGGATGAATGATGGGTGGATGAATGATGGGTGGGTGAATGATGGGTGGATGAATGATGAGCGGATGGATGATGAGTGGATGAATGATGAGTGGATGAATGATGGGTGGATGAATGATGGGCGGATGAATGATGAGCGGATGAATGATGAGTGGATGGATGATGAGTGGATGAATGATGGGTGGGTGAACGATGAGGGGATGAATGATGAGTGGATGAATGATGGGTGGGTGAATGATGGGTGGGTGAATGATGAGGGGATGAATGATGGGTGGATGCATGATGGGTGGATGAATGATGAGTGGATGGATGATGAGTGGGTGAATGATGAGGGGATGAATGATGGGTGGATGCATGATGGGTGGATGAATGATGAGTGGATGGATGATGAGTGGATGAATGATGGGTGGATGAATGATGAGTGGATGAATGATGGGTGGGTGAATGATGGGTGGGTGAATGATGAGGGGATGAATGATGGGCGGATGAATGATGAGTGGATGAATGATGGGTGGGTGAATGATGGGTGGGTGAATGATGAGGGGATGAATGATGGGTGGATGCATGATGGGTGGATGAATGATGAGTGGATGGATGATGAGTGGATGAATGATGGGTGGATGAATGATGGGTGGATGAATGATGAGTGGATGGATGATGGGTGGATGAATGATGAGGGGATGAATCATGAGGGGATGAATGATGGACGGATGAATGATGAGGGGATGAATGATGGGCGGATGAATGATGAGTGGATGGATGATGAGTGGATGAATGATGGGTGGATGAATGATGAGGGGATGAATGATGGGCGGATGAATGATGAGTGGATGAATGATGGGTGGATGAATGATGAGTGGATAATGATGGGTGGATGAATGATGAGTGGATGAATGATGGGTGGATGGATGATGAGTGGATAATGATGGGTGGATGAATGATGAGGGGATGAATGATGAGTGGATGGATGATGGGTGGATGAATGATGAGTGGATAAATGATGGGTGGATGAATGATGAGTGGATGGATGATGAGTAGATGAATGATGGGTGGGTGAATGATGAGGGGATGATTGATGGGCAGATGAATGATGAGTGGATTAATGATGCGTGGATGAATGATGAGTGGATGGATGATGAGTGGATGAATGACGGGTGGGTGAATGATGAGGGGATGAATGATGGGTGGATGAATGATGAGTGGATGGATGATGAGTGGATGAATGATGGGTGGATGAATGATGAGTGGATGGATGATGAGTGGATGAATGATGGGTGGGTGAATGATGAGGGGATGAATGATGGGCGGATGAATGATCAGTGGATGGATGATGAGTGGATGAATGATGGGTGGATGGATGATGAGTGGATTAATGATGGGTGGGTGAATGATGAGGGGATGAATGATGGGCGGATGAATGATGAGTGGATGGATGATGAGTAGATTAATGATGGGTGGGTGAATGATGAGGGGATGAATGATGGGCGGATGAATGATGAGTGGATGGATGATGAGTGGATGAATGATGGGTGGGTGAATGATGAGGGGATGAATGATGGGCGGATGAATGATGAGTGGATGGATGATGAGTGGATGAATGATGGGTGGATGAATGATGAGGGGATGAATGATGGGCAGATGAATGATGAGTGGAAGGATGATGAGTGGATGAATGATGGGTGGATGAATGAGGGGATGAATGATGAGGGGATGAATGATGGGCGGATGAATGATGAGGGGATGAATGATGGGCGGATGAATGATGAGTGGATGAATGATGGGTGGATGAATGATGAGGGGATGAATGATGGGCGGATGAATGATGAGTGGATGGATGATGAGTGGATGAATGATGGGTGGATGAATGATGGGCGGATGGATGATGGGCGGATGAATGATGAGTGGATGAATGATGGGTGGATGAATGATGAGGGGATGAATGATGAGTGGATGAATGATGGGTGGATGCATGATGGGTGGATGAATGATGAGGGGATGAATGATGAGTGGATGAGTGATGAGGGGATGAATGATGGGCGGATGGATGATGGGTGGATGAATGATGAGTGGATGAATAATGAGTGGGAGAGTGAATGAATGATGAGTGGATAAATGATGGGTGGATGAATGATGAGTGGATGAATGATGAGTGGATGAATGATGGGTGGATGAATGATGAGGGGATGAATGATGGGCGAATGAATGATGAGTGGATGAATAATGAGTGGGAGAGTGAATGAATGATGAGTGGATAAATGATGGGTGGATGAATGATGAGTGGATGAATGATGAGTGGATAAATGATGGGTGGATGAATGATGAGGGGATGAATGATGAGTGGATGAATGATGGGTGGATGAATGATGGGTGGATGAATGATGAGGGGATGAATGATGAGCGGATGAGTGATGGGTGAATGAATGGTGAGTGGATGAATGATGGGTGGATGAATGATGAGGGGATGAATGATGAGTGGATGAATGATGGGTGGATGAATGATGGGTGGATGAATGATGAGTGGATGAGTGATGGGTGAATGAATGGTGAGTGGATGAATGATGGGTGGATGAATGATGAGGGGATGAATGATGAGTGGATGAATGATGGGTGGATGCATGATGGGTGGATGAATGATGAGGGGATGAATGATGAGTGGATGAGTGATGGGTGGATGAATGATGGGTGGATGAGTGATGGGTGGATGAATGATGAGGGGATGAATGATGGGTGGATGAATGATGGGTGGATGAATGATGGGTGGATGAGTGATGGGTGGATGAATGATGGGTGGATGAATAATGAGTGGATGAGTGATGGGTGGATGAATGATGGGTGGATGAGTGATGGGTGGATGAATGATGGGTGGATGAATGATGAGGGGATGAATGATGAGGGGATGAATGATGGGTGGATGAATGATGGGTGGATGAATGATGAGTGGATGAGTGATGGGTGGATGAATGATGGGTGGATGAATGATGGGTGGATGAATGATGAGTGGATGAATGATGAGTGGATGAATGATGCTGGGTGTGTCTCTCCTCAGAAAGTCCATAGCGGCTCTGTAAACATTTCAGACAGAATGAGAATGATCTGACAGCCAGGAAGAGGCGGCGTCCTGTAGGCCTGGTTACACTGACTGTTGATGAGTCCAGTCCCTCAGCGCTGTACGCCCCTCATCATCTCACCCATCATCTCCCACATTCCTCCCCCATGGACCCATGAAAGCGTAGAAATGTTAGCCTGTGATCTTTTATTGTTTCAATGTGTTCATTTGATCATTTCATTGCTTTTAAAGCTTAGCTGGTTGCTAGGCTACAGAATGAGCCCGAATGGAGGCCTGCTGGTAGCTAGCATTAAATCTAGGGCTGCAACTAACGATTATTTCAATAATCGATGAATCGGCCGACTATTTTTTCGATTAATCGATGAATCTGACAAAAAATATTTTTTATATTAACCTCTTTATTCCAAAATAAACATTTTAGACAGAACAAACAAGCACACAAGTACAGGTTGCTCATTAACTGTACTGGTGCAATATGAAAAATAAATGTTTGTGTTAAAACTACGCAAACTTACATGAGAAATGTAGCTGTACATCCACAAAATATAGGCTACTTTGTTTCATAAAGTGCAAAAAAAGACATTTTTTGTTTTTAAAAGCCCCTAAGGGGTTCAAACAATAGGCCCCCCCCATTTCAACAAATGAGGTTTTTTTAGACTAGAAGAGTTCTGCCTTTTAAGACAGGAAAGTATAGCAGTTAAAGTTGCTACTTGAGAAAATACTGAACCATAGAGATAAAAATAGCCTGTGATTCTGTCATGATCGGTTCTGAATTAAACCCACATGCAGAACACTACAAAGGAGACTGATGAAAAGTTTAACAGAGTTTATTGAGGTAGGTACAAAAACTAGATCATGTTCAGGAAACAGGTCCGGGCTGGATACTCAGGCATCTGCAGAGATGACAGTTTGGTTAACCAGGTGGATTTGAGAAGTTGTTGAGATTTCAGATTTTCTCAGAAAATACCTTGGTTTGGTTCTGGCTTTCTTCTCTGAGGGAGGGAACCGGTTGGGTCCAGAGACTGTTGGTTTAGCAGAGTGCTCAGCAGCTGCAGCGTCTAACTTCTGACTGTTTGTCTGACCTTGGCTTGAGTGATTAGCTCTCATCCAGAGAGTAGCAGGTGGATGCCAAAGTGAGATCTTCAGGTTTGGCTCTCTAGGGTAGGCAGGCTGGTTCAGGTTAAGCTTTCCCAGAGCTTCACACGAGAGACAGGTTTTTTCTAGGAGCGAGAAGACAAGGCTGGTTAGACTTAGGTTTAACTCGGACACAAAGTTCAAGATTTAGAGGCTCAGGTTCGCTAACCAAACTTAGCTAACACTGCGGCGTCGAAGGAAGGTCTGGCAGCTGCTTAAGTAGTGGAGGTCCACTAATGGGCTGACGAGCTCTAGGTGTGCTGGAGGGCTCCAGCCCAGAGGACCCACGGCGCACTCTGCTGGAGAAAGGTGGAACTTCTCCAGATCCCAACAGTACCCCCCCCTCAACGACCGCCTCCTGGCGGTCCCGAAGAAGTGGACGGGAGGGAACTCTCATACTCCTCGATCAGGGACGGATCGAGGATGTATGAACCAGGAACCCAGGTGCTGTCCTCCGGACCGTAACCCTCCCAGTCGACGAGGTACTGCCGACCACGACCTCGCCGACGGGAGTCCACGATCCGGCGAACCGTGTAAGCCGGATGACCATCGATGTCCCGGGCGGGTGGAGGGGAGTCGGAAGGCGGGCACAAAGAGCTAGTGATGACAGGCTTGATCTGAGAGACATGGAAAGTGGGATCGATGCGTAGAGAGGATGGCAGGTGTAAGCGGACAGCAGAGGGATTGATAATCTGATCAATCTTATAGAGACCGATAAATCTGGGTGAAAGCCCTTTGGACATGGCCTTAAGGGGAATGTCCCGAGTTGACAACCAGACCTCCTGGCCTGGAGCGTAATCAGGGGCGGGGCGTCTCCTTGAGTCCGCAAACCTCTTGGTCGAGGCGGATGCACGGGTGAGAGCGGTGATTGTTTCCTTCCAGATGCGTTGACAACGGCGGATGTGTTGATGGACTGATTTGACTGAGATCTCTCTCTCGTCTGCGGGGAAGAGTGGAGGCTGATAACCAATAGACACCTGAAAGGGAGACAAACCAGTGGAAGCAGATCTCAGGGAGTTATGTGCATATTCGATCCAAGTCAGGTACTGACTCCAGTCAGTAGGGTTGTTGGAAGTAAGGCAGCAGAGAGTGGACTCGAGTTGCTGGTTCATCCTCTCCGTCTGCCCGTTAGACTGAGGATGATACCCTGAAGTGAGAGATGACTTGCAGTTTAATGCAAAACAGAAAGCTTTCCAGACCTGAGAGATGAACTGGGGGCCACGATCTGAGAGGATTTCCTGAGGGATACCATGGAGGCGAAAAACGTGCTTCACCAGAAGCTGAGCCGTCTGGAATGCAGTGGGAAGCTTTCTGAGAGGGATGAGATGACAGGCCTTGGAAAATCGATCGACGATTGTTAGGATTGTGGTCATACCTTTAGAAATGGGGAGACCGGTGACGAAATCTACAGCGATGTGAGACCATGGACGGGTTGGAACAGGTAGGGGATGAAGCAGGCCAGAAGGTTGTAGATGAGAGGTCTTGTTCCTGGTGCAGATGGGGCAAGCCAGGACGTATTCTTTAACGTCCTTGTGCAGAGACGGCCACCAGAAACGTCTCTGTATGAGGGCAATGGTTCTGCTCACTCCAGGATGGGCCGAGAATTTAGCTGCGTGCATCCACTGGATAAGTCGGGACCTGACGGAGTATGGAACATACATCTTGTTAGGTGAACCGTTACCTGGGTCAGGTTCAGAGGCCAGGGCAGAGTTGATTAAATCAATGATCTCCCAGGAAACGGCTCCAACAGTGCATGAGGCTGGGAGAACAGGTTCAGGTGTCTCAGGTTGATCAGAGGAATACAGACGAGAGAGAGAGTCGGGCTTGACGTTCTTGGAACCAGGTCTGTAGGAGATGATGAGATTAAACCGTGAGAAAAACAGAGACCACCTTGACTGCTGAGGTGTAAATCTCTTGGCAGATTGAATATAGGCGAGGTTCCTGTGGTCAGTCCAAACCAGAACCGGATGTTCCGCCCCCTCGAGCCAGTGTCTCCATTCCTCCAAGGCGAGCTTAATGGCCAAAAGTTCACGGTCTCCAACATCATAGTTTTGCTCGGCTGAGGATAATGTGCAAGAAAAGAAAGCACATGGGTGAGTTTTCTGATCTGAATCAGACTGCTGGGATAGCACAGCTCCAACACCAGAGTCTGAAGCATCCACTTCTAGGATGAACTGTTTAGTAGGATCTGGTTGGACCAAGATGGGAGCACTGGAAAAAAGTTTCTTCAGTTTATTGAAAGCTGCCTCAGCCTCAGCAGTCCATTGAAAAGTCTTCTTTACAGAGGTAAGAGCAGTGAGAGGTAGAGCTGTCTGGCTGTAATTTCTTATGAACCTCCTGTAAAAGTTAGCGAAACCAAGAAATCTCTGGAGTTGCTTGCGGTTCTCAGGTGTAGGCCAATCCAGAACTGCCTTTATCTTGTCTTCCGATGGTTTCACCTGCCCGCCCTCGAGCACAAACCCTAAGAAAGTAACAGACTGTTGGTGAAATTCACATTTCTCGGCTTTCACAAAAAGTTTATTTTCCAGAAGTCTCTGAAGGACTAAACGAACGTGCTTTCTGTGGTCAGAGAGGTTCTTGGAGTAAATCAAAATATCATCGATGTAGACAAAAACAAAAACGTTCAAAAAATCTCTGAGGACATCATTGACCAAGGCTTGGAAACAGGCAGGAGCGTTCGTGAGTCCAAAAGGCATGACAAGGTACTCAAACTGTCCTAAGGGGGTCTTAAAGGCAGTCTTCCATTCATCCCCTTCTCTTATTCTCAGGAGATGGTAGGCGTTTCTCAGATCGAGCTTAGTGAATACTGTAGCACCCTGTACAGGTTCAAAAGCTGATGCCAGTAATGGTAGGGGATATTTATTTTTGACGGTAATCTGATTCAAACCCCTGTAGTCAATACAGGGGCGCAGGGAACCATCCTTTTTGCCCACAAAGAAAAAACCAGCACCGAGGGGAGATGAAGATGGGCGAATTATTCCAGCAGCTAGAGATTCATTGATGTATTTTTCCATGGTTTCACGCTCTGGTTTGGAAATGTTATACAATCTGCTGCTGGGAAGAGGGGCTCCTGGAAGTAAATCTATGGCGCAGTCATATGGTCTGTGAGGTGGAAGAGACGTCGCACTGACCTTACTGAAGACTGGGGCCAGATCATGATACTCGGGGGGAACAGAAGTAAGGTCAGGAGAGTCCATCTCCCCCCTACCTCTAGGGGACTGAAGTGTAGGAGCCGCAGAACGAAGACAAGACTCGTGACAGGAGGTGGACCAGGATTCAATGTGGCGTTCAGCCCAGTTGATATGGGGGTTATGTCATTCCAGCCACTCGAACCCAAGCACCAGAGGAGAACAGGCTGAAGAAAAAACAAAAAAAGTTAGCATCTCTCGGTGGTTTCCAGAAATAAGCAGTTCTAAGGGTTGTGTCTGATGAGTGACTTGATGAAGTTTCTTTCCATCGATAGCTGAAACTCTGAGAGGTTTAATTAAAGGGACAGTCTCAATCCTTAACTGCTGAACTAGTTCTGAATCAATGAGGTTTCTTTCACAACCAGAATCTATAAAGGCAGACAGGGTGAGATTCTGGTTAGAAAGGAACAGAGTAGCAGGCAACAACAAGTGAGGAGTTTTCTCAGATCTTAGATGGCCCGTCAGACTCCTCACATCCTCTGACGGGCCCTGGCTTTTGATTTAGCCGGGCATGAAGCAATAAAATGGCTAGTCTCACCACAATACAGACACAGTTTAGCCTGAAATCTTCGTTGCCTCTCTTCAGGGGATAATCTGGTGTGTCCTATTTGCATGGGTTTGGTCTCAGCTCCCTCTGAGGAAGAAAAATGAGAGACCTGGACAGGCGTTGGAAGAAACTGGCTCTTAGATCTTGGCTTGGTACTGGGTTCTGGGGAAACAGAAGCATTGTTAAATGCAGGAGTCGAAATGGGAAAACTCAGATTTTTCTGCCTTGAATGAATTCTAGTTCGAAGTCTGTTATCTAACCTGATGGTCAGACGAATTAAATCCTCCAAACTAGCAGGTTCGTCTATTGTGGCGAGTTCATCCTTAATATTTTCGTTCAAGGCTTTAAAGTAAGCACTCTTAAGTGCGCACTCGTTCCAACCTGAGGCTGCGGCTTTAACCCGGAAGTCAATGGAGAACTCGGCTACTGTAGAATTTCCGTTTTAGATTTAGCAGATCTCGGGAATCAATTGTTTTATCAGAGTCATGGTTGAAAACTTGAGAAAACTCAGATAAAAATTCGGAAAAAGTACATGAAAAACTGGACTCAGAAGAGAACCTTGCCTCCGCCCATTCCAGGGCTCGACCAGTTAGCTGAGAGAGAATGAAGGAAATTTTCTTCCTATCATTTGGGAAACTGCCAGTAGAGTGTTCAAAAAGCAAACGACATTGAAACAAAAATCCTTTACACTCCTTTTGGTTACCTGAAAATCTTTCAGGGAGACTGGGACGGAACTCAGGAAATGACGTCACGGATGGTGACCTTAGAGGCGGAAGTGGTTCCAGAACAGAACGGACTGCAGGCGTAGCGTTAGCACCTCCCATGTAGCTGGCATAATTCTGCAGGACTTGATTCTGATGCTCTAGTTTAGTGTGTAACTCACGGATGGTGTGGGCGAGTCCAAGGATTTGAGCGTCCTGCTCCTCAAGCCTCCTCCGGAGGTGATCTGCTGGGGCTTTGTGTTTGGCCGCAGTGTTCTGTCATGATCGGTTCTGAATTAAACCCACATGCAGAACACCACTTGGAGACTGATGAAAAGTTTAACAGAGTTTATTTGAGGTTGGTACAAAACTAGATAATGTTCAGGAAACAGGTCCGGGCTGGATACTCAGGTGTCTGCAGAGATGACAGTTTGGTTAACCAGGTGGATTTGAGAAGTTGTTGAGATTTCAGATTTTCTCAGAAAATACCTTGGTTTGGTTCTGGCTTTCTTCTCTGAGGGAGGGAACCGGTTGGGTCCAGAGACTGTTGGTTTAGCAGAGTGCTCAGCAGCTGCAGCGTCTAACTTCTGACTGTTTGTCTGACCTTGGCTTGAGTGATTAGCTCTCATCCAGAGAGCAGCAGGTGGATGCCAAAGTGAGATCTTCAGGTTTGGCTCTCTAGGGCAGGCAGGCTGGTTCAGGTTAAGCTCTCCCAGAGCTTCACACGAGAGACAGGTTTTCCTAGGAGCGAGAAGACAAGGCTGGTTAGAGTTAGGTTTAACTCGGACACAAAGTTCAAGATTTAGAGGCTCAGGTTCGCTAACCAAACTTAGCTAACACTGCGGCGTCGAAGGAAGGTCTGGCAGCTGCTTAAGTAGTGGAGGTCCTCTAATGGGCTGACGAGCTCCAGGTGTGCTGGAGGGCTCCAGCCCAGAGGACCCACGGCGCACTCTGCTGGAGAAAGGTGGAACTTCTCCAGATCCCAACAGATTCAAATGATAAATTGTATTTGGAATTAAAATGAGAGAACTAGGGGTGCTAAAAAACTCATCCTCCAAAGACAGATATTTACATGGGAATGTGGCAGATAATTAATTGACATATTACTGATCTTGCTGGATTTTATTCTGCTTTACTTCCATAAATTGCAGGATCTGCTTTACTTTATCTTTGCCAGAAGATTTAAACGTTAAAAGCCTTGCCCTCATAATTTGCAAGTTAATTTTTTTATAAAGTAAATATAAACGCTGCTTAAGCTAATTCAAATGAAATTAAAAGTAAAATAAGTAGCCAACCTTATCACTGTCTGTAACCTACTAACACGGTAAGGAAAGCATCAGATGAGCTACCTGAGAAACTAACGTTACGTTTCCCCTATTTAAAACCAAACAAACTTGCGCCGTCAATCCCGGCGCATGCGCGCTTGATTTGCAGTCTGGACGCTGAGGGGAAACATCCCGCTGCTCTGACTGCAGCGCTGAGAGGGACTCCTGCGGGAGAACGGGGTTGGGGTGGAGGAGGCGCCCCACGGCAGAGTAGGAACGATACATGCTTTCATGTAAGAGTCTCCAAAGGCCTCCAGTGACACCGTAAAAAGTCGCCAGATTTGTCACTAGTCGCTTTTTTGAAAAATAGTCGCTGGAGGGGTCTGAAAAGTCGCTGAGTTGGCAACACTGCACCTGCAGCGCTGCCTCGCTCTGCCATATTTTTTCTTCTTCCCCCGCTTCAGTCAAGTGGCAGTGATGACGGCGGCGGCGGATGATGCATTAATCGCGCGACACAACTAATCGATGATGAAATTCGTTGCCAACGCTTTTAAAAGTCGATTTTTATCGATTCGTTGTTGCAGCCCTAATTAAATCTGCAACCTTATATGGAGAATAACCCTAACCCTAACCCTGGGAAGAAATAACCCAGGAAAACTTGTTTTCCATTCAGTCTAACCGGCAGAATCTATTAGCCAGAAGCAATAATTATGTTGGTTTAGTGTTTTAAAAGAGATTCTGCATCAATGTTTTCTTTCCATTAATGTGAGAGGAAAAAAAATATTTAATAAATCAATGAATGCTTAATGAATCTATGTATTGATTTTAAATCTGTGTGGAGTAAAAATGAAATAAAAGATCTTTAAAAGAACGTGAATTTATTGAATGGGGAGCTTTTTTCACCAGCTGCAGCCTTCTGCGCCTCCCTCTGATGGAGCCAACATGGCTTACTGTATCTGGCTGTTAGCGGGTAGGGCCGAGTTATGGGAACGTCGGAGCGCAGAGTAACTCCTTCCCTTGTGAACCTAGCAGGGTTTTTCAGAGGAATGAATCCGTGTTTTCAGCCAGGTTCTCCCCTGCAGAGAGTCCGGGGAATGAGGCGGCTCTAAAGGGACTCGGCGAGAGGATGAAGGACGAGCTCTCCACCCGGGATCATCCTGACTCTCTGAAGGAGGAGTTAGCTACCTGGACTGACCTTGGCCTTCAGGAGCAACGCAGGGAGCGGGGTTCTGCTGTTCCCTGCCTATAGAGGCTCACAGGACGACGTCGGAACTTCTTCCTTAATCTGGTCCTGAAGCGATGCAGCTGGAACGTCTCCCCCAGGAGGAGGATCGCCGTTTCAGGCATCAGCTCATTTCTCCTGTGGTGGAGAGGGACGTCGCTAGAACGAAAAGGAGGTCAGACAGGTCCTCCTTGGTCAACCTTTTCCTAGTGACTGTCCCATTGATGGTGTGTTTGTTCCAGGTGCTCTGAGAGGGACGGTCTTAGAGTTTTGTCATGGTCCTGGTGTTACTACGACCGTTAATGTTGTTCAGACTCAGTTTCGGTGGCCTTTCTGTCTGCAGATGTGCGGGAATCTGTGGCTGTCTGCTCCCTTTGCAACCAGTCTAAGACGTCCAAAAGACCTCCTCCCGGCTTTCTGCAGCCTCTACCCACCCCGCCTCAGCCATGGTCTCACATTTCAAGGTTACCACAATGTTCTAACAATCATTGACAGCTGTTCCAAAATAATTCATTTGGTTCCTCTGCCCAAACTCCCCTCTGCTAAAGAAATGGGGGAGGTCCTCATCCGCCAGGTTTTCAGCTCCATGGTCTGTCGTTGTTTGAGACAGGGGTCCCCAGTTTGGATCTGGAAGGTCTGCTCTTTGTTAGGGGTCTCTGTCAGTCTGTCAACAGAAGGTCAGACAGAGAAGGCCAACCAGGACATCTGCATCCTCTGCGAGGCTGACCCCACTGAGCGGGCCCTGGGTGGAGCAGGCTGTGAACTCCAGCACCACTTCAGGACACTTTAATGTGTCTTATGCAAATAAAAACCTGAATTTCCCGTCTTTTATCTATTTTAGTTCTCCGTAAGAGTCTGACTAGCCTTTAGCTTAAGCTTCCTTCTCACAGACTGTTGAAAATACAAACTATGCTGTGAAGCTGAAATAAATCGTTAATAAAAGAAATTGTCAAGAAAATTAAGATTTTTCATTTCAAAATATTCTGACGGTAAATGAGTGTGAGAGATTTTTAGTATCGTCTAAACTTTTCCATCAGTTGGTGGGATGGAGCATCTGCTCCCGCCGCGCTGGTTTAGCATGAGCTAACGGTTTAGCATGAGCTAACGGTTTAGCATGAGCTAACGGTTTTAGACTCCCGGCCCGACAGCAGCTTAAATGGCGCTCCATAGGCAGGTCCTTTTTCCGTAGCATTCAGTGATCCGTGCTTCGCTGCAGCTGATTATTAAATCCTGATCACACTAAAGGCTGTGGGCTTCAGGGACATGCAGACTACAGCACAAAGCCACAGCAGCAAAAGGATTCCAGACATGAAATCTAATTCACAGTTAGAGAAAAAAGGCAAAGCAGGAAGAAAAAACAAGAGCGGAGGCGTTTGAAGGTTTACTCACGATATGCTGCAGTGGAGGTTTGGAGGGCCGCCAGGAAGCAGAAGGAGACAGAGAAGAAGAAAAGGTGAAGGAGAAGTTAGCAGCAGGGTCACCGTAAATACTCCACAGCTCTATTATTAGAATATCTGCGCCCGGACGTAGACTGGAAGAAGTTAGAAGCAGCAGGAACATATCAGAGCTGCTCATTGCCAACATTTAATGGGTGAGGATCAATAACTCTGCAACGCAGCCGTCATGGAGGCCATGTCAGCGCCGTGCATCACGCTGATGGAGGCATCACGCTGATGGAGGCATCACGCTGATGCAGGCATCACACTGATGGAGGCATCACGCTGATGGAGGCATCACGCTGATGGAGGCGTCACACTGATGGAGGCATCACGCTGATGGAGGCATCACGCTGATAGAGGCATCGCGCTGATGGAGGCATCACGCTGATGGAGGCATCACGCTGATGGAGGCATCACACTGATGGAGGCATCACGCTGATGGAGGCATCACGCTGATGGAGGCATCACGCTTATGGAGGCATCACACTGATGGAGGCATCACGCTGATGGAGGCATCACGCTGATGGAGGCATCACGCTGATGCAGGCATCACACTGATGGAGGCATCACGCTGATGGAGGCATCACGCTGATGGAGGCGTCACACTGATGGAGGCATCACGCTGATGGAGGCATCACGCTGATAGAGGCATCGCGCTGATGGAGGCATCACGCTGATGGAGGCATCACGCTGATGGAGGCATCACACTGATGGAGGCATCACGCTGATGGAGGCATCACGCTGATGGAGGCATCACGCTTATGGAGGCATCACACTGATGGAGGCATCACGCTGATGGAGGCATCACGCTGATAGAGGCATCGCGCTGATGGAGGCATCACGCTGATGGAGGCATCGCGCTGATGGAGGCATCGCGCTGATGGAGGCATCACGCTGATGGAGGCATCACGCTTATGGAGGCATCACGCTGATGGAGGCATCACGCTGATGGAGGCATCACGCTGATGGAGGCATCACGCTGATGGAGGCATCACACTGATGGAGGCATCACGCTGATGGAGGCATCGCGCTGATGGAGGCATCGCGCTGATGGAGGCATCACGCTGATGGAGGCATCACGCTTATGGAGGCATCACGCTGATGGAGGCATCACGCTTATGGAGGCATCACGCTGATAGAGGCATCGCGCTGATGGAGGCATCACGCTGATGGAGGCATCACGCTGATGGAGGCATCACGCTGATGGAGGCATCACGCTGATAGAGGCATCACACTGATGGAGGCATCACGCTGATGGAGGCATCACGCTGATGGAGGCATCACGCTGATAGAGGCATCACGCTGATGGAGGCATCACGCTGATGGAGGCATCACGCTGATGGAGGCGCACAGAGAGGAAGATCAGCTTCCATCAGGCTGAGAGGCCAGAATCATCAGATTTTAGGGGAAAACCTGAAGCCTGGATGTGGATCAGATTCCAAATGATGGATGGGATCTAGTTTTCCTAGATGTCACAGACCGGCTCAAGGCTTTGGACAGTTTAATCAAAGAAGCCTCTACAGTGGCTGAGTTTAACCCTTTCCTTTTTAGTGTTGGATGCTTTGAGTATGGCCACCCCTCTCTGCTGAACCGGTTTAAACTGGTTGGTTTGCTGCAACAAATGCTTTAAATCCTTTTTCCTGATAATTTTTCTCTGATTATTGGTAATTAAAGACGTCCAGTCCTGTAAATCAGTTCTTACAATACAGCCTGGTTCTGAATTTGGACACTTCCTGAAACAAAAAACTGCCCAAAGATCCAAACCTGAACATCTGGTCCTTGATTTAAACGATCACTGGTTCAATAGCAGCCGTTCAACATGGCTGCTACCAGCCAAACACCAACGCCATGGTCTCCAGCTTCCAGCCCTTCCACTGAATTACAGGCTCTGACCAGGAGATGGCGCTACTCTTTAGATCTTAGTGTCCACAAATCATGACAGAATATTTTTGTACAAAGATTGATTTTAAAAAGGAATTATAGGGGACTGTCCAAGGATCAGCAAAGGACCAACCAAAGACCAGCCAAGGATCAGCCAAGGATCAGCCAAGGACCAGCCAAGAATCAGCCAAGGATCAACCAAAGACCAGCCAAGGATCAGCCAAGGATCAACCAAAGACCAGCCAAGGATCAGCCAAGGATCAACCAAAGACCAGCCAAGGATCAGCCAAGGATCAACCAAAGACCAGCCAAGGATCAGCCAAGGATCAACCAAAGACCAGCCAAGGATCAGCCAAGGATCAACCAAGGACCAGCCAACGACCAGCCAAGGATCAACCAAGGACCAGCCAAGGACCAAATAAGGACCAGCCAAGGATCAACCAAGGACCAGCCAAGGGTCAACCAAGGACCAGCCAAGGACCAGCCAAGGATCAACCAAGGACCAGCCAAGGACCAACCAAGGACCAGCCAAGGACCAGCCAAGGATCAGCCAAGGATCAACCAAAGACCAGCCAAGGATCAGCCAAGGACCAGCCAAGGATCAACCAAGGACCAGCCAAGGATCAACCAAAGACCAGCCAAGGAACAGCCAAGGATCAACCAAAGACCAGCCAAGGATCAGCCAAGGACCAGCCAAGGATCAACCAAGGACCAGCCAAGGATCAACCAAAGACCAGCCAAGGATCAGCCAAGGATCAACCAAAGACCAGCCAAGGATCAGCCAATGACCAGCCAAGGATCAACCAAAGACCAGCCAAGGATCAGCCAAGGACCAGCCAAGGATCAACCAAAGACCAGCCAAGGATCGGCCAAGGACCAGCCAAGGATCAACCAAAGACCAGCCAAGGGTCAGCCAAGGACCAGCCAAGGATCAACCAAAGACCAGCCAAGGATCAGCCAAGGATCAACCAAAGACCAGCCAAGGAACAGCCAAGGATCAACCAAAGACCAGCCAAGGATCAGCCAAGGATCAACCAAAGACCAGCCAAGGATCAGCCAAGGATCAACCAAAGACCAGCCAAGGCTCAGCCAAGGATCAACCAAAGACCAGCCAAGGATCAGCCAAGGATCAACCAAAGACCAGCCAACGACCAGCCAAGGATCAACCAAGGACCAGCCAAGGGTCAACCAAGGACCTGCCAAGGACCAGCCAAGGATCAACCAAGGACCAGCCAAGGACCAACCAAGGACCAGCCAAGGACAGAATAAGGACCAGCCAAGGATCAACCAAGGACCAGCCAAGGGTCAACCAAAGACCAGCCAAGGATCAGCCAAGGATCAACCAAAGACCAGCCAAGGATCAGCCAAGGATCAACCAAAGACCAGCCAAGGATCAGCCAAGGATCAACCAAAGACCAGCCAACGACCAGCCAAGGTTCAACCAAGGACCAGCCAAAGACCAAATAAGGACCAGCCAAGGATCAACCAAGGACCAGCCAAGGGTCAACCAAGGACCAGCCAAGGACCAACCAAGGACCAGCCAAGGACCAAATAAGGACCAACCAAGGACCAGCCAAGGACCAAATAAGGACCAGCCAAGGACCAGCCAATGATCAACCAAGGACCAGCCAAGGACCAACCAAGGACCAGCCCAGGACCAAATAAGGACCAGCCAAGGACCAGCCAAGGATCAACCAAGGACCAGCCAAGGATCAACCAAGGACCAGCCAAGGACCAGCCAAGGACCAACCAAGGACCAGCCAAGGATCAACCAAGGACCAGCCAAGGACCAGCCAAGGACCAAATAAGGACCATTCAAGGACCAGCCAAGGACCAAATAAGGACCAGCCAAGGACCAGCCAAGGATCAACCAAGGACCAACCAAGGACCAAATAAGGACCAGCCAAGGACCAACCAAGGACCAACCAAGGACCAAATAAGGACCAGCCAAGGATCAACCAAGGACCAGCCAAGGACCACATAAGGACCAACCAAGGACCAGCCAAGGACCGAATAAGGACCAGCCAAGGACCAGCCAAGGATCAACCAAGGACCAACCAAGGACCAACCAAGGACAAAATAAGGACCAGCCAAGGACCAACCAAGGACCAACCAAGGACCAAATAAGGACCAGCCAAGGATCAACCAAGGACCAACCAAGGACCAGCCAAGGACCAAATAAGGACCAACCAAGGACCAGCCAAGGACCGAATAAGGACGAGCCAAGGACCAGCCAAGGACCAGCCAAGGATCAACCAAGGACCAACCAAGGACCAACCAAGGACCAAATAAGGACCAGCCAAGGACCAACCAAGGACCAACCAAGGACCATATAAGGACCAGCCAAGGACCAGCCAAGGATCAACCAAGGACCAACCAAGGACCAACCAAGGACCAAATAAGGACCAGCCAAGGACCAACCAAGGACCAACCAAGGACCAAATAAGGACCAGCCAAGGACCAGCCAAGGATCAACCAAGGACCAACCAAGGACCAGCTAAAGACAGTGGTTCAGTTTTAAATGGAGAGCATCAAACAGTGAGTGGTGGTGAAGGCGTGTTTCTTCTGTACTCACGCCTGCATGGTGGTGGTGGCCGTCTGAAAGCTGAACATGTTCTCCTTGGGGAACCAGCTATTAGACCCGTCATCTGAAAAGACAGAGAACAGGATGAAGGAGGCGAGTCACAGACAGAGAGAGAGAAAGATGAGGCTAAAGATTAAATGTACAAAGTTAAGTTTTTACATTTTAATCTAATTTGATTTTACTCACTAAGAACAAACTCAAGTAGGGAGGGAATGCCTTTTAAACACTTGTGAGAGCATGCACGAGTCCTTGTGCAAACTATGTCAGACTCACCAGCGCTCAGTGAAAATGGGGCCAAGCACGTAGGACGGCTCTACGTAAACTTATCACTAGAATGATTGACACTTAGGAGGACCACTTGGTTGAAGCAGCATTTCATTCTCTACCTTTGTTGTCAGTGGACGTCCGGTCCTCGCTGTAGACCCTCTCCAGCTTCTTTCGGTGCTTTTCTCCATCCTGTGGGGACGAGTCCAGGTCCAGGGACCGCTGGCTTTGACACGGGGCCCGAATGCAGGCCACACAGTCTGGGCTGTAGTCCTCCCTGGACCCTCCTCTCCTGACCCACCAGTCGCCGATGTTGCTGGCACTCCTGGAGCTCTGTAGTGGCTGGGAGGCTGTTGAAGGGCCCCCTTGAAGCTGGTTGCTATGGTGATGGCTAGTGCGACTATGGCTGCTGTGGTGGTGGCTACCTCGAATAGCCGCAGCTGAGGACTGGGTGTGGATGGCAGGGTTGGAGGGTTGGGGCTCCCTGGGCCCCTTCAGCACCTCCAGCTCTACAGCCTCCTGGCGACCAGCGCCCCCCAGAGTCATCCTGCCTTGCCTTGTTATTGTGTAAACTCTAGACGGCCTCAGAGCAACGCTGCCCTGGGAACCTCTGGCACTTGGTGGGTCCTCTGAGGAGAGGCTTCGCTCTACAGAGAGTCGACGTTTTGAGGGCCCTGGAAGGCCATGAGTCCTGATGGGGTCGACCTGAGGGAGCACCTGTGGATTTGACCTGGGACTGGGCTGATGGGGCCGGCTGGGCTTAGTTAGGGCCAGACTTTTGTGCGGTCTGTGCGGTGGAAGGGTTTTGTTCTGAAAGCCACCGACGTCTGGAGAGTCACAGTCCTGACCAGCGAATGAGTCTGACAAAAGACGATCTGGGGAGGAAGAGAAAAAGATCCGTTTGGGTATTCATGCAAACTCAATAAATCATGTTTATGCAGATATCAGGAGATTGTTTATTCCTCCTTGGAAACAAATTAAATTCCTCCAGAGATCTAGGATTCAGCCTGAGAACTGGATGACTGCTAATCAACGTCCTACAAACCTGGTAAGAAGGTAGACATGGAGGCTCTGATACACACAGCAACAACAGCAGTCAGTAAGTGGTTAGTAGGCAGTCAACGAATAGTCAGTAAGCAGTCAGTGAGCGGTTAGTAAGCAGTCAGTGAGCAGTCAGTGAGCGGTTAGTGAGCAGTCAGTGAGCAGTCAGTGAGCGGTTAGTAAGCAGTCAGTGAGCAGTCAGTGAGCGGTTAGTAAGCAGTCAGTGAGCAGTCAGTAAGCAGTCAGTGAGCAGTCAGTGAGCGGTTAGTGAGCAGTCAGTGAGCAGTCAGTGAGCGGTTAGTGAGCAGTCAGTGAGCGGTTAGTAAGCAGTCAGTGAGCAGTCAGTGAGCGGTTAGTAGGCAGTCAGTGAGCAGTCAGTAAGCAGTCAGTGAGCAGTCAGTGAGCAGTCAGTGAGCGGTTAGTAAGCAGTCAGTGAGCAGTCAGTCAGCGGTTAGTAGGCAGTCAGTGAGCAGTCAGTGAGCAGTCAGTAAGCAGTCAGTAAACGGTTAGTAGGCAGTCAGTGAGCAGTCAGTGAGCGGTTAGTAGGCAGTCAGTGAGCAGTCAGTGAGCAGTCAGTGAGCGGTTAGTGAGCAGTCAGTGAGCAGTCAGTGAGCGGTTAGTAAGCAGTCAGTAAACGGTTAGTAGGCAGTCAGTGAGCAGTCAGTGAGCGGTTAGTAGGCAGTCAGTGAGCAGTCAGTAAGCAGTCAGTGAGCAGTCAGTGAGCAGTCAGTGAGCGGTTAGTGAGCAGTCAGTGAGCAGTCAGTGAGCGGTTAGTAAGCAGTCAGTGAGCAGTCAGTCAGCGGTTAGTAGGCAGTCAGTGAGCAGTCAGTGAGCGGTTAGTAAGCAGTCAGTGAGCGGTTAGTAAGCAGTCAGTGAGCAGTCAGTGAGCAGTCAGTAAGCAGTTAGAGAGCAGTCAGTAAGCAGTCAGTTAGCAGTCAGTAAGCAGTCAGTGAGCAGTCAGTAAGCAGTCAGTAAACGGTTAGTAGGCAGTCAGTGAGCAGTCAGTGAGCAGTCAGTGAGCGGTTAGTGAAAACTCAGTGAGCAGTCAGTGAGCAGTCAGTAAGCAGTCAGTGAGCAGTCAGTGAGCAGTCAGTCAGCGGTTAGTAGGCAGTCAGTGAGCAGTCAGTGAGCGGTTAGTAGGCAGTCAGTGAGCAGTCAGTAAGCAGTCAGTGAGCAGTCAGTGAGCGGTTAGTGAGCAGTCAGTGAGCAGTCAGTGAGCGGTTAGTGAGCAGTCAGTGAGCGGTTAGTAAGCAGTCAGTGAGCAGTCAGTGAGCGGTTAGTAGGCAGTCAGTGAGCAGTCAGTGAGCGGTTAGTAGGCAGTCAGTGAGCAGTCAGTAAGCAGTCAGTGAGCAGTCAGTGAGCAGTCAGTGAGCGGCTAGTGAGCAGTCAGTGAGCAGTCAGTGAGTGGTTAGTAAGCAGTCAGTGAGCAGTCAGTCAGCGGTTAGTAGGCAGTCAGTGAGCAGTCAGTGAGCGGTTAGTAGGCAGTCAGTGAGCAGTCAGTGAGCGGTTAGTAGGCAGTCAGTGAGCAGTCAGTAAGCAGTCAGTGAGCAGTCAGTGAGCAGTCAGTGAGCGGTTAGTGAGCAGTCAGTGAGCAGTCAGTGAGCGGTTAGTAAGCAGTCAGTGAGCAGTCAGTCAGCGGTTAGTAGGCAGTCAGTGAGCGGTTAGTAAGCAGTCAGTGAGCGGTTAGTAAGCAGTCAGTGAGCAGTCAGTGAGCAGTCAGTGAGCAGTCAGTAAGCAGTCAGAGAGCAGTCAGTAAGCAGTCAGTTAGCAGTCAGTAAGCAGTCAGTGAGCAGTCAGTAAGCAGTCAGTAAACGGTTAGTAGGCAGTCAGTGAGCAGTCAGTGAGCAGTCTGTGAGCAGTCAGTGAGCGGTTAGTGAAAACTCAGTGAGCAGTCAGTGAGCAGTCAGTAAGCAGTCAGTGAGCAGTCAGTAAGCAGTCAGTAAACGGTTAGTAGGCAGTCAGTGAGCAGTCAGTAAGCAGTCAGTAAGCAGTCAGTAAGCAGTCAGTGAGCAGTCAGTAAGCAGTCAGTGAGCAGTCAGTGAGCAGTCAGTAAGCAGTCAGTTAGCAGTCAGTAAGCAGTCAGTGAGCAGTCAGTAAGCAGTCAGTAAACGGTTAGTAGGCAGTCAGTGAGCAGTCAGTGAGCGGTTAGTGAAAACTCAGTGAGCAGTCAGTGAGCAGTCAGTAAGCAGTCAGTGAGCAGTCAGTAAGCAGTCAGTAAGCGGTTAGTAGGCAGTCAGTGAGCAGTCAGTAAGCAGTCAGTGAGCAGTCAGTAAGCAGTCAGTAAGCGGTTAGTAGGCAGTCAGTGAGCGGTTAGTAGGAAGTCAGTGAGCAGTCAGTAAGCAGTCAGTGAGCGGTTAGTAAGCAGTCAGTGAGCAGTCAGTAAGCAGTCAGTTAGCAGTCAGTAAGCAGTCAGTGAGCAGTCAGTAAGCAGTTAGTAGGCAGTCAGTGAGCAGTCAGTGAACAGTCAGTGAGTGGTTAGTGAAAAGTCAGTGAGCAGTCAGTAAGCAGTCAGTGAGCAGTCAGTAAGCAGTCAGTGAGCAGTCAGTAAGCAGTCAGTAAGCGGTTAGTAGGCAGTCAGTAAGCGGTTAGCAGGCAGTCAGTGATCAGTCAGTGAGCAGTCAGTAAGCGGTTAGCAGGCAGTCAGTGAGCAGTCAGTGAGCAGTCAGTAAGCAGTCAGTGAGCAGTCAGTAAGCAGTCAGTGAGCAGTCAGTAAGCAGTCAGTAAGCAGTCAGTGAGCAGTCAGTAAGCAGTCAGTGAGCAGTCAGTAAGCAGTCAGTGAGGAGTCAGTAAGCAGTCAGTAAGCAGTCAGTGAGCGGTTAGTAAGCAGTCAGTGAGCGGTTAGTAAGCAGTCAGTGAGCAGTCAGTAAGCAGTCAGTGAGCGGTTAGTAGGCAGTCAGTGAGCAGTCAGTGAGCAGTCAGTAAGCAGTCAGTGAGCGGTTAGTAAGCAGTCAGTGAGCAGTCAGTAAGCAGTCAGTGAGCAGTCAGTAAGCAGTCAGTAAGCAGTCAGTGAGCGGTTAGTAAGCAGTCAGTGAGCAGTCAGTAAGCATTCAGTGAGCAGTCAGTGAGCAGTCAGTGAGCAGTCAGTAAGCAGTCATTGAACAGTCAGTGAGCAGTCAGTGAGCGGTTAGTGAGCAGTCAGTGAGCAGTCAGTAAGCAGTCGGTGAGCAGTCAGTGAGTAGTCAGTAAGCAGTCAGAGAGCAGTCAGTGAGCAGTCAGTGAGCGGTTAGTAGGCAGTCAGTGAGCAGTCAGTAAGCAGTCAGTGAGCGGTTAGTAAGCAGTCAGTGAGCAGTCAGTAAGCATTCAGTGAGCAGTCAGTGAGCAGTCAGTGAGCAGTCATTGAACAGTCAGTAAGCAGTCGGTGAGCAGTCAGTGAGTAGTCAGTAAGCAGTCAGAGAGCAGTCAGTGAGCAGTCAGTGAGCGGTTAGTAGGCAGTCAGTGAACAGTCAGTAAGCAGTCAGTGAGCAGTCAGTAAGCGGTCAGTAGGCAGTCAGTGAGCAGTCAGTGAGCAGTCAGTGAACAGTCAGTGAGCAGTCAGTAAGCAGTCAGTGAGCAGTCAGTGAGCAGTCAGTGAGCAGTTAGTAAGCAGTCAGTGAGCAGTCAGTGAACAGTCAGTGAGCAGTCAGTGAGCAGTCAGTGAGCAGTCAGTGAACAGTCAGTAAGCAGTCAGTGAGCAGTCAGTGAGCAGTCAGTGAGCAGTCAGTGAACAGTCAGTAAGCAGTCAGTGAGCAGTCAGTGAGCAGTCAGTGAACAGTCAGTGAACAGTCAGTGAGCAGTCAGTGAGCAGTCAGTAAGCAGTCAGTGAGCAGTCAGTAAGCAGTGGGTGAACAGTCAGTGAGCAGTCAGTGAGCAGTCGGTGAGCAGTCAGTGAGTAGTCAGTAAGCAGTCAGAGAGCAGTCAGTGAGCAGTCAGTGAGCGGTTAGTAGGCAGTCAGTGAGCAGTCAGTAAGCAGTCAGTGAGCGGTTAGTAAGCAGTCAGTGAGCAGTCAGTAAGCATTCAGTGAGCAGTCAGTGAGCAGTCAGTGAGCAGTCATTGAACAGTCAGTAAGCAGTCGGTGAGCAGTCAGTGAGTAGTCAGTAAGCAGTCAGAGAGCAGTCAGTGAGCAGTCAGTGAGCGGTTAGTAGGCAGTCAGTGAACAGTCAGTAAGCAGTCAGTGAGCAGTCAGTAAGCGGTCAGTAGGCAGTCAGTGAGCAGTCAGTGAGCAGTCAGTGAGCAGTCAGTGAACAGTCAGTGAGCAGTCAGTAAGCAGTCAGTGAGCAGTCAGTGAACAGTCAGTGAGCAGTCAGTGAGCAGTCAGTGAACAGTCAGTAAGCAGTCAGTGAGCAGTCAGTGAGCAGTCAGTGAGCAGTCAGTAAGCAGTCAGTGAGCAGTCAGTGAGCAGTCAGTGAGCAGTCAGTGAACAGTCAGTGAACAGTCAGTGAGCAGTCAGTAAGCAGTCAGTGAGCAGTCAGTAAGCAGTCAGTTAGCAGTCAGTAAGCAGTCAGTGAGCAGTCAGTAAGCAGTTAGTAGGCAGTCAGTGAGCAGTCAGTGAACAGTCAGTGAGTGGTTAGTGAAAAGTCAGTGAGCAGTCAGTAAGCAGTCAGTGAGCAGTCAGTAAGCAGTCAGTGAGCAGTCAGTAAGCAGTCAGTAAGCGGTTAGTAGGCAGTCAGTAAGCGGTTAGCAGGCAGTCAGTGATCAGTCAGTGAGCAGTCAGTAAGCGGTTAGCAGGCAGTCAGTGAGCAGTCAGTGAGCAGTCAGTAAGCAGTCAGTGAGCAGTCAGTAAGCAGTCAGTGAGCAGTCAGTAAGCAGTCAGTAAGCAGTCAGTGAGCAGTCAGTAAGCAGTCAGTGAGCAGTCAGTAAGCAGTCAGTGAGGAGTCAGTAAGCAGTCAGTAAGCAGTCAGTGAGCGGTTAGTAAGCAGTCAGTGAGCGGTTAGTAAGCAGTCAGTGAGCAGTCAGTAAGCAGTCAGTGAGCGGTTAGTAGGCAGTCAGTGAGCAGTCAGTGAGCAGTCAGTAAGCAGTCAGTGAGCGGTTAGTAAGCAGTCAGTGAGCAGTCAGTAAGCAGTCAGTGAGCAGTCAGTAAGCAGTCAGTAAGCAGTCAGTGAGCGGTTAGTAAGCAGTCAGTGAGCAGTCAGTAAGCATTCAGTGAGCAGTCAGTGAGCAGTCAGTGAGCAGTCAGTAAGCAGTCATTGAACAGTCAGTGAGCAGTCAGTGAGCGGTTAGTGAGCAGTCAGTGAGCAGTCAGTAAGCAGTCGGTGAGCAGTCAGTGAGTAGTCAGTAAGCAGTCAGAGAGCAGTCAGTGAGCAGTCAGTGAGCGGTTAGTAGGCAGTCAGTGAGCAGTCAGTAAGCAGTCAGTGAGCGGTTAGTAAGCAGTCAGTGAGCAGTCAGTAAGCATTCAGTGAGCAGTCAGTGAGCAGTCAGTGAGCAGTCATTGAACAGTCAGTAAGCAGTCGGTGAGCAGTCAGTGAGTAGTCAGTAAGCAGTCAGAGAGCAGTCAGTGAGCAGTCAGTGAGCGGTTAGTAGGCAGTCAGTGAACAGTCAGTAAGCAGTCAGTGAGCAGTCAGTAAGCGGTCAGTAGGCAGTCAGTGAGCAGTCAGTGAGCAGTCAGTGAGCAGTCAGTGAACAGTCAGTGAGCAGTCAGTAAGCAGTCAGTGAGCAGTCAGTGAGCAGTCAGTGAGCAGTTAGTAAGCAGTCAGTGAGCAGTCAGTGAACAGTCAGTGAGCAGTCAGTGAGCAGTCAGTGAGCAGTCAGTGAACAGTCAGTAAGCAGTCAGTGAGCAGTCAGTGAGCAGTCAGTGAGCAGTCAGTGAACAGTCAGTAAGCAGTCAGTGAGCAGTCAGTGAGCAGTCAGTGAGCAGTCAGTGAACAGTCAGTGAACAGTCAGTGAGCAGTCAGTGAGCAGTCAGTAAGCAGTCAGTGAGCAGTCAG
Source organism: Cyprinodon diabolis (assembly GCA_030533445.1). Classification (NCBI taxonomy): domain Eukaryota; kingdom Metazoa; phylum Chordata; class Actinopteri; order Cyprinodontiformes; family Cyprinodontidae; genus Cyprinodon; species Cyprinodon diabolis. The sequence continues at coordinate 653,993 of CM060073.1, read as the reverse complement.
TAAGCAGTGGGTGAACAGTCAGTGAGCAGTCAGTGAGCAGTCGGTGAGCAGTCAGTGAGTAGTCAGTAAGCAGTCAGAGAGCAGTCAGTGAGCAGTCAGTGAGCGGTTAGTAGGCAGTCAGTGAGCAGTCAGTAAGCAGTCAGTGAGCGGTTAGTAAGCAGTCAGTGAGCAGTCAGTAAGCATTCAGTGAGCAGTCAGTGAGCAGTCAGTGAGCAGTCATTGAACAGTCAGTAAGCAGTCGGTGAGCAGTCAGTGAGTAGTCAGTAAGCAGTCAGAGAGCAGTCAGTGAGCAGTCAGTGAGCGGTTAGTAGGCAGTCAGTGAACAGTCAGTAAGCAGTCAGTGAGCAGTCAGTAAGCGGTCAGTAGGCAGTCAGTGAGCAGTCAGTGAGCAGTCAGTGAGCAGTCAGTGAACAGTCAGTGAGCAGTCAGTAAGCAGTCAGTGAGCAGTCAGTGAACAGTCAGTGAGCAGTCAGTGAGCAGTCAGTGAACAGTCAGTAAGCAGTCAGTGAGCAGTCAGTGAGCAGTCAGTGAGCAGTCAGTAAGCAGTCAGTGAGCAGTCAGTGAGCAGTCAGTGAGCAGTCAGTGAACAGTCAGTGAACAGTCAGTGAGCAGTCAGTAAGCAGTCAGTGAGCAGTCAGTAAGCAGTGGGTGAACAGTCAGTGAGCAGTCAGTGAGCAGTCAGTAAGCAGTGGGTGAACAGTCAGTGAGCAGTCAGTGAGCAGTCAGTGAGCAGTCAGTAAGCAGTGGGTGAACAGTCAGTGAGCAGTCAGTGAGCAGTCAGTAAGCAGTCAGTGAGCAGTCAGTAAGCAGTCAGTAAGCAGTCAGTGAGCAGTCAGTAAGCAGTCAGTGAGGAGTCAGTAAGCAGTCAGTAAGCAGTCAGTGAGCGGTTAGTAAGCAGTCAGTGAGCGGTTAGTAAGCAGTCAGTGAGCAGTCAGTAAGCAGTCAGTGAGCGGTTAGTAGGCAGTCAGTGAGCAGTCAGTGAGCAGTCAGTAAGCAGTCAGTGAGCGGTTAGTAAGCAGTCAGTGAGCAGTCAGTAAGCAGTCAGTGAGCAGTCAGTAAGCAGTCAGTAAGCGGTTAGCAGGCAGTCAGTGATCAGTCAGTGAGCAGTCAGTAAGCGGTTAGCAGGCAGTCAGTGAGCAGTCAGTGAGCAGTCTGTGAGCAGTCAGTGAGCGGTTAGTGAAAACTCAGTGAGCAGTCAGTGAGCAGTCAGTAAGCAGTCAGTGAGCAGTCAGTAAGCAGTCAGTAAGCAGTCAGTGAGCAGTCAGTAAGCAGTCAGTAAACGGTTAGTAGGCAGTCAGTGAGCAGTCAGTGAGCAGTCAGTAAGCAGTCAGTGAGCGGTTAGTAAGCAGTCAGTGAGCAGTCAGTAAGCATTCAGTGAGCAGTCAGTGAGCAGTCAGTGAGCAGTCAGTAAGCAGTCATTGAACAGTCAGTGAGCAGTCAGTGAGCGGTTAGTGAGCAGTCAGTGAGCAGTCAGTAAGCAGTCGGTGAGCAGTCAGTGAGTAGTCAGTAAGCAGTCAGAGAGCAGTCAGTGAGCAGTCAGTGAGCGGTTAGTAGGCAGTCAGTGAGCAGTCAGTAAGCAGTCAGTGAGCGGTTAGTAAGCAGTCAGTGAGCAGTCAGTGAGCAGTCAGTGAGCAGTCAGTGAACAGTCAGTGAGCAGTCAGTAAGCAGTCAGTGAGCAGTCAGTGAGCAGTCAGTGAGCAGTTAGTAAGCAGTCAGTGAGCAGTCAGTGAACAGTCAGTGAGCAGTCAGTCAGCAGTCAGTGAGCAGTCAGTGAACAGTCAGTAAGCAGTCAGTGAGCAGTCAGTGAGCAGTCAGTGAGCAGTCAGTGAACAGTCAGTAAGCAGTCAGTGAGCAGTCAGTGAGCAGTCAGTGAACAGTCAGTGAACAGTCAGTGAGCAGTCAGTGAGCAGTCAGTAAGCAGTCAGTGAGCAGTCAGTAAGCAGTGGGTGAACAGTCAGTGAGCAGTCAGTGAGCAGTCGGTGAGCAGTCAGTGAGTAGTCAGTAAGCAGTCAGAGAGCAGTCAGTGAGCAGTCAGTGAGCGGTTAGTAGGCAGTCAGTGAGCAGTCAGTAAGCAGTCAGTGAGCGGTTAGTAAGCAGTCAGTGAGCAGTCAGTAAGCATTCAGTGAGCAGTCAGTGAGCAGTCAGTGAGCAGTCATTGAACAGTCAGTAAGCAGTCGGTGAGCAGTCAGTGAGTAGTCAGTAAGCAGTCAGAGAGCAGTCAGTGAGCAGTCAGTGAGCGGTTAGTAGGCAGTCAGTGAACAGTCAGTAAGCAGTCAGTGAGCAGTCAGTAAGCGGTCAGTAGGCAGTCAGTGAGCAGTCAGTGAGCAGTCAGTGAGCAGTCAGTGAACAGTCAGTGAGCAGTCAGTAAGCAGTCAGTGAGCAGTCAGTGAACAGTCAGTGAGCAGTCAGTGAGCAGTCAGTGAACAGTCAGTAAGCAGTCAGTGAGCAGTCAGTGAGCAGTCAGTGAGCAGTCAGTAAGCAGTCAGTGAGCAGTCAGTGAGCAGTCAGTGAGCAGTCAGTGAACAGTCAGTGAACAGTCAGTGAGCAGTCAGTAAGCAGTCAGTGAGCAGTCAGTAAGCAGTCAGTTAGCAGTCAGTAAGCAGTCAGTGAGCAGTCAGTAAGCAGTTAGTAGGCAGTCAGTGAGCAGTCAGTGAACAGTCAGTGAGTGGTTAGTGAAAAGTCAGTGAGCAGTCAGTAAGCAGTCAGTGAGCAGTCAGTAAGCAGTCAGTGAGCAGTCAGTAAGCAGTCAGTAAGCGGTTAGTAGGCAGTCAGTAAGCGGTTAGCAGGCAGTCAGTGATCAGTCAGTGAGCAGTCAGTAAGCGGTTAGCAGGCAGTCAGTGAGCAGTCAGTGAGCAGTCAGTAAGCAGTCAGTGAGCAGTCAGTAAGCAGTCAGTGAGCAGTCAGTAAGCAGTCAGTAAGCAGTCAGTGAGCAGTCAGTAAGCAGTCAGTGAGCAGTCAGTAAGCAGTCAGTGAGGAGTCAGTAAGCAGTCAGTAAGCAGTCAGTGAGCGGTTAGTAAGCAGTCAGTGAGCGGTTAGTAAGCAGTCAGTGAGCAGTCAGTAAGCAGTCAGTGAGCGGTTAGTAGGCAGTCAGTGAGCAGTCAGTGAGCAGTCAGTAAGCAGTCAGTGAGCGGTTAGTAAGCAGTCAGTGAGCAGTCAGTAAGCAGTCAGTGAGCAGTCAGTAAGCAGTCAGTAAGCAGTCAGTGAGCGGTTAGTAAGCAGTCAGTGAGCAGTCAGTAAGCATTCAGTGAGCAGTCAGTGAGCAGTCAGTGAGCAGTCAGTAAGCAGTCATTGAACAGTCAGTGAGCAGTCAGTGAGCGGTTAGTGAGCAGTCAGTGAGCAGTCAGTAAGCAGTCGGTGAGCAGTCAGTGAGTAGTCAGTAAGCAGTCAGAGAGCAGTCAGTGAGCAGTCAGTGAGCGGTTAGTAGGCAGTCAGTGAGCAGTCAGTAAGCAGTCAGTGAGCGGTTAGTAAGCAGTCAGTGAGCAGTCAGTAAGCATTCAGTGAGCAGTCAGTGAGCAGTCAGTGAGCAGTCATTGAACAGTCAGTAAGCAGTCGGTGAGCAGTCAGTGAGTAGTCAGTAAGCAGTCAGAGAGCAGTCAGTGAGCAGTCAGTGAGCGGTTAGTAGGCAGTCAGTGAACAGTCAGTAAGCAGTCAGTGAGCAGTCAGTAAGCGGTCAGTAGGCAGTCAGTGAGCAGTCAGTGAGCAGTCAGTGAGCAGTCAGTGAACAGTCAGTGAGCAGTCAGTAAGCAGTCAGTGAGCAGTCAGTGAGCAGTCAGTGAGCAGTTAGTAAGCAGTCAGTGAGCAGTCAGTGAACAGTCAGTGAGCAGTCAGTGAGCAGTCAGTGAGCAGTCAGTGAACAGTCAGTAAGCAGTCAGTGAGCAGTCAGTGAGCAGTCAGTGAGCAGTCAGTGAACAGTCAGTAAGCAGTCAGTGAGCAGTCAGTGAGCAGTCAGTGAGCAGTCAGTGAACAGTCAGTGAACAGTCAGTGAGCAGTCAGTGAGCAGTCAGTAAGCAGTCAGTGAGCAGTCAGTAAGCAGTGGGTGAACAGTCAGTGAGCAGTCAGTGAGCAGTCGGTGAGCAGTCAGTGAGTAGTCAGTAAGCAGTCAGAGAGCAGTCAGTGAGCAGTCAGTGAGCGGTTAGTAGGCAGTCAGTGAGCAGTCAGTAAGCAGTCAGTGAGCGGTTAGTAAGCAGTCAGTGAGCAGTCAGTAAGCATTCAGTGAGCAGTCAGTGAGCAGTCAGTGAGCAGTCATTGAACAGTCAGTAAGCAGTCGGTGAGCAGTCAGTGAGTAGTCAGTAAGCAGTCAGAGAGCAGTCAGTGAGCAGTCAGTGAGCGGTTAGTAGGCAGTCAGTGAACAGTCAGTAAGCAGTCAGTGAGCAGTCAGTAAGCGGTCAGTAGGCAGTCAGTGAGCAGTCAGTGAGCAGTCAGTGAGCAGTCAGTGAACAGTCAGTGAGCAGTCAGTAAGCAGTCAGTGAGCAGTCAGTGAACAGTCAGTGAGCAGTCAGTGAGCAGTCAGTGAACAGTCAGTAAGCAGTCAGTGAGCAGTCAGTGAGCAGTCAGTAAGCAGTCAGTGAGCAGTCAGTGAGCAGTCAGTGAGCAGTCAGTGAACAGTCAGTGAACAGTCAGTGAGCAGTCAGTAAGCAGTCAGTGAGCAGTCAGTAAGCAGTGGGTGAACAGTCAGTGAGCAGTCAGTGAGCAGTCAGTAAGCAGTGGGTGAACAGTCAGTGAGCAGTCAGTGAGCAGTCAGTGAGCAGTCAGTAAGCAGTGGGTGAACAGTCAGTGAGCAGTCAGTGAGCAGTCAGTAAGCAGTCAGTGAGCAGTCAGTAAGCAGTCAGTAAGCAGTCAGTGAGCAGTCAGTAAGCAGTCAGTGAGGAGTCAGTAAGCAGTCAGTAAGCAGTCAGTGAGCGGTTAGTAAGCAGTCAGTGAGCGGTTAGTAAGCAGTCAGTGAGCAGTCAGTAAGCAGTCAGTGAGCGGTTAGTAGGCAGTCAGTGAGCAGTCAGTGAGCAGTCAGTAAGCAGTCAGTGAGCGGTTAGTAAGCAGTCAGTGAGCAGTCAGTAAGCAGTCAGTGAGCAGTCAGTAAGCAGTCAGTAAGCGGTTAGCAGGCAGTCAGTGATCAGTCAGTGAGCAGTCAGTAAGCGGTTAGCAGGCAGTCAGTGAGCAGTCAGTGAGCAGTCTGTGAGCAGTCAGTGAGCGGTTAGTGAAAACTCAGTGAGCAGTCAGTGAGCAGTCAGTAAGCAGTCAGTGAGCAGTCAGTAAGCAGTCAGTAAGCAGTCAGTGAGCAGTCAGTAAGCAGTCAGTAAACGGTTAGTAGGCAGTCAGTGAGCAGTCAGTGAGCAGTCAGTAAGCAGTCAGTGAGCGGTTAGTAAGCAGTCAGTGAGCAGTCAGTAAGCATTCAGTGAGCAGTCAGTGAGCAGTCAGTGAGCAGTCAGTAAGCAGTCATTGAACAGTCAGTGAGCAGTCAGTGAGCGGTTAGTGAGCAGTCAGTGAGCAGTCAGTAAGCAGTCGGTGAGCAGTCAGTGAGTAGTCAGTAAGCAGTCAGAGAGCAGTCAGTGAGCAGTCAGTGAGCGGTTAGTAGGCAGTCAGTGAGCAGTCAGTAAGCAGTCAGTGAGCGGTTAGTAAGCAGTCAGTGAGCAGTCAGTGAGCAGTCAGTGAGCAGTCATTGAACAGTCAGTGAGCGGTTAGTGAGCAGTCAGTGAGCAGTCAGTAAGCAGTCGGTGAGCAGTCAGTGAGTAGTCAGTAAGCAGTCAGAGAGCAGTCAGTGAGCAGTCAGTGAGCGGTTAGTAGGCAGTCAGTGAACAGTCAGTAAGCAGTCAGTGAGCAGTCAGTAAGCGGTCAGTAGGCAGTCAGTGAGCAGTCAGTGAGCAGTCAGTGAGCAGTCAGTAAGCGGTTAGTAGGCAGTCAGTGACCGGTTAGTAGGCAGTCAGTGAGCAGTCAGTGAACAGTCAGTGAGCAGTCAGTAAGCAGTCAGTGAGCAGTCAGTGAGCAGTTAGTAAGCAGTCAGTGAGCAGTCAGTGAGCAGTCAGTGAGCAGTCAGTGAGCAGTCAGTGAACAGTCAGTGAGCAGTCAGTGAGCAGTCAGTGAGCAGTCAGTGAACAGTCAGTGAGCAGTCAGTGAGCAGTCAGTGAGCAGTCAGTGAGCAGTCAGTAAGCAGTCAGTGAGCAGTCAGTAAGCAGTGGGTGAACAGTCAGTGAGCAGTCAGTGAGCAGTCAGTGAGCAGTCAGTAAGCAGTGGGTGAACAGTCAGTGAGCAGTCAGTGAGCAGTCAGTGAGCAGTCAGTAAGCAGTGGGTGAACAGTCAGTGAGCAGTCAGTGAGCAGTCAGTGAGCAGTCAGTAAGCAGTGGGTGAACAGTCAATGAGCAGTCAGTGAGCAGTCAGTGAGCAGTCAGTAAGCAGTCGGTGAACAGTCAGTGAGCAGTCAGTGAGCAGTCAGTGAGCAGTCAGTAAGCAGTGGGTGAACAGTCAATGAGCAGTCAGTGAGCAGTCAGTGAGCAGTCAGTAAGCAGTCGGTGAACAGTCAGTGAGCAGTTCTTACCTGAGAAAACAACCAGAATATTTCCTTCTATTCTTAATCTAAGCAGTTTTGATTTTCTATGTCAGGCTTTTTCATGTGGAACATCCAACCGTGTGTGTGTGTGGGTGTGCTGCCTCTGTCAGGATCCCAGTTTTTGTTTGTCTTGTCTTTTGCGTTTCTCCCTTCCACCACCAGGAGGCGCCTGGCTCCGGTTCGCCTCCTCACACACCTGCAAGCTGTTGCCTCATCACCGGACTGCTCTTAAGCTGCTGGTTGCCACTACTTCGACGCCAGAGTGTTTGCCAGTTTGGGGAACTCTAGCCAAGCTGAGTTTATGCTGAGTCTAATCTGAGTTTTGCATTTTTGAGTTTTTTGTTCTCTAGCCAAGCTGAGATCTCATAGAGTTTAGCTGAGCGCTTGTTTCTCCCTGAGTCTCAACTTTGTTTGTTCTTTGCCTTTCGGCAGGAAGCCTTCCTGCAAACTGGACCTTTTGGACCGCCTTCTTCCAAGTGGGATGAACTGAGTCTTACACTGAGCGATGGATTCCAAACAGGAGGTTTGGATCCAGCCACCTTTGAGCACGCTGAGATCACTCTCTGAGTAAGGAAGTCATCTTCACCACGACCCGTTCAAGTACCACAGGAAAACTGAGTTGCAACCAGCGTCTGCATCATTCCACTCCGTCCGAGTTCTGGGTAAACCCTGTTCCGCCCTCCACCAAATCAAACAAATCCTGGAAGACCAACACACAGACTGGAGTCTACGTGTCTCTTCCTCTCTGGAAACTTTCCCGGCCGAGCAGAGTTCGGAGGAACTCTGCACCAAACTCTTTACTCTGTGTCTCTCTGTTTGGATTCACTGCATGTGGGTCCGAGCTATAGATAAAATCATGACAGCATCGGCCATATTTCCTTTCCTGCTGAAGTCTTTAAATTTATAGACTCAACTTTAAATTTTCAGATTAATTTACCATTTAGGCTGGTTGAATGAACAAAAACATTCCACTTATGTTTCTCAACACAGGTTACAGTGGTAGTATAATAATAGTAATCTGTGTGCTTAAACCTAAACCTACCCCTAACCCCAAGCCTAACCCCTGACCCTAGCCCAACAGTAAGCCTTACCTGCCCCGTTGTGGTTTTCTGGATTTGTGTTGGACAGATGTTCTCCAAATGCTCTGGCTGCTCTGTAGAGACAAAAGAGCAGACAGAAGTTAACCTGAAGGCTTCACTGGATGCTAATATCCACATATAGACCACCTGACTGTTTCAACTCTAGATCAGAGCAGATAAACAGTCTGAACAGTAACACAGAGATGCTGTAGGGACGTATCCTGGCAGCTGCAGCTTCCTCTGGGGCGCTACACATGCTAACATGCTGGCACCACCAGACACCGACTGGTGTGGAGGAATATCTACAGCAGACTGTTTCATTGCCCTGAAGATTGCCCTCTGGCTTCGTTGGTTGGTCCAAACAAAGAACTGTCAGTGACTCTATGTGAGATCAATCTACTATAGAAATGAGATGTGGAACAGAAATGGATGGTTGTTCAGCAAAGCTCCTCTAACGCTCAGACTTTCCTTCATTTCCCTCCATGGCAGCTCCTTGGCTTTGTAACGACACAGAGCAGCAAACAATGCCATAGAGACAGAGGGCCGATTAACAGACCTGTAGATTACTGTTAATCTGATTATTATGCCCTTATAGTCAGCTTTTTATATTAAAGTCAGAAAAACCCAAGAACTGTATTTTTGCTTTAGTCCCATTAACTCTGCATTGTGTTTAATAAAAAGAAAGCAGCTAAATGTTTCCATCCATTCCTGGTGTCTGGATCCATGACGGATGGAAATAAAGACCATGACTGAAACATCCGCCATGTTTGAGGCTGTCAGTCACCCTGTGGCTGATTGATGGCTCTCATTAATTTCTCTATTCATCCAGAGATGCAGTGCAGGGTTTAGTCCAGTCCAGGGTTTAGTCCAGTTTAGGGAATAGTCCAGCCCATCGTTTAGTCCAGACCAGGGTTTAGTCCAGTCCATGGTTTAGAAAAGTCCATGGTTTAGTCCAGTTTAGGGAATAGTCCAGCCCATCGTTTAGTCCAGTCCAGGGTTTAGTCCAGTCCATGGTTTAGTCCAGTCCATGGTTTATTCAAGCTTAGGGTTTAGTCCAGTCCAGGGTTTATTTAAGTTTAGGGTTTAGTCCAGTTTAGGGATAAGTCCATTCCAGGGTTTAGTCTTGTCCAGGGTTTAGTGCAGTTTAGGGATTAGTCCAGTCCATGGTTTAGTCCAGTTCATGGTTTATTCAAGTTTAGGGTTTAGTCCAGTTTAGGGATTAGTCCAGTTGATGGTTAAGTCCAGTCCAGGGTTTATTCCAGTTTAGGGATTAGTCAAGTCCATGGTTAAATCCAGTCCATGGTTTAGTCCAGTCAAGGGTTTAGTCCAGCCCATCGTTTAGTCCAGTCCAGGGTTTAGTCCAGTCCATGGTTTAGTCCAGTCCATGGTTAATTCAAGCTTAGGGTTTAGTCCAGTCCAGGGTTTAGTTCAGTTTAGGGATTAGTCCAGTTTAGGGATTAGTCCAGTCCATGGTTTAGTCCAGTTCATGGTTTATTCAAGTTTAGGGTTTAGTCCAGTTTAGGGATTAGTCCAGTCGATGGTTAAGTCCAGTTCATGGTTTAGTCCAGTCAAGGGTGTAGTCCAGTCCAGGGTTTAGTCCAGTCCAGGGTTTTGTCCAGTCTAGGGTTTAGTCCAGTTTAGGGAATAGTCCAGCCCATCGTTTAGTCCAGTCCAGGGTTTAGTCCAGTCCATGGTTTAGTCCAGTCCATGGTTTATTCAAGCTTAGGGTTTAGTCCAGTCCAGGGTTTATTTAAGTTTAGGGTTTAGTCCAGTTTAGGGATAAGTCCATTCCAGGGTTTAGTCTTGTCCAGGGTTTAGTCCAGTTTAGGGATTAGTCCAGTCCATGGTTTAGTCCAGTTCATGGTTTATTCAAGTTTAGGGTTTAGTCCAGTTTAGGGATTAGTCCATTCCATGGTTTTGTCCAGTCTAGGGTTTAGTCCAGTTTAGGGAATAGTCCAGCCCATCGTTTAGTCCAGTCCATGGTTTAGCCCAGTCCATGGTTTAGTCCAGTTCATGGTTTATTCAAGTTTAGGGAATAGTCCAGTCCAGGGTTTAGTCCAGTCCAGGGTTTATTCAAGTTTAGGGTTTATTCCAGTTTAGGGATTAGTCAAGTCCATGGTTAAGTCCAGTCCATGGTTTAGTCCAGTCAAGGGTTTAGTCCAGTCCAGGGTTTAGTCCAGTTTAGGGAATAGTCCAGTCCATGGTTTAGTCCAGTCCAGGGTTTAGTCCAGTTTAGGGAATAGTCCAGTCCATGGTTTAGTCCAGTCCAGGGTTTATCAAGTTTAGGGCTTAGTCCAGTTTAGGGATTAGTCCAGTCCAGGGTTTAGTCCAGTCCAGGGTTTAGTCAAGTTTAGGGAACAGTCCAGTCCATGGTTTAGTCCAGTCCAGGGTTTAGTTCAGTTTAGGGATTAGTCCAGTCCATGGTTTAGTCCAGTCCATGGTTTATTCAAGTTTAGGGTTTAGTCCAGTTTAGGGTTTAGTCCAGTCTAAGCTTTAGTACAGTCTAATGTTAAGTCCAGTCTAGGGTTTAGTCCAGTCCATGGTAGGGCTGGGTACCGAACTGCGGTTCTTTTATGGTACCGACCGAAATGCTTCGGTTCTACAGGGTATCGAAACATGCCTCGTCTTTCGGTACCAAGTTTCGGTGATTGGCTGTAACACTTAACGTGATTGCGTCATCCAGGAAAAATACACAGGTGGTCCCGCCTACAGCCAGGGTTCATGTGTATCTGTTGTGAACTGGTTGCAGCGTCGTGGAACTCCTTTAAAATGCCCCCCAGGTCAAAAGTGCGGCTTCACTTTATTAAGACTGATGCCAATAGTGCGCAATGCAATACATCGTGCACGGAAACAATTTAAGAGCAGAAAGTTGCTCTGTGTTTGACTGCAAGAAGAGCGGACCGCAGCCGGCGCCACCATCCTCCTCTCAGCAGCCTGTGGGCGGAGCAAAGCCAGAGCGGAGTGAATCATGCTGCTTTCAAACTGGACGCAGCAGGAGCAGCAAAATCGCGTCTGCTGCTTCCTTTTTGCTGCTTGTAGCAGCTTCTGACGCGCGGCTGAAGAAGCTTTGCTGCTCTGGCTGCGCGGTCGAAAAGTGGCTCTGACGCGCGTTGGGCGGAGCTACTCTATCCTTTCTCTGCCCTGCAGCTATATTTGCTGTGATCAGAGGGAATAAAGTGGTTTTATTATGTTTTTAAGTGGGAAAATCCACCTGAAAACTTAATCAGTGCAGTCAGTTCATCCTGCCTTCCAATATTTCTGTGAGCCGCTCAGACCCCCCCATACCAGCGGAGCGCTGTCAGTAGGATCCCATTCAACGGGCTCGTTTGTCAGACATGGTCATTTTTCTAAAGGAAAACTGCTAAGTAAAAAGGTCCTCACAATGTAACAGTGAATATTAGACACTGATTTTTTTTATGTAAGAGGAAAAATGGAAATGGAAAAATCAGAGCTTAAAATAAAACTCAAGATTTGTACTTTTTAATGTTGTGTAATTTTCTTTTTTTTCGAATTGATTTTATAAAACTGGTATCGAAAAAGTATCGTTCAGGAACCGGTATCGAAGTGAAGGTATCGGTATTGGTACCGGAACCGAAAATTTTTGAACAATGCCCAGCCCTAGTCCATGGTTTATTCAAGTTTAGGGTTTAGTCCAGTTTAGGGTTTAGTCCAGTCTAGGGTTTAGTCCAGAGAAATATCAGCTGTGCTGCTGCCATCAACACCTTTGTTTCTAGATGCTGGAGCTTGGCCTGTTTTCCAGTGTAGTCCTGTTTCTCTGACTGTGGCTCTGTTCGAAAACCTAGGACGTGTCCTCCAAGGACGCGGTCTACCTAGACTGGATCCTTCGAAGTCCTTGAAAATAAGGAGACCGGAAGAGTTTTGGCTGTGTATTCGAACAGGTCTACCCTTCGGCGGGTTTTACCGCCGTATGCTCTGTTGCTTAGCAACCGTGAACGTTGACACACAAAGCAGAAAAAGAATGAATACCGAAGTTTTCATAACTGTTTATTTATTTCTTTTTTTATTGTGAAGTGAACAAAGACTCACAAGAATCCAGAATGGAATAAATATTCCAACCAGCAGGAGCAGGAACAAATAAAATCAGATGTAATGATAGAAACCTCAGTCAGTCATTCTGCACATCTCTGATGTTGCTGCTATTTTCAAATATCCATCACTGTAAAAATGTCCATAGCTGCATATTGGTTATTTATTCTCCAGTTTTATATTGTTAAAACACTTTACAGTATTTTATTGTTTATATTTTAACTCTTCCCTATTATGTTATTCTTATACATTTTTCTGAGGTCCTCATCTGTGTGACCATTTTCAATAATCTTTCTGCTGCTGTAAATCTGCCCATTGTGGGACAATAAAGGGATTTTCTATTATATTCTATAAAAGGGGTGAAAAGATATAAGTCAATCTAAACAATGTATGTATGAAAATATATCTGCAAAATCTCTAATATTCAACAACAAAAAATACGTAGTTAAGCATATTGTGCAAAACAGCAATAAAAAGATAAAAATCCTATCAGATTTATAGCCCCCCCCCCCTGCAGATATATTAGAATCTGTCCTTAAATTCCAGCCAAACCCATTTAATCAGTAACAGATAAAACCTTTAGATAAATCAAACATTACCGCCACATATCTGACTCTATAACCATTAAAACAACTATTTTCATTAATCTCAGACGGAACTATTAATTGACTTGTATTATACTAAACTGAACTTCCAATTTTCACCACTGTTCGGCGCCTAGTAACCTTTCCTCTGATCACGGCTTGCTTGGTCTCGCAATGAATCCTGGGATATCCAAGGATAGCGAGGATACATCGGACCCGTCCTTCAAATCGGGCTAAAAGAAGGACGCATTTTAAGGCCCCATAACGAGGAGTCTTTGAATCCGACCAGACCTCAGCGCCGCACTATGACGTAATCGACCTTCGAATCCGGCCTTCTAAGGATTCTAGGTTTTCGAACAGAGCCTGTGACTAACTGGATGTGCTCTCTTCATCCTCTGACATGGGAGCTGGCTCGGAGCTCGTCTGCCTGGCTGTGTGTTTCCTGGACGGGGCCGCCTGTGGAGCTGGTTGACAGTTGCCTTTTGTATCTATGCTTCTTTTTCTATGTCTGCTTCTGTCTCCTTGAACCCCAGTGGGCCTCAGCAGATGGCCGCTCACACTGAGCCTGGTTCTGCTGGAGGTTTCTTCCTGTTCAAAGGGAGTTTTTCCTTTGAACAGGAAGAAACCTTTAGAGGTGAACCTCATAACCGCAGCATTCTGGTTAGTAGAGCGAACTCAGTATCTGTCTTTCCTAACAGGGCTAAACTGTGACATTTTAAATCAAACCTGGAATTTAAAGCTACAGTGTGTAATTTTCAGCGACATCTAGCGGTCAGACTGCAGACCGCAGCAACATGAACATCTCCCCCCCCACCGCTTCTCCCCCCCCCAACAGTACGGCGAGCGTTACGGGACAAAATGTCTTCCACGACGTCCGCATCACCTACCTTCTCAAGTGATGAGGTTTGTTTACATAGATCATTTTACAGATAGTATTTCATTAGTCTGTGTGTTCAGTACCGTCTCAGTTCATCTCTCTCAACTTGCCGTAGTTACTTTCGAGCGTAATGGGCGATCTCGCAATCGCTAGTTTTTTGGCTCTGCGCTGCCGTAGCGCAAAGATGTCTGCCTCCATGGCTGCGAGACCCGCTCCTATGTAATTATAAATAACCAATTCTAAGGCAACGCAAATATTAAGGTTAAGAGGCTGAGCTCTTAGATGATGATAAATAACATAGTTATGTATAATATATTACATTTCTGAATGTTTATCCCTGTAATTATTACACACTGTAGCTTTAAAAACAAAAACGTAACAGTCTTTTAGTGAAATGGTTCAGTCAACACGTCATAATGAGCAAGGCACCTCAGAAAGTGGTCATTCCCTAAAAACGCCCCTTTGAGGAAGCAGAGACTCCATGGTCGGATTTAGAAACCTCCTCTTAGCTCAGCTGGTTTACACATTCAGGGTTTTTGACCTCCAAAGCTTCTGCTGTGGCTTTCTGCCAGTGAATGTGACAGCTGTATGTTTCAGAGACGTCCTGGATGATTTACTGCTAATAACCACACTGGAGCGTGGCCGAGCTAATCTGAGGACAGGACTTCAGCCAGACGCACAGTCCTGGGGGAACCAGGCCATTAAGTCCTGAATCCAGCGTGGAAATGATTTGAGTTCTGAGCAGGAGTCACTCCAAGATGGATCTATGAAAGGAGAGAACAAACAGCCTGACTCTCTCCTTCCTGTTCCTGGGATTTAAACAGTTATGCTGACTGCTGATGGTAAAGGTCTCCTGAGATCAGGAGACCTTTACCTGCAGAGACAGTTGCTCCATAAACACGTCAGCCAACAGCATCCATCTCTTCTAAATATTAGCGTTAAGATTCCTTCTAATCTCAATCCATCTTAATCCCAATCTCCCCTTCAAACAAGGCAAAGAAAGCTCCAACACCTCATGGCTTCTTTCCACAGAGGTGGAAGGAAATATATAGAGCCTCCAATCACTGCAGGTGATGAGGCATGAAAAGGTGATCATATGGGAGCAGCCGCTAACTAACTAACTAACTGAAAAGCTAGCTAGCTGGTTTACTAAATAACTATCTAACTAGCTAGCTCAATCAGCTAACTAATGAGCTAATTAACTTGCTAACATACTTACTAGCCGACTTGCTAACTAGCTAGCTAAATAACTAACTGGCTAGCTAGCTAACTTACAAGCTAACTAGCTACCTTACTTACTAGTTAACTTACCAAGTGGCTACCTAAATATCTAGATACATAGCTAATTAACTAACTATATAAAAAGATAAATAACTAGCTGGCTAACTAACTACATTAACCAGCCTTGGAGTTATATTCTGAACAGTTCAAAGAAGGCAGTTAGCAGAACAATTAGCAGAAACATTTAGCAGAACCTTTAGCAAAACCTTTAGCAGAACCATTAGCAGAACCATTAGCAGAAACATTTAGCAGAACCATTAGCAGAACCATTAGCAGAAACATTTAGCAGAACCATTAGCAGAACCATTAGCAGAACCTCTAGCAGAACCATTAGCAGAACCATTAGCAGAAACATTAGCAGAAACATTTAGCAGAACCATTAGCAGAACCATTAGCAGAAACATTTAGCAGAACCATTAGCAGAACCATTAGCAGAACCTCTAGCAGAACCATTAGCAGAACCATTAGCAGAAACATTAGCAGAAACATTTAGCAGAACCTTTAGCAAAACCTTTAGCAGAACCATTAGCAGAACCATTAGCAGAACCTCTAGCAGAACCATTAGCAGAAACATTTAGCAGAACCGTTAGCAGAACCTTTAGCAGAAACATTTAGCAGAACCGTTAGCAGAACCTTTAGCAAAACCTTTAGCAGAACCACGAGCAGAAACATTTAGCAGAACCATTAGCAGAACCATTAGCAGAAACATTTAGCAGAACCGTTAGCAGAACCATTAGCAGAAACATTTAGCAGAACCTTTAGCAGGACAATTAGCAGAACCATTAGCAGAACCATTAGCAGAAACATTTAGCAGAACCTTTAGCAGGACAATTAGCAGAACCATTAGCAGAACCTCTAGCAGAACCATTAGCAGAACCTTTAGTAGAACCATTAGCAGAACCTTTAGCAGAACCTTCAGTAGAACTTTTAGCAGAACCTTCAGTAGAACCATTAGCAGAACCTTTAGCAGAACCTTCAGTAGAACTTTTAGCAGAACCTTCAGTAGAACCATTAGCAGAACGTTTAGCAGAACCTTCAGTAGAACTTTTAGCAGAACCTTTAGTAGAACCATTAGCAGAACATTTAGCAGAACCTTCAGTAGAACTTTTAGCAGAACCTTCAGTAGAACCATTAGCAGAACGTTTAGCAGAACCTTCAGTAGAACTTTTAGCAGAACCTTTAGTAGAACCATTAGCAGAACGTTTAGCAGAACCTTCAGTAGAACTTTTAGCAGAACCTTTAGTAGAACCATTAGCAGAACCTTCAGTAGAACTTTTAGCAGAACCTTCAGTAGAACCATTAGCAGAACCTTTAGCAGAACCTTCAGTAGAACCATTAGCAGAACGTTTAGCAGAACCTTCAGTAGAACTTTTAGCAGAACCTTTAGTAGAACCATTAGCAGAACCTTTAGCAGAACCTTCAGTAGAACTTTTAGCAGAACCCTTGGTAGAACCATTAGCAGAACCATGAGCAGAACCTTTAGCAGAACCTTCAGTAGAACCTTTAGTAGAACCTTCAGTAGAACTTTTAGCAGAACCTTCAGTAGAACCTTTAGCAGAACCTTCAGTAGAACTTTTAGCAGAACCTTCAGTAGAACCATTAGCAGAACCTTCAGTAGAACTTTTAGGAGAACCTTTAGTAGAACCATTAGCAGAACTTTTAGCAGAACCTTCAGTAGAACCATTAGCAGAACCATTAGCAGAACCTTCAGTAGAACTTTTAGCAGAACCTTCAGTAGAACCATTAGCAGAACCATTAGCAGAACCTTTAGCAGAACCTTCAGTTGAACTTTTAGCAGAACCTTCAGTAGAACCATTAGCAGAACCTTTAACAGAACCTTCAGTAGAACTTTTAGCAGAACCTTCAGTAGAACCATTAGCAGAACCTTTAGCAGAACCTTCAGTAGAACTTTTAGCAGAACCTTCACTAGAACCATTAGCAGAACCATTAGCAGAACATTCAGTAGAAACATTAGCAGAACCTTCAGTAGAACCATTAGCAGAACCATTAGCAGAACTTTTAGCAGAACATTCAGTAGAACCATTAGCAGAACCTTCAGTAGAACTTTTAGCAGAACCTTCAGTAGAACCATTAGCAGAACGTTTAGCAGAACCTTCAGTAGAACTTTTAGCAGAACCTTTAGTAGAACCATGAGCAGAACCTTTAGCAGAACCTTCAATAGAACCATTAGCAGAACCTTCAGTAGAACTTTTAGCAGAACCTTCAGTAGAACCATTAGCAGAACCATTAGCAGAACCTTCAGTAGAACCATTAGCAGAACGTTTAGCAGAACCTTCAGTAGAACTTTTAGCAGAACCTTTAGTAGAACCATTAGCAGAACCTTTAGCAGAACCTTCAGTAAAACCATTAGCAGAACCATTAGCAGAACTTTCAATAGAACTTTTAGCAGAACCTTCAGTAGAACCATTAGCAGAACCATTAGCAGAACCTTCAGTAGAACTTTTAGCAGAACCTTCAGTAGAACCATTAGCAGAACCTTCAGTAGAACTTTTAGCAGAACCTTCAGTAGAACCATTAGCAGAACCTTCAGTAGAACTTGTAGCAGAACTTTCAGTAGAACCATTAGCAGAACATTTAGCAGAACCTTCAGTGGAACTTTTAGCAGAACCTTTAGTAGAACCATTAGCAGAACCTTTAGCAGAACCTTCAGTAGAACCATTAGCAGAACCATTAGCAGAACCTTCAGTAGAACTTTTAGCAGAACCATTAGCAGAACCTTCAGTAGAACTTTTAGCAGAACCTTCAGTAGAACCATTAGCAGAACGTTTAGCAGAACCTTCAGTAGAACTTTTAGCAGAACCTTTAGTAGAACCATTAGCAGAACCTTTAGCAGAACCTTCAGTAGAACCATTAGCAGAACCATTAGCAGAACCTTCAGTAGAACTTTTAGCAGAACCTTCAGTAGAACCATTAGCAGAAACATTAGCAGAACCTTCAGTAGAACCATTAGCAGAACCTTCAGTAGAACTTTTAGCAGAACCTTCAGTAGAACCATTAGCAGAACCTTCAGTAGAACTTTTAGCAGAACCTTCAGTAGAACCATTAGCAGAACGTTTAGCAGAACCTTCAGTGGAACTTTTAGCAGAACCTTTAGTAGAACCATTAGCAGAACCTTTAGCAGAACCTTCAGTAGAACCATTAGCAGAACCATTAGCAGAACCTTCAGTAGAACTTTTAGCAGAACCTTCAGTAGAACCATTAGCAGAACCATTAGCAGAACCTTCAGTAGAACTTTTAGCAGAACCTTCAGTAGAACCATTAGCAGAACGTTTAGCAGAACCTTCAGTAGAACTTTTAGCAGAACCTTTAGTAGAACCATTAGCAGAACCTTTAGCAGAACCTTCAGTAGAACCATTAGCAGAACCATTAGCAGAACCTTCAGTAGAACTTTTAGCAGAACCTTCAGTAGAACCATTAGCAGAACCATTACCAGAACCTTCAGTAGAACTTTTAGCAGAACCTTCAGTAGAACCATTAGCAGAACCATTAGCAGAACCTTCAGTAGAACTTTTAGCAGAACCTTCAGTAGAACCATTAGCAGAACCTTCAGTAGAACTTTTAGCAGAACATTCAGTAGAACCATTAGCAGAACCATTAGCAGAACCTTCAGTAGAACTTTTGGCAGAACCTTCAGTAGAACCATTAGCAGAGCCTTTAGCAGCACCTTCAGTAGAACCATTAGCAGAACCATTAGCAGAACCTTCAGTAGAACTTTTAGCAGAACCTTCAGTAGAACCATTAGCAGAACGTTTAGCAGAACCTTCAGTAGAACTTTTAGCAGAACCTTTAGTAGAACCATTAGCAGAACCTTTAGCAGAACCTTCAGTAGAACCATTAGCAGAACCATTAGCAGAACCTTCAGTAGAACTTTTAGCAGAACCTTCAGTAGAACCATTAGCAGAACCATTAGCAGAACCTTCAGTAGAACTTTTAGCAGAACCTTCAGTAGAACCATTAGCAGAACCATTAGCAGAACCTTCAGTAGAACTTTTAGCAGAACCTTCAGTAGAACCATTAGCAGAACCTTCAGTAGAACTTTTAGCAGAACATTCAGTAGAACCATTAGCAGAACGTTTAGCAGAACCTTCAGTAGAACTTTTGGCAGAACCTTCAGTAGAACCATTAGCAGAACCTTTAGCAGAACCTTCAGTAGAACCATTAGCAGAACCATTAGCAGAACCTTCAGTAGATTTTTAGCAGAACCTTCAGTAGAACCATTAGCAGAACGTTTAGCAGAACCTTCAGTAGAACTTTTAGCAGAACCTTTAGTAGAACCATTAGCAGAACCTTTAGCAGAACCTTCAGTAGAACCATTAGCAGAACCATTAGCAGAACCTTCAGTAGAACTTTTAGCAGAACCTTCAGTAGAACCATTAGCAGAACCATTAGCAGAACCTTCAGTAGAACTTTTAGCAGAACCTTCAGTAGAACCATTAGCAGAACCTTCAGTAGAACTTTTAGCAGAACCTTCATTAGAACCATTAGCAGAACCTTCAGTAGAACCATGATGATGCTGATGACGATGAGGATGATGATGATGAGGAGGAGGATGATGAGGATGATGATGATGATGATGAACTCTGACACGTTTAGTTGGGATCAGAACTTGGTTCTGGTTCTGTGGAGGTCCAGTCAGCAGCTGGACTTCCTGCTGGTTCCTCTGGTCCTCAGTGGTTCTGGTGGCTGCAGCATCTGGACCGATTCGGTTCGGATGGACTGAACTGGGTCCAGATGAAGCAGCAGGAGTCGAACCAGCGAGGCTGAAGCAAGGCAGCAGCTGAGCTGGTTCTGCTGGTTCGGTTCCGGTGGTCCACTCAGCCAACCGGACCGGACCGATACTCACCGAACTTTGGCAGCGCAGAAGGCATCAGTCCTCAGGTTCCTCTTCTTGGACCCAGCGGCTCCCATCCTGAAGAGGAGCAGAACCAGAGGAGCAGAACCGGAACCAGAACAAGAACATCCTACAGACTGACTGAAGGGAAACAATCGGAACCGGACCCCATCCGAACCCAGCGGACCTGGACCGGACTGCTGAGCGGCTCTGCTCCGCTCTGCCTCCGAAGCTGCTTCCAGGCAGGAAGTCTGACCGTATAAGGAAAGCCGCACGCGCGCTGCGTGACACGCACAGGCGCGGGGAGGGCAGCTGCTGCGGAGCACTGATTCCCGCGGAACCGGTTCGACCCATTTTCCTCTTGCTGGACCCACATTTCTCCTTCAGTCACAAACTTTGTTCTTAAAAACTGGAAGCTGAAGATGAAAAGCAGCAGAAATAGACCAAACCTGATCAAACATGTCCTTCAGGTTCACACCAGGACATTTATATGAATGCCAACAACAAAAAACACTTTATAGAAACAAAGTTCATGTCCAGCTTTGCTTTTGTCCATAAATGTTTCCCTTCTGAGGCTCTGAAGGTTCATCTGTGTTCTGCATGGTCCAACATGGCGTCACAAACCTAAAAAAGTTTACGAATGGAGAATCTTTTAGCTTTACATTTAAATATAAAAACTTTATTTTCTGAGAATGTATTTATGAGCAACTATGCAAATGAACAAACATCAAGAAAAACTTGAATATATTCTATTATTTTCCATATTATTTTCTAATAAGTGATTTAAATCAGTCCTAGCTGTCAGCCATTGTTGTCAGTAAGGAGGAACGAACGCTGCTCAGGCAGAACAGAGCAGAATGCTGCCATTAGGGCTGCATGATGAACTGTTCTCTCTTTGCAAAGATATGAATAAATGTGCCGACTGAGTGAAATCCATCCATCTCCGTTTATTTAACCAGGATGAATAGTTGAATAAACAGCCAGCAATGCTGGCTGTAAATCAGTCCGAGTCAAAACTAATTACAGACACTTTGGTTAAACAGTAACATGTTATGAATAAACCTGGAGAAAGAATCTGGTTTGTTATGGAAGAAGCTCTGCTGGTCTACAAACACCATCCTGCAGAGAATGATGCAGCCTTCAAGGTGAAACAGACTGAGGGAAACCTTTTATAGAGAGTAAATAGGATAAATTAATATATAATAGAAGAGAGATAAAAGAAATTCTGACAACAGTCCACCCTTTCGATTATAAAAGGATATTATCCTTGTGTAATCGATATAAAAAAAGGAAAAATAATGAATATAAAAAACTAAGAAACGAAAATTTAAAATAAATAAAAAAAAAAAATATATATATATATATATCAAAAATGCACAACTGCATTAAGTCAGTGGAGAATGTTAAATGATTATAATAGATAGAAAAAATATGGAAAAGATTATGAAAGCTAAAATATGTTGCCAATAAATAGAGCCCTGGAATCACACCTTAGCTGGTAAAAATACTTACTGTTTTTCCCCATTATGATACTTTTATGGTAAAATATCTATTTGCTGAGAATTTACATTTTAGTTCTTATTATTATCAGTAACCTTTTTTGTTTTCCTGGAAAGAGAAAAGTTCAAATCAGTCAAAACAATAGACCCCTTCATGTCTACAAACTGTAAGTCAAATTATTAATCTGAGCTTCATTAAAAGTAAAAAGGATCAATCTCTATGCAAAATGTTAAAATCAAAACACAAAGATGTTTCACGCAGATGACGAGTTCAGCTCCTCAGAATCAGGGTCAGTCAAAGCACACATTGAAAAGTTGGAGGATTTAATCTCAGCGCTCCTCTTCCCCAACGGTAGCTGAGACCCGATCATCAGAGTTCATTCTCTGATCCAGAAATCTCTGCCAATACTGACCATCAGCCATCAGGTGGTCATCTATACTGACCATCAGCCATCAGGTGGTCATCTATACTGACCATCAGCCATCAGGCCAATACTGACCATCAGCCATCAGGTGGTCATCTATACTGACCATCAGCCATCA
The DNA here is from genome assembly GCA_030533445.1 of Cyprinodon diabolis. Lineage (NCBI taxonomy): Eukaryota > Metazoa > Chordata > Actinopteri > Cyprinodontiformes > Cyprinodontidae > Cyprinodon > Cyprinodon diabolis. The sequence goes on along the minus strand of CM060073.1, from coordinate 632,693 downwards.
GCTGCTCATCTATACTGACCATCAGCCATCAGGTGGTCATCTATACTGACCATCAGCCATCAGCTGCTCATCTATACTGACCATCAGCCATCAGGTGGTCATCTATACTGACCATCAGCCATCAGCTGCTCATCTATACTGACCATCAGCCATCAGGTGGTCATCTATACTGACCATCAGCCATCAGCTGCTCATCTATACTGACCATCAGCCATCAGGCCAATACTGACCATCAGCCATCAGCTGCTCATCTATACTGACCATCAGCCATCAGCTGCTCATCTATACTGACCATCAGCCATCAGCTGCTCATCTATACTGACCATCAGCCATCAGGTGGTCATCTATACTGACCATCAGCCATCATGGTCATCTAACACCTGGACTTTCTTTTATTATCAAGAAAAGTAATATCAAACACTTAGATACTAAAAATGTTCATCTTTGATTAAAATACAACACATTTCCCTTCTCATTCATGTTGGATAATTAAATAATCAAAAAGCCAAAGCTGATGTCAGACATCTTCAGGTGGGCGTCTTCATCTTTCTGTTGATGTCGGTCCCTTATACAGGCGACATTTTGTACGCAGATCAAAGGGTGGTCTGCAGAGCAGCTGGTCCTCAACACATCAGGTGGACGACTGATGTGTTAATTAACCAATCAGAGGGGATTATTCTGCCCCTTTATTCTGATTGGCTTTCCTGGTTCCTTCCAGATGAGCTCTGATGAGCTCAGACCACTTTCTTTGATGACTTTGAGCCACACCTCCTCCTGCTGAAGGATGGCTGAGAAGGTCCTCCATCAGGGTCTCCAGGCACCTTGGTCCCTCTGTAGAGCCGTCTCTAAGGGAAAGAAGGTCCTGTAGGTCATTTTAATGTGTCACCTATCAGTCCCAGTCTGGCCAGATGTCAGGCCCGTTCTGTGGTCCAGGAACGGGTCGACCCATCATGAGCTCATGTGGAGGAAAACTGGGCGTCAAAGTTACCAACATGCTGAATTAAAGGAGCTGAGGGAAGGACAGATCAGATGTTATCTTAGCCTTTCACAAACAATAGGAGATAAAACACGTTCATGTAGCTTAAAGAAGTAGCTCTGTTCCTGCCCAGCTGTTCCTTCCAGCTGTTTCTGTCTGACTGTTCCTGCCCAGCTGTTCCTTCCAGCTGTTTCTGTCTGACTGTTCCTGCCCAGCTGTTCCTTCCAGCTGTTTCTGTCTGACTGTTCCTGTCCAGCTGTTCCTGCCTAGCCTTTCCTTTCCGACTGTTCCTGCCCAGCTGTTCCTTCCAGCTGTTTCTGTCTGACTGTTCCTGCCCAGCTGTTCCTTCCAGCTGTTTCTGTCTGACTGTTCCTGCCCAGCTGTTCCTTCCAGCTTTTTCTGTCTGACTGTTCCTGCCCAGCTGTTCCTTCCAGCTGTTTCTGTCTGACTGTTCCTGCCCAGCTGTTCCTTCCAGCTGTTTCTGTCTGACTGTTCCTGCCCAGCTGTTCCTTCCAGCTGTTTCTGTCTGACTGTTCCTGCCCAGCTGTTCCTTCCAGCTGTTTCTGTCTGACTGTTCCTGCCCAGCTGTTCCTTCCAGCTGTTTCTGTCTGACTGTTCCTGCCCAGCTGTTCCTTCCAGCTGTTTCTGTCTGACTGTTCCTGCCCAGCTGTTCCTTCCAGCTGTTTCTGTCTGACTGTTCCTGTCCAGCTGTTCCTGCCTAGCTTTTCCTTTCCGACTGTTCTTGATCAGCTGTTCCTTCCAGCTGTTTCTGTCTGACTGTTCCTGCCCAGCTGTTCCTTCCAGCTGTTTCTGTCTGACTGTTCCTGCCCAGCTGTTCCTTCCAGCTTTTTCTGTCTGACTGTTCCTGCCCAGATGTTCCTTCCAGCTGTTTCTGTCTGACTGTTTCTGCCCAGCTGTTCCTGTCTGACTGTTCCTGCCCAGCTGTTCCTTCCAGCTGTTTCTGTCTGACTGTTCCTGCCCAGCTGTTCCTTCCAGCTGTTTCTGTCTGACTGTTCCTGCCCAGCTGTTCCTTCCAGCTGTTTCTGTCTGACTGTTCCTGCCCAGCTGTTCCTTCCAGCTGTTTCTGTCTGACTGTTCCTGCCCAGCTGTTCCTTCCAGCTGTTTCTGTCTGACTGTTCCTGTCCAGCTGTTCCTGCCTAGCTTTTCCTTTCCGACTGTTCTTGATCAGCTGTTCCTTCCAGCTGTTTCTGTCTGACTGTTCCTGCCCAGCTGTTCCTTCCAGCTTTTTCTGTCTGACTGTTCCTGCCCAGCTGTTCCTTCCAGCTTTTTCTGTCTGACTGTTCCTGCCCAGATGTTCCTTCCAGCTGTTTCTGTCTGACTGTTCCTGCCCAGCTGTTCCTTCCAGCTGTTTCTGTCTGACTGTTCCTGCCCAGCTGTTCCTTCCAGCTGTTTCTGTCTGACTGTTCCTGCCCAGGTGTTCCTTCCAGCTGTTTCTGTCTGACTGTTCCTGCCCAGCTGTTCCTTCCAGCTGTTTCTGTCTGACTGTTCCTGCCCAGCTGTTCCTTCCAGCTGTTTCTGTCTGACTGTTCCTGCCCAGCTGTTCCTTCCAGCTGTTTCTGTCTGACTGTTCCTGTCCAGCTGTTCCTGCCTAGCTTTTCCTTTCTGACTGTTCTTGCCCAGCTGTTCCTTCCAGCTGTTTCTGTCTGACTGTTCCTGCCCAGCTGTTCCTTCCAGCTGTTTCTGTCTGACTGTTCCTGCCCAGCTGTTCCTTCCAGCTTTTTCTGTCTGACTGTTCCTGCCCAGCTGTTCCTTCCAGCTGTTTCTGTCTGACTGTTCCTGCCCAGCTGTTCCTTCCAGCTGTTTCTGTCTGACTGTTCCTGCCCAGCTGTTCCTTCCAGCTGTTTCTGTCTGACTGTTCCTGCCCAGCTGTTCCTTCCAGCTGTTTCTGTCTGACTGTTCCTGCCCAGCTGTTCCTTCCAGCTGTTTCTGTCTGACTGTTCCTGCCCAGCTGTTCCTTCCAGCTGTTTCTGTTTGACTGTTCCTGCCCAGCTGTTCCTTCCAGCTGTTTCTGTGTGACTGTTCCTGCCCAGCTGTTCCTTCCAGCTGTTTCTGTCTGACTGTTCCTGCCCAGCTGTTCCTTCCAGCTGTTTCTGTCTGACTGTTCCTGCCCAGCTGTTCCTTCCAGCTGTTTCTGTCTGACTGTTCCTGCCCAGCTGTTCCTTCCAGCTGTTTCTGTCTGACTGTTCCTGTCCAGCTGTTCCTGCCTAGCTTTTCCTTTCCGACTGTTGTTGCCCAGCTGTTCCTTCCAGCTGTTTCTGTCTGACTGTTCCTGCCCAGCTGTTCCTTCCAGCTGTTTCTGTCTGACTGTTCCTGCCCAGCTGTTCCTTCCAGCTGTTTCTGTCTGACTGTTCCTGTCCAGCTGTTCCTGCCTAGCTTTTCCTTTCCGACTGTTCTTGCCCAGCTGTTCCTTTTGTGACTGTTTCTGTCCGACTGTTCCTGCCTTAAAGCTGAAATCAGCCCTCCAGCCACTGGCAGCTAATATAAACTGACTAAAAGGTTTAGAATAGTAATGAATGGATACCTCAGAACTCACTGGTCTCATCCTCTGGATGTACGGTGACATTATTTCATCATTTGTAGTTTGATAGTGCAGTTTGGATCACTTGTTCTCCAGGAAGCACCCACCCAGGAGCAGCCAGTGGTTCGCCAGTGGTTAGTGGGACGTTAAACTGATGACATTTGAAGGTCGTTTATGAGAAGTTATTCTAGAAACCTCCTACTAGCAGGAAACTACAGTGAGGAACATGGATGAGAACCATGGCAGAGAACGGTCTGACTGTGTGCAACACGGTGGGATATATGGTGGGTTTAAGCCCCTGATGATGAGAATCTTTATCTCCTCCCCCAGGTGATCAAATGCTAGTTATGTACTGGTTATTAACTGGTTAGTCTGGGTGTCTGACTGGTCCATAACTGTTTAGACACTCAGCATTTGATCATCTTTGGTTTCATGTTGTTCATGTAAACTTTGTTTTCATTCGATCCGCTTCAACCATTAGATGTTTCTGCTGTCAGTCGGTCTGATGGTAGATACACACCTGGATCCACACACACAGGTAGTTCATGGCGGTGTGTGTGCGGTGGCTTACCGTCTGTTGTTCTATTCTTTCTGACTCCAGCACTGCTCTGCGTTTCTATGCCGTCGTGATAAATTAGGAAAACCTGATTCCAGCTTCTTTCCTTGGACAGGATCAGGATGTTAATGATTCCCTCTGAAGGTCAATTCCTCCTGGGATAAACAGTACGGCCTGGTCTGATGTTTGCCTGGACCGTCCTTCAGCTACAGAGGGTTGGAGCGTCCATCTTTTCCCAGCAGCACCATGGTGCCGGCATCTGTTCAGCAGCTCCCTCCTTCTCTGGGCAGCGTTTGACTCATGATGTCTGAACTGTGAGCTCCCCCTCAGTTCAGCTTGATTTTGTCTGTGGTTTAATATTTCCAGAAAATGTTTGTGTTTCTTTGGTCTTCGTCTCTTCCGTGTTTCTCCTTGTCTCATCTGAAGTAATGTTAGTTCAGGACCAGTGTCCATCGCTCACTGGAATATTCCGGGGGATGCATTTATCTGATTCATCCGATCATATTGCCTTCATTGGACCAGACAGAGGCCCTTCCAGGGTGTCCTACCTTTGTTCAGTGGGTAGACTGGGATCACATTTCAGTTGGTGCTACAGTCAATCAGGAACATATTGTTGTTGGAAACAGAAAGCCTTCATTATGGAGCTGAATCTCATTTGGTTTTTTTTTCTACCATCTCCTCTTCATCTGTAACTGAATCTGCTCCTGAAGCATCCTCCTGTCGGTTACCGTGGCGTCAGCTGCTATGTCCTCACTGAACATCCTGCTAAGTCAGTGCAACTGATTTAGTCTTTAGTCAGAGGCGCTGTATGGGGGGGGGGGGGGGGGGGGGGTGTAAGGACAATCCTAAGGGCCCTTGACTGAGGGGGGGCCAAAAGAAGAAGAAAAGATTAGTCCCGCTATATTTTTCAAATATGAAAAGAAAATCCAGCAGTGAAATTAAAGATCATGTTGTCTTTCATTTTTCAGCAGTAAACAGTGAAACAAAGCATGAATTTATAGACGCACCCCCTCCCCTCAGATTGCAATAAATTGTTTGGTCCTCAGGTCCTTAAATGCCCCGTCTTTTGATGTAGTGATAACGAAAGAAGCAAATTAACAAGAAAACGTATAAATAAGTGGCGCCTAAATCTGGGTTTTAAAAAGGAAACTGAAAGATTTATTAACCGAATACTTCAAGTTTAACTTTAATGAACTTATTCTACTGAACTAAACCTGATCTTAGTTGAGTTTCACTATTTTAGTTTAACAGTTTTTAACTGAAATATGTTGGAGCTGAATTATTTTGTTAATAAAAATATCAACAGAACTTATATTTCTAATAGAATTTGTGGATAATTGATTCTAAAATGAGGTAAAGGCATTGCTGTTTTATTTACATTAAGTTTAGTTTCCCTGTATGAGGATATATTTTTATTTTTTTATTTAACCTGGTGCGAATGGGATGAATAAAGGAATAATTATGTCATGTTTCTCCTAATTACATTGATCAGATATCAGTTCTATTCAGTTTATTTCTATAGCTCTAATTCACATCATGTCATCTCAGGTCACTTTCCAGTTCACCAGATCATCCAGTCAGATTGATTCAAAGTTTTCTATCTAAGGAAAACCAGCTGATTGCATCGACTCATTGACTCTTCAGCAATCCCTCACACTAAGCATGCTTGTAGCGACAGTGGAGAGGAAAAACTCCCTTTGAACAGGAAGAAACCTCCAGCAGAACCAGGCTCAGTGTGAGCGGCCATCTGCTGAGGCCCACTGGGGTTCAAGGAGACAGAAGCAGACATAGAAAAAGAAGCATAGATACAAAAGGCAACTGTCAACCAGCTCCACAGGCGGCCCCGTCCAGGAAACACACAGCCAGGCAGACGAGCTCCGAGCCAGCTCCCATGTCAGAGGATGAAGAGAGCACATCCAGTTAGTCACGGTCAGAGAAACAGGACTACACTGGAAAACAGCCCAAGCTCCAACATCTAGAAACAAAGGTGTTGATGGCAGCAGCACAGCTGATATTTCTCTCCAGGATGGAGTCACAGCCAAACAGGAACAGACCAGATGAAGCTACTATGAGAAAAAGCAGAGAGAGCAGAACGTTAGAGATTGAACTAACAGATTCTGCAGAGTGGGAGAATAGAGATAGAATGAAGCAGAATGATGAAAAAGGGGTCCCTATGTCCTCCAGCAGTCTAAGCCTATAGCAGCAGAACTATAGAGATAGATCAGGATAACCTGAGCCACTCTAACTAGAAGCTTTATCAAAAAGGAAAGTTTTAAGCTTAGCCTTAAAAGTAGACAGGGTGTCTGCCTCACGGACTAAAACTGGTAGTTGGTTCCACAGGAGAGGAGCCTGATAACTAAAAGATCTGCCTCCCATTCTACTTTTAGAAATTCTAGGTACCATGTTGTGAGGAAATTTTTTGAATTTTCCTCTGATTGTTGCTTTTTCTGCTCTTAACTTGCTCCTTGGTAGCAGCAATGAAGATCAGCTCCTCCTCCTCCTCCTCAGAGGGCCTTCCTGCCTGATGTGGGTCATCCTCAGCAGAGATTAACCATGGTGGGGATCAAAGATCTGGCTTTACTGTTGGTCCGTCACTATCCACGCCCCAACCTGCAGAAACAGGCCAGCCCCCCCGTCAGCCCGGTGGGACTGGTCCTGATGAGACGCTGCTGGACACATCTGGACTTCAGACTTCATTTAGTGTCCCATACTGAAGCGAATGCATGTGGAGAAACGCATCAGGCAGGGTGATGAATATGAATGAATCTGAAGACCTTTCTGGAGTGAACATCAATATTTGAAATCAAATCTGACGCTCTGATGATTTTTTCCCCATAAACGTCTGATGCCATTAAACACATCGATCGGCTATAGAATAATAATCCCGGCCTTCCGCACCTTTTATACTCTGAGAATTGATAAAGAATTTAATCTGTTTCCACAGAGGGTTAAATTTATTCTCTCTAGTCAGTGTCTGCATGAAATATACATTTATAAAAGGGTTTGTTTCCATAGATCCTTTTATAAACAGTATTTTATTAGCATATAGATTTTATAAAGGCCAAATTATAGTTATAATTATTCAACTAATAGTCATTCATTCGTTTTACCCTCGATTAGACAATTAACTACAGTTTCCAGTTAGTTAATGTATGCATCATGTTCTGGTAAAATTACTCAATATTAATTAATGAATTACCAGGCTGTATATTATCTACATCCATTTGAAGGACATGACTCGTCTTTAAGAGCTTGTTTTAGATCACAGAGGAAAAGAAGGGAAGTGGGGAGAAGTTGAAGGACGTTCCTGGAAAGGCAGGAACTGAAAGCGTTTCTCAGTGGTTGGCAGAGTTCCAAAGTTAGACGATTTATAATAACATTAAAGCAGGACGAGCCAAGGTTAGAATCTCCCTTCTAACACGTTGAAGGGCAGAGATGAAGAGAATGAAATAATGCTGTGTGAACGCTGATATTCAGGTCTGTTCCGCCTGCTTTTACTGCTCTTAACATTTATTAGAAACAAGCTGCTGTTAGAGGATGACACAAAGCTGGTCTGTTCTTCCAGCTAGAAACACATTGATTCTTTTAGAACGCCCAGATTCACATTTCTCCTCTAAAATAGGATAAATGAATGAGTTTCCTGAAGCGATGGAACAGCAGAAATGCCTGTCCATGTTGAGGTTTCCTCATTATTTATCAGCCATATTCATTCATGTTTCTGCTCATGGGCTTAAAGGCCCGTCACTCCAGCCAAACAAAGCTTCTAACCAGACAAAGATGGACAACCATGTGAGGCATTCCCTGCTTTCTGTCAGCATCCTTCCACTAACGTACCTCCATCTGCTCTCTTTCTAGGTCTGCTCAGGGAAAGGAGTCATTTTGTGGCATGTTTGGTTCCTTTAGAGGAAATTTAGGTCAGGATGATCTGGACTGCGTCTCCTGAGACCAACCAGAGGACTCCAAGTTGGTCCTTTCTGTTGCACTTCCAGCGAAAAACAAAGACTGAAGGCTCACTGCCGGCAATAATCAGGAAAAAATCTGGTAATCCACAGAAAAATGATGCATTCCAATGAAGTTACACTGAAAAAGACAACAAATAAATATCTAGTGATGTTTCTGTCTGCTTCTAACCATCTAAACACTGACCTCATGGTCATACCTTCAGGTCCCTCTAGTCTTACTGTCAGCAGAAAGCTGCTCCAGGTTTATCTGGTCTCTCAGTCTGTTCCTCAGCTGTTCACATTACACACAAGCTGGGATAAATATATGCAGGAAAATGCTTAAAGGGACAAAAAGGAAAGAGTTAGAGGGAAAAAGCCAAATGTCAGAAGAAGAGGACCCAATATCTGAGGTGGAAACGTTATGCAGTGAACACCATCTAAGGCAGGAACCTCTGGTCCTATAGTTCAGTCCCTGCCAAGAAGGTGAGGTTGTTTTCCAACCAATCGCCTGCCAAGGAGACGCAGCGGGCGCCGCCCAGAGAGTCCCAGATGCCGATGTCTCAGAGATCAGCGGACAGGCAGTAGACTCAGTCTCAGACTTAGACAAAATCTATTGTCCTTTTGTAAACACAGAGTTTATACAAAACTGAATTTCGATGCATACAGCTTTTCAACAGTGAACGAGCAGCTTAGTGGTGAAAAATGAACATTTCCATTTATACAGCGCAGCAGTGAACAGAGTGGGAGAGACATGTTGCAAAAGGCATTAATGTGGAAGGGTTACAGCAGTCAGGGAAGTCTGAGAAACCGGGTTAGAGAGGCGTGGTCAGTGCACAGGAGGGACTTCTACCCATACAGGCAGGTTCAGAAGTGACAAAGACGAAGACAACGCCCAGCACCTCTCGACGGGTGACACAGTAGTTCTTTTCTGGTCGACCGAGGGAGCAGCTGCAGTGGATGATGACTTGTTCAACATGCTCTCTTTCCTGGGGCAGCGCTTCACCAAGTCCAACCCTGCTGGTGTCAGTGTCCACGATGAATAGCCATCCAGGATTTGGGTAATCCAGCACAGGAGCCCTGATGATTGCTGACCAGAGCTGTATGAAAGCAGCTGATGTCTCCTGCTGAAACAGGTGAAACTTTTCGGGGTGTAGACCTGGGCCTTATGGGCGGATGGCTTGAAAGACGTCCCTCAGGTAGGACAAGGCTCCCTCAAAGTCTGGAGCATGGGCAAGGAGGTCATCCAGATACGAAATGCAGTGGCTCTGGGAAATACAGGACCCTCTCCATCAGGTGCTCGGAAGATGGCCGGAGCATTGCAGAGGCCAAAGGGCGTGACTCTGAACTGCCAAAGGGCTTCACCAATGGAGAATGGAGTGCAACGTCAAACCGGGGCAGTGGGTATGAAACTTTGAGAGTGATTTGGTGGAGGAGGTGATAGTCAACCCAGAACTGCCAGGGGCCATCCTTCTTCTTAACCAAAGTGATAGGGCCGCCCAGGGGCTACTGGATGGTTTGAAGAAGCCTGCCTCTAATATCTCTCTGACTTTCAGTCCTGCTACAGCCCGTTTGGCAAAGCGCATACGGCGAGTTCGGAGGATGATCGGGTGTGCATCATCTGTGTCGATGTTGGCTGTACCAGGCTGGTGTGAGTACAATCTTCATCTCTGGCTGTGAAGATGTCGACAAATAATTGATGCAGCTGGTGCCGTTGCTTTTCATCCAACCCTTCACAGTTTCTTTGATACAAAATGTCAACAGCCTCTGTATTCTTGAGGGAGGGTTGTTGATAGATCTGCAACATTGTGGTGCCTCAAGTTGCCAGCAGATTGCAGGACCCTCTGGTGATGGTGATAGTGCAGCTCAATTTGGTGATGATGATGTGGACTCCTTGGGTGTCATGGATGTTGGCGGGGTCCTGGTCGGTGGTGGTGTTGAAGACCCTCTGACTGGTGATGATGCAGGAGAGGCATGTCGGAGTGCTTTGGAACGCAGGTAGAGTGTGGGCCTGGATATGGACACAGCAGTTTGTTGTGATTGTATGTTCTTCTCAATTACCAGCCAGCTGGGAATTTATGTTTGTGATACTTTAAGATGTTTATTGCCCTCCCCTGTGTGTGGAGGTGGAGGGGTTTGGGGGGGGGGGGGGGGGGGGGGGGGGGGGGGGGTTGGGGGGCAACAGCTTATTTCATCAGATATTATTGCAGCTGTTATATATTGTTTATGAGCACACGTCCTACTAGCTGTGTGTTATAACAGATATAAGAACAGCAACTGGCAACTTCTCATATCCAACATGCTGCCCAGTGCATGCTGGGAAAATGCACTCCAGCTGCCCCAACACACTACATTACTTTAAGTATCAATTTCTTTTGAATTAAACGTTTTGTTGTAATCATTATAAGAGTTAGTTTCTGTTCTTTTTTTCCCACCAGTTTCATCAAAGATGTGATGGTTCACATGCAGATCACACTCAGGAGGCAAAGGCAGTTTTAAGCGTTTTATTAAACACACAGACTGATGAAGGAGGCAGGACGCGTAACCAGAGCCTGTTTGATGTATGGATGACAAGTGGTGGTTAGAAATGACACACGGTGCAGAAGGGGCGAGAGAGAGAGCGCTAACCTCCGAGCCCGGGAGCCTGTCGGGGGGAGTAAAGCAGAGGAACGGATGCAGAAACTGGCTCCCTGTGATGACAGAGGTGACCAAGCGGCTGATGGGCCGAAGCGGTGATCCGAGTTCAGCTTGAGGAACCAAGGGAGAACCAAAGGAGTCCCTAGTCCGGTTGGTAACACCAAGGGGACCTCGGATTGGGATCCCAGAAAGAAGCAGAGGTAAGCTTGACTTGAAGTGACAGAGCATGTAGGAACAAATGCTAGATCCAAGGTGTGAGGCAACATGAGAAACAAGTTTTACTTTACGATTGATGAAAACTGTCGGAAGACAGTGGCCAACTGAGGCGTACCACTCTGGGTTTACACTCTGGCGTCCTCCAGTAGTCAGATCGCCGCTGAAATGCTCCAGACAGCAGAGAAGGCAGGAATGGCTGGTAACTGCCATCAACATGCTTGATGTTCTTTAAGAAAGGAGTCTGTAAACCAATGAATCTCCTAAACATCAGTCTGACTCATTAGCAAAGAGAAATCTTGTTTCCTACAATTTTTCCCTGAGTTTTCAGCAGTCTGAGCATCAGACTCTATGAAATGCTGCTTTAGTTGGTGAATGTTCTATTTACAGTAACCTACAACAAATGAAGGAAAATAAGGAAAACTTTTTTATTCTCAGAAACTGACAGGGAAATCTGGCCCTGGAAAAAGGAAACAATAAAGTTGTTTTGTGATTCGACCAATTGTCCCATTCTAGAGCCTCTAAAGTTTGACGTCATAAAGTCTCTTCAGTCCAAAAGAGCGCTGGAAAAATTTCTGAATGCAGCTCCCATGTCAGAGGATGAAGAGAGCACATCCAGTTAGTCACAGTCAGAGAAACAGGACTACACTGGAAAACAGGCCAAGCTCCAACATCTAGAAACAAAGGTGTTGATGGCAGCAGCACAGCTGATATGGTTCACATCAAAGTCTGTCCTAATAGGCATCATTTCTTCAGCTGTAAATGTTGTTAGAAAAGATGAACAGATGTCTTTCTGCAGAGCAGCTTTTCTTCTGCTCCATCATCTGCTGCAGGGAAACAGCATCGTCTGAGACCTCCAGAAACCTTCTCACCGACTCAAAGCCTTTTCCTTCCTGTTTAATGGAAATCACCTTCATTCTTCACAGAAAGTCTCTGCTTCCTGAGAATCGTTTTATGAACTTTATTGATGATTAGTTACTTCTAATTAAGTTATATTCCTCCAGTGTGTCCTGGGCCTTCCACCAGGCCTCCTCCCAATGGGACATGCCTGGAACCCATCCTGAGGAAGGCGACCAGGAGGCATCAGGAACAGATGCCTGAGCCTCCTCAGCTGGCTCCTTTTGACGTGGAGGAGCAACTACTCTACTCCGAGCTCCTCCTGGGTAACTGAGCTCCTCACCTGATCTGGAAGGGTGCGTCCAGCCACTTCATTTCGGCCGCTTGTATTCATAATCCTGTCCTTTGGGTCATTACCCAGATTCCCACCCTCACCCTCAATAGGTGAGGGTGGGAACGTAGATTGATCGGTAAATCCAGAGCTTTGCCCCCAGGCTCAGCTCCCTCTTCACAGTCCGATACAGCGACCGTTTCACTGCCAACGCCGCACCGATCCGTCTATCGATCTCACGCTCCATCTGTCCCTCACTGGTGAACAAGACCCTGAGATACTCGAACTCCTCCACTTGAGAGAAGGACTCTCCACCAAGCTGAAGAGGGAAGTCCACCTTTCTCCAGTGGAGAACCACGGCCTCGGATTTGGAGGTGCTGCTCCTCATCCCGGCCGCTTCTCACACGGCTGCAAATCTCCCCACTGCACGCCGAAAGTCCTGGTTTGATGAGGCTAACAGGACAACATCATCTGCAAACAGCAGAGATGATATCCTGAGGTTCCCAAACCGTCACCCTCCAGTTCCTGGCTGCACCTAGAAATTCTGTCCATAAATGTAATGAGTAGATCTAGTGATACAGAGCAGCCCCGGCCGACACCAACATGCACAGGGAACAGCTCTGACCTACTGCTGGCAATGCAAACCAAGCTCCTGCTGCGGCCATACAGAGAACGGACAGTACTTAACAGAGGGCCCCAGACCCCATACTCCCGGAGCACCCCCCACAGGGCACCACAAGGGACATGTCAAACGCCTTCTCCAGATCCACTAAACAGATGTGGACTGGTTGAGCGAGCTTCCACGAACCCTCGAGCACCCGATGAAGGGTATAGAGATGGCGCAGTGTCCCACGACCGGGACAAAAACCGCGTTGTTCCTTTCAGATCCGACGTTCGACTATCGGCCGGATGCTCCACTCCAGCACCCTGGAGTAGACCTTACTGGGGAGGCTGACCCCTTGCTCACACTGGCTCCGGTGCGGTTACCGAGCCGACGGAGACCGCAACTCCCACACTGCCCTTTTGACTACGGTGCGGTGCGGCTCTGCGGCTCCGGCAACAGGTCCGGAGATTTAACTCGCGAGAACACAAGTTCACTTGAGTTCACGTAACTTCACGCGATAACACGGCCCAAATAAGGATATTTGCGAGAGCTTGTTGCGGAGGGCTCCGGCACGCCGCAAGGATAGCTTTCTTGCTGAATTTTCTGCAGCGCCGGAGTGTCTCGGTAACCGCAGCCGGACAGCTCAGCAGCCGGTGAGAGAGGTTTACGTCTTTTTAATGACTTGGAATCACTGCGGCGCCGCACCCACCGCACCGCAACGGTAAGACCGGAGTCGGTGAGAGCCGGGGGTGAAGAGTGGGATCCCTCTCTAATTGGAGCACAACCTCTGATCCCCCTTTTTAAAGGAAGGGACCACCACCCCGGTCTGCCAACCCAGGGGTACTGTCCCCAACCGCCATACAGTGCTGCAGAGACGTGTCAGCCAAGACAGAGATTTAAGGTAGTCAGGACGGATCTCATCCACCCCTGGAGGCCTGCCACCGAGAAGCTTTCTAACTACCTCTGTGACTTCAGCCTGGCTGATGGGCGAGTCCGCCTCTCAGTCCCCAACCTCTGCCTCCTCCTGAGAAGACGTGACGATGGGACTGAGGAGATCCTTGAAGTACTCCTTCCACTGCCCGACAACATCCTTAATCTGAGCTAATCTGAGCTAACAACTGCCTACAGCCTGCTGCCTTATTCTGGCTCCATTGTTGTCTGGAGTCTTTTAAAACATGATTGGCATCTCCTCTGATTGGACCACCTGTCAGTATCTCCTCGTTCTCTGAGTTATACCTCGAAGCATGGCATGCACGCAGCTTCCTGCAGAAATATTTCATAATGAGACTGCAGCAGAGGAAGGAAAAGACAGAGAAGTGTGAGCGAGGTGGGCTTGATTGGATGGTCTGACCTGCTGGCTGATTTTCCTACACAGAAACGTGCCTTGCCTCCACATGTCTGATGTGTCAGGGGAGCAGTTGGCAGGGTGGCAGCACATACGGCACGCAGGCATGTGCTGAAGACTGAGGGAGCCGCAGCCTCTGCTGGGAGATGACCTACTTACCTGTGTGACCTGCTCTGCTTTAAATAAGAGCTGGCTGATGAAGACAACTGAGGACAGCAGAGGAAGATGATGATAAAAGTAGAATGGGAGGCAGATCTTTTAGTTATCAGGCTCTCCTGTGGAACCAACTACCACTTTTAGTCCGTGAGGCAGACACCCTGTCTACTTTTAAGGCTAGGCTTAAAACTTTCCTTTTTGATAAAGCTTCTAGTTAGAGTGGCTCAGGTTATCCTGATCTATCTCTATAGTTCTGCTGCTATAGGCTTAGACTGCTGGAGGACATAGGGACCCCTTTTTCATCATTCTACTTCGTTCTCTCTCTATTCTCCCACTCTGCAGAATCTGTTAGTTCAATCTCTAACGTTCTGCTCTCTCTGCTTTTTCTCATAGTAGCTTCATCTGGTCTGTTCCTGTTTGGCTGTGACTCCATCCTGGAGAGAAATATCAGCTGTGCTGCTGCCATCAACACCTTTGTTTCTAGATGTTGGAGCTTGGCCTGTTTTCCAGTGTAGTCCTGTTTCTCTGACTGTGACTAACTGGATGTGCTCTCTTCATCCTCTGACATGGGAGCTGGCTCGGAGCTCGTCTGCCTGGCTGTGTGTTTCCTGGACGGGGCCGCCTGTGGAGCTGGTTGACAGTTGCCTTTTGTATCTATGCTTCTTTTTCTATGTCTGCTTCTGTCTCCTTGAACCCCAGTGGGCCTCAGCAGATGGCCGCTCACACTGAGCCTGGTTCTGCTGGAGGTTTCTTCCTGTTCAAAGGGAGTTTTTCCTCTCCACTGTCGCTACAAGCATGCTTAGTGTTAGGGATTGCTGAAGAGTCAATGAGTCGATGCAATCAGCTGGTTTTCCTTAGATAGAAAACTTTGAATCAATCTGACTGGATGATCTGGTTGAACTGGAAAGTGACCTGAGATGATGTGATGTGAATTGGAGCTATAGAAATAAAGTGAATAGAAGAGAACTGAGGACAGCAGATGAATATGATGATGAGAAGTGAAGGATGGAAGACGGCTGACATGGACCATAACCATCAATCATTTTGTGTTCAGAGATGAGGTGTGCAATGGCAGAGCTTCACCCTGCATGGCGTCTTCAGGCCGTTTCTCTTCTGCTCACTAGTTAGTGAGTGTGTGGATCTACTGACTGCTGCTCTGAGTGGGCGGAGCTTTGTGCTAAAAAGCTAAAACTGTTTATTGATTGTAACATTGATATTATTGACAGTTTAAGGCCTGAATGTTTGGTTTTATTCTGCAGTCTGGAGATCAAGCTAAGAAATAATTCAGTCCAGTCATTCTGCAGCGATGTGGAACCCTCTGCTGCCATCTGGTGGATCTTTAAATTCTCTGACTGGATCATGGCTTGTTTGAAGTAAAAAAATGAACTGGAACTAAAATCATTGGGATCAAATCTGAAGGAAGATTAACGTCTATAAACCTACAGCTGAGGTCTGATTTGATCTGATTTCTTTTATAAATTATTCTCTTAATTAATTATTAGGTTGCTTTTTTATTCAGATTTGATGGGTCGTTAATCCTCTATTTATTCAGGTTAATGTTTGACTTTCTGTCCTTTTTAGTCCATCCATCCTGTATTAATCCCTCTGTTTGCTAACGTGGATATTTTACTTCCCTCATCTTCTGCTCAGTTGCTGCCCTTTAACCCCGGCCCTCCTGTTTCCCCAGGTGTTCCTACCTGAGGGCCCCTTTTTTAAAATATTCTGCTCATCAACATAAATTTGTCATTGCTGTGGTTCTAATTAAAATCACAGCTCAAAATGTTTGTTTTCATGATAATAGAACAGAAATACATCATCATCCAACTAATTCCTGTCATATTCTTCTTATTTGTTGCCATAGTAACGTCTATCTGTTGATCATTTGACTTGTGATGAAAATAAACATACCATGGTGTAACAACTGTTGTTAGAAAAAGTGAGTATTTTTAGAATGCAGGGTTTCAATCAGGCCAATGTTTGTAATGATTCATATAAATATAGAAAGAGGCCCACACTTTATCCCCAAAACTATTTGCTCCCTGTTCAAAATGCTGGAGTCAGGTGTTCCAGTCTTCTCCATGGCCACAAGCAGTAGCTGGGTTGGAGGGGTGGGCCCTACCTCAGTAACCATGGCGACAATGGCCAGACACACCTGGACTGATCAGTTCATCCGGTAATGAAAGACAGGAAGCAGAAGAGTTCAGGAAGCAGTGGGAAGTGCATTAAACCCACTGGTCTAATCCACTGATCTCTATTTATTCACTGGTTGCTGGTAGCCTGAAAAAGTGAAGTCACCTGCTGCCATCTTGGTACTCCCCACTCCCACAGAGACTCTCCATATAAATCCCTCCCTGTGCAGCAATTAGCTGCTAAAACCAGCAGTTTTCTGTCTGCAGGAAGACGTTCCTCAGGTCATTTCCCAGTCAGTGGATGAACTAAGCAATAAATCCATCTATAGCCGATGGATCCTATAGTTTAGTCTGCAGACTAACATTAGTCTGGCTATCTCAGACTAACTGGAAGACATTGACTGAGTTAGACACTGACATTGGGTCTAACGTTAGAAAATAGAAAGTAGAGGAAATAGAAAGTAATTCACTGTGAAATGTTAAAGTAGTCATTCTTTATTCAGTGGATGATGATGTCGTTTTTGGAGCGTTTGGTTTATTTCTCATTTGAAAAAGTCATGAGCTGAAATATATTGCAGGTTATATTGATGGAAGAAAAGCAAGTCAAACATTTTTAACGACTAATGCAGACACAGCATAAAGTATACGGCTTCATTCATTCACCATCTGCAGATAGGAAAATACTACAGCATTAACAGACTTGGACGGGTAATTCAGTCCTGATGTCTAATTATATGTAAGATGTAATGACTGCAATGTGACAGACCGATTTTTATAAGTAATCTACTGATGCAATGAAACAGCCAGTCTGTGTCAAAGTGATGAATTTATCTTTATTTTAAAAGTCTTATTTCCCCCTGAAAATGAGAACATTCTGGTTGTTTAAAGCTGTAGCACACGGATTCTTTAACTAACTAGGTCTAACTAGGGAGTACCAATATGGCGGCCAGTGGCTTTACTCCACCCTGTACTACCAACATGCCCGCTCCATGAGGGAGCGGCACAAGATGTAGACCATAGAGCGCCATCTGGAGGACAAGCGGTGCAGCAACGTCAGCGTGAGAGGAGCAGCTGCACAATATGATGTTTTTATAAAAGAAAACAAGGACAGATGAACAAAAATCAATCAATAATCACTTTTAGTTACAAAATGTTCACACCAGATGTCAAGTCTTGGCTTTAAATTCATTGCTTAGCAGACAATCAGGAAGAAAAACCCCAAAAATCACTTAGAAAACATGATTATATTATGAGATACAGAGAAATTAAAAATGGAGGCAAATGGCTGTGACCTTGAAGGCACGGGATGGTTTGTACTAAACATTTGGTGGGATAGAAGATAATGATAGGATATATAAGTAAGGAACATATAACGACAAATGGTTTGAGGTTCTTCTCTGTCTAAAGTTAGACTGTGGAGCAGATTATCTGTCCTCAGAACTGAACCTGGAGCTTCTTCTGTAAATGATTCAGCGTTGCTGGATAAGATGAACCGTTCCCTCCAGAATCATTCAACCATATCAGACAAGAGGAGGATCCCTGCCACCAAATGAAGAAGACTAATAGAGCAGTCTAGAGAAGAACCAAGACTGCAGACGCAGACTGGCCGTCCTCAGGTTAGGGTTAGAGGGGGAACCCAAATCCAGCTTTCTGTAGCTTTAAGGAACCTAGAGGAGGATTTCAGGGGATAGAAGGAGATGATTACCTCCCTGATGGAATGGAGATCCATCAGTGAGTCTGTAGATCTACGTAGATTTAGACCACAGGGACTGTGGGACGTACAAGTTCAGTTCTGAAGGTGCATTTCCTGTTTTAATCTCTGCGGAGGAGATCTGCTCCTGAATCTAGCTTACTGAACCTCTCAGCTTATCAGCAGCAGCAATAGAGGTATTATAATACTTATTACACTTTAGCATCACGGGTGGACAACGCTTTTCCTAAGTCATCTAATTCCTGGTAGGAGAAACAGATCTTTTTATTAGTGGAGGTCAAACTTTAGACGTCCCCCTTGGAGCCATTTCAATCTATTTCTGAGCAGCAGTCGTAGCGAGCAGGAGGCTGTTTGCTGCAAACAGGTGCGATCCCATGGAGGAGATGGTTAGTAGGGTCAAAGATAGACCTGTAGGAGTAGAGATCCAGGAACCCCGGTGGGTTTATCAGAGGAGGCCAGGATGGATGTGTCCACATCTGACCTCGTGTTTCCTTGTTTCTGTTACCCGGCGGGGACCATTTCCAGAATATGCTGTATTTTGGGGACTTATGGTCCGATGGGCTTTCTAAAACTTGGGCTCCTCTTAGAACAAAGACCATAAAGTTTTGGGTTAACTCTCTGCAGTGACGGCTGAAGAATAACTTTATGTTTTTACTGGTTCTGGAGGAAAGTCTGATCATTAAAAATGGTTTTTGGTGAAAAGCTTTTCCAACCAAGGCGCTTTAGAAGCCGATAGGATTCAGTTACTTTGAACATGTTGCTTTAATTGAAGAACAACCGAGAGCATTGAGTCTGCATGGCTCTCACTGACATCACATGTCTGCCTTCAGGTTTTAGCCACGGTACCTCCTCCACCTGATGGAGGACGTTCTCCCTCCTCTCTGGAGCTCCATGCGGGTCCACCGTCACTCAGGCTGACATGCCGTCTGCTCGTCATGTTGATACACAAACACTGAAGCTGTTCAGCCAGAAATCCAACATTTTACAGACTGACTGTAAATATCTACAGCTGTTAACCGCTTCTATCCAGCTGAGCTTTATCTGCCTGCAGGAGGAAAATAAAAACCCCCCAGAGGCCAAAACCCCAAACTAACTGTGCTTCAATGAAAACGGTGTCAGTCACACCAACAGATCGTGTTCTAAGACTTTTTAAAGCTTTCAGATCAAAGCTGGAGGATTCAAACTTTACAGGATTTTCTGTCACTAAATGGCAGAATGAAATCACCAGAATACGCAGAAGTCTGAACCGTTCATCTGAGGAACGCTCGGATGCTTCAGATTGGTGGATGGTAGATAAACGTTGCAGCAGAACAGCCAATCAGATGGGATCTCCTTCTTGGGACAATGATGCTAGCTGATATCAACATGATCAAAATCTCATTATTATTATTATAAAACTCAGCTGAGGCTGAATCAGAGACCAGAATGACTGGAGGTTTCTAAATCAGGGAGGTCTCTAAATCAGGAAGGTCTTTAAATCAGGGAGGTCTCTAAATCAGGAAGGTCTTTAAATCAGGGAGGTCTCTATATCAGGAAGGTCTCTAAATCAGGGAGGTATCTAAATCAGGAAGGTCTTTAAATCAGGGAGGTCTCTAAATTAGGGTGGTCTCTAAATCAGGGAGGTCTCTAAATCAAGGTGGTCTCTAAATAAGGGAGGTGTCTAAATTAGGGAGGTATTTAAATCAGGGAGGTTTCTAAATCAGGGAGGTCTCTAAATCAGGAAAGTCTTTAAATCAGGAAGGTCTCTAAATCAGGGAGGTATCTAAATCAGGAAGGTCTTTAAATCAGGGAGGTCTCTAAATTAGGGTGGTCTCTAAATCAGGGAGGTCTCTAAATCAAGGTGGTCTCTAAATAAGGGAGGTGTCTAAATTAGGGAGGTATTTAAATCAGGGAGGTTTCTAAATCAGGGAGGTATCTAAATCAGGGAGGTATCTAAATCAAGGTGGTCTCTAAATCAGCGTGGTCTCTAAATAAGGGAGGTGTCTAAATTAGGGAGGTATTTAAATCAGGGAGGTTTCTAAATCAGGGAGGTCTCTAAATCAGGAAGGTCTTTAAATCAGGAAGGTCTCTAAATCAGGGAGGTATCTAAATCAGGAAGGTCTTTAAATCAGGGTGGTCTCTAAATCAGGGTGGTCTCTAAATCAATAAGGTCTTTAAATCAGAAAAGTATCTAAATCAGGGAGGTCTCTAAATCAGGAAGGTCTTTAAATCAGGGTGGTCTCTAAATCAGTGAGGTCTTTAAATCAGGGAGGTCTCTAAATCAGGAAGGTCTTTAAATCAGGGTGGTCTCTAAATCAGGAAGGTCTTTAAATCAGGAAAGTATCTAAATCAGGGAGGTCTCTAAATCAGGAAGGTCTTTAAATCAGGGTGGTCTCTAAATCAGGGTGGTCTCTAAATCAGGAAGGTCTTTAAATCAGGAAGGTCTCTAAATCAGGGAGGTATCTAAATCAGGAAGGTCTTTAAATCAGGGTGGTCTCTAAATCAGGGTGGTCTCTAAATCAGGAAGGTCTTTAAATCAGGAAAGTATCTAAATCAGGGAGGTCTCTAAATCAGGAAGGTCTTTAAATCAGGGTGGTCTCTAAATCAGTGAGGTCTTTAAATCAGGGAGGTCTCTAAATCAGGAAGGTCTTTAAATCAGGGTGGTCTCTAAATCAGGGTGGTCTCTAAATCAGGAAGGTCTTTAAATCAGGAAAGTATCTAAATCAGGGAGGTCTCTAAATCAGGAAGGTCTTTAAATCAGGGTGGTCTCTAAATCAGGGTGGTCTCTAAATCAGGAAGGTCTTTAAATCAGGAAAGTATCTAAATCAGGGAGGTCTCTAAATCAGGAAGGTCTTTAAATCAGGGTGGTCTCTAAATCAGTGAGGTCTTTAAATCAGGGTGGTCTCTAAATTGGGGAGGTCTCTAAATCAAGGTGGTCTCTAAATCAGGGAGGTCTCTAAATCAGGAAGGTCTTTAAATCAGGGAGGTCTCTAAATCAGGGTGGTATTTAAATCAGGGTGGTCTCTAAATCAAGGAGTTCTCTAAATGAAGGTGGTCTTTAAATTAGAGAGGTCTCTAAATCAGGGTGGTCTTTAAATCAGGGAGGTCTCTAAATCAAGGCGGTCTCTAAATGAAGGTGGTCTCTAAATCACGGAGGTCTCTAAATCAAGGCGGTCTCTAAATCAAGGCGGTCTCTAAATGAAGGTGGTCTCTTAATCAGGCAGGTCTCTTAATCAGGGAGGTCTCTAAATCAAGGTGGTCTCTTAATCAGTGAAGGTGGAACATTTGATTGTTCAACACTAAGAGGTTCAGTTTATTTAACCAAGCTGGAAACCAGTAAGTGACTGAAAGCCAGTAAAGACAAGCGGCTGGTTTCCTCTGGGTTCCAGTTGCAGCTCCGATACAGAAGGAAGGAGATGACCTGCTGACAGGAGGAAGGATCCTGCAGTCTTCCTCACTGGTAGCCCAGTCCTCTCCTGCTGAAGTGGCAGAACAGAGGGATGGTGATGCTCAGGCAGGCGAACTGGAAACAAAGATGGAGGACAGGAAGCAGCCGACATCAGGAAGAAGGTCACCGAGGATTTATTGTGAATGAGCTCATTAACAGGAAGCTGCAGCTAAAGGAAGCAAAGGAGGAAGCAACTCAGAGGAGGAAGCAGCTCAGATGAGGAAGCAGCTCAGAGGAGGAAGCAGCTCAGATGAGGAAGCAGCTCAGAGGAGGAAGCAGCTCAGAGGAAGAAGCAGCTCAGAGGAAGAAGCAGCTCAGAGGAAGAAGCAGCTCAGAGGAAGAAGCAGCTCAGAGGAGGAAGCAGCTCAGAGGAAGAAGCTCAGAGGAGGAAGCAGCTCAAAGGAGGAAGCAGCTCAGAGGCGGAAGCAGTTCAGAGAAAGCAGCTCAGAGGAAGCAGCTCAGAGGAGGAAGCAGCTCAGAGGCGGAAGCAGCTCAGAGGAAGAAGCTCAGAGGAGGAAGCAGCTCAAAGGAGGAAGCAGCTCAGAGGAGGAAGCAGCTCAGAGGCGGAAGCAGCTCAGAGGAAGCAGCTCAGAGGAAGTAGCTCAGAGGAGGAAACAGCTCAGAGAAGCAGCTCAGAGGATGAAGCTCAGAGGAGGAAGCAGCTCAGAGGAGGAAGCTCAGAGGAGGAAGCAGCTCAGAGGAGGAAGCAGCTCAGAGGAGGAAGCACCTCAGAGGAGGAAGCACCTCAGAGGAGGAAGCAGCTCAGAGGAGGAAGCAGCTCAGAGGAGGAAGCACCTCAGAGGAGGAAGCTCAGAGGAGGAAGCAGCTCAGAGGAGGAAGCAGCTCAGAGGAGGAAGCACCTCAGAGGAGGAAGCACCTCAGAGGAGGAAGCAGCTCAGAGGACGAAGCAGCTCAGAGGACGAAGCAGCTCAGAGGAAGCAGCTCAAAGGAGGAAGCAGCTCAGATGAGGAAGCAGCTCAGAGGAGGAAGCAGCTCAGAGGAGGAAGCAGCTCAGAGGAAGCAGCGCAGGGGAGGAAGCAGCTCAGAGGAGGAAGCAGCTCAGAGGAGGAAGCAGCTCAGAGGAAGCAGCTGCTCAGAGGAGGAAGCAGCTCAGATGAAGCAGCTCAGAGGAGGAAGCAGCTCAGAGGAGGAAGCAGCTCATAGGAGGAAGCAGCTCATAGGAGGAAGCAGCTCAGAGGAGGAAGCAGCTCAGAGGAGGAAGCACCTCAGAGGAGGAAGCTCAGAGGAGGAAGCAGCTCAGAGGAGGAAGCAGCTCAGAGGAAGCAGCAGCTCAGAGGAAGCAGCTCAGAGGAGGAAACAGCTCAAAGGAGGAAGCAGCTCAGAGGAGGAAGCACCTCAGAGGAAGCAGCTCAGAGGAAGAAGCAGCTTAGAGGAGGAAGCAGCTCAGAGGAGGAAGCAGCTCAGAGGAGGAAGCAGCTCAGAGGAGGAGGAAGCAGCTCAGAGGAAGCAGCTCAGAGGAAGAAGCTGCTCAGAGGAGGAAGCAGCTCAGATGAAGCAGCTCAGAGGAGGAAGCAGCTCAGAGGAGGAAGCAGCTCAGAGGAGGAAGCAGCTCATAGGAGGAAGCAGCTCAGAGGAGGAAGCAGCTCAGAGGAGGAAGCACCTCAGAGGAGGAAGCTCAGAGGAGGAAGCAGCTCAGAGGAGGAAGCAGCTCAGAGGAAGCAGCAGCTCAGAGGAAGCAGCTCAGAGGAGGAAACAGCTCAAAGGAGGAAGCAGCTCAGAGGAGGAAGCACCTCAGAGGAAGCAGCTCAGAGGAAGAAGCAGCTTAGAGGAGGAAGCAGCTCAGAGGAGGAAGCAGCTCAGAGGAGGAAGCAGCTCAGAGGAGGAAGCAGCTCAAAGGAGGAAGCAGCTCAAAGGAGGAAGCAGTTCAGAGGAGGAAGCAGCTCAGAGGAGGAAGCAGCTCAAAGGAGGAAGCTCAGAGGAGGAAGCAGCTCAGAGGAGGAAGCAGCTCAAAGGAGGAAGCAGCTCAATGGAAGCAGCTCAGAGGAGGAAGCAGCTCAGAGGAGGAAGCACCTCAGAGGAGGAGGAAGCTCAGAGGAAGAAGCAGCTCAAAGGAGGAAGCTCAGAGGAGGAAGCAGCTCAGAGGAAGAAGCTGCTCAGAGGAGGAAGCAGCTCAGATGAAGCAGCTCAGAGGAGGAAGCAGCTCAGAGGAGGAAGCAGCTCAGAGGAGGAAGCAGCTCATAGGAGGAAGCAGCTCAGAGGAGGAAGCAGCTCAGAGGAGGAAGCACCTCAGAGGAGGAAGCTCAGAGGAGGAAGCAGCTCAGAGGAGGAAGCAGCTCAGAGGAAGCAGCAGCTCAGAGGAAGCAGCTCAGAGGAGGAAACAGCTCAAAGGAGGAAGCAGCTCAGAGGAGGAAGCACCTCAGAGGAAGCAGCTCAGAGGAAGAAGCAGCTTAGAGGAGGAAGCAGCTCAGAGGAGGAAGCAGCTCAGAGGAGGAAGCAGCTCAGAGGAGGAGGAAGCAGCTCAGAGGAAGCAGCTCAGAGGAAGAAGCTGCTCAGAGGAGGAAGCAGCTCAGATGAAGCAGCTCAGAGGAGGAAGCAGCTCAGAGGAGGAAGCAGCTCAGAGGAGGAAGCAGCTCATAGGAGGAAGCAGCTCAGAGGAGGAAGCAGCTCAGAGGAGGAAGCACCTCAGAGGAGGAAGCTCAGAGGAGGAAGCAGCTCAGAGGAGGAAGCAGCTCAGAGGAAGCAGCAGCTCAGAGGAAGCAGCTCAGAGGAGGAAACAGCTCAAAGGAGGAAGCAGCTCAGAGGAGGAAGCACCTCAGAGGAAGCAGCTCAGAGGAAGAAGCAGCTTAGAGGAGGAAGCAGCTCAGAGGAGGAAGCAGCTCAGAGGAGGAAGCAGCTCAGAGGAGGAAGCAGCTCAAAGGAGGAAGCAGCTCAAAGGAGGAAGCAGTTCAGAGGAGGAAGCAGCTCAGAGGAGGAAGCAGCTCAAAGGAGGAAGCTCAGAGGAGGAAGCAGCTCAGAGGAGGAAGCAGCTCAAAGGAGGAAGCAGCTCAATGGAAGCAGCTCAGAGGAGGAAGCAGCTCAGAGGAGGAAGCACCTCAGAGGAGGAGGAAGCTCAGAGGAAGAAGCAGCTCAAAGGAGGAAGCTCAGAGGAGGAAGCAGCTCAGAGGAAGAAGCTGCTCAGAGGAGGAAGCAGCTCAGATGAAGCAGCTCAGAGGAGGAAGCAGCTCAGAGGAGGAAGCAGCTCAGAGGAGGAAGCAGCTCATAGGAGGAAGCAGCTCAGAGGAGGAAGCAGCTCAGAGGAGGAAGCACCTCAGAGGAGGAAGCTCAGAGGAGGAAGCAGCTCAGAGGAGGAAGCAGCTCAGAGGAAGCAGCAGCTCAGAGGAAGCAGCTCAGAGGAGGAAACAGCTCAAAGGAGGAAGCAGCTCAGAGGAGGAAGCACCTCAGAGGAAGCAGCTCAGAGGAAGAAGCAGCTCAGAGGAGGAAGCAGCTCAGAGGAGGAAGCAGCTCAGAGGAGGAAGCAGCTCAGAGGAGGAAGCAGCTCAAAGGAGGAAGCAGTTCAGAGGAGGAAGCAGCTCAGAGGAGGAAGCAGCTCAAAGGAGGAAGCTCAGAGGAGGAAGCAGCTCAGAGGAGGAAGCAGCTCAAAGGAGGAAGCAGCTCAATGGAAGCAGCTCAGAGGAGGAAGCAGCTCAGAGGAGGAAGCACCTCAGAGGAGGAGGAAGCTCAGAGGAAGAAGCAGCTCAGAGGAGGAAGCAGCTCAATGGAAGCAGCTGAGAGGAGGAAGCAGCTCAGAGGAGGAAGCAGCTCAGAGGAAGCAGCTCAGAGGAAGAAGCCGCTCAGAGGAGGAAGCAGCACAGAGGAGGAAGGAGCTCAGAGGAAGAAGCTCAGAGGAGGAAGCAGCTCAAAGGAGGAAGCAGCTCAGAGGAAGCAGCTCAGAGGAAGCAGCTCAGAGGAGGAAGCAGCTCAGAGGCGGAAGCAGCTCAGTGGAGGAAGCAGCTCAGAGGGGGAAGCAGCTCAGAGGAAGCAGCTCAGAGGAGAAAGCAGCTCAGAGGAGGAAGCAGCTCAGAGGAAGCAGCTCAGAGGAGGAAGCAGCTCAGAGGGGGAAGCAGCTCAGAGGAAGCAGCTCAGAGGAGAAAGCAGCTCAAAGGAGGAAGCAGCTCAGAGGAGGAAGCAGCTCAGAGGAGGAAGCAGCTAAGAGGAGGAAGCAGCTCAATGGAAGCAGCTCAGAGGAGGAAGCAGCTCAGAGGAGGAAGCTGCTCAAAGGAGGAAGCAGCTCAGAGGAGGAAGCACCTCAGAGGAGGAAGCACCTCAGAGGAGGAAGCACCTCAGAGGAGGAAGCAGCTCAGAGGACGCTAGCTGATATCAACATGATCAAAATCTCATTATTATTATTATAAAACTCAGCTGAGGCTGAATCAGAGACCAGAATGACTGGAGGTTTCTAAATCAGGGAGGTCTCTAAATCAGGAAGGTCTTTAAATCAGGGAGGTCT
Organism: Cyprinodon diabolis; assembly: GCA_030533445.1. NCBI lineage: Eukaryota > Metazoa > Chordata > Actinopteri > Cyprinodontiformes > Cyprinodontidae > Cyprinodon > Cyprinodon diabolis. Next base: position 606,847 of record CM060073.1, on the reverse strand, counting down.
CTAAATCAGGAAGGTCTTTAAATCAGGGAGGTCTCTATATCAGGGAGGTATCTAAATCAGGAAGGTCTTTAAATCAGGGAGGTCTCTAAATTAGGGTGGTCTCTAAATCAGGGAGGTCTCTAAATCAGGGAGGTCTCTAAATCAAGGTGGTCTCTAAATAAGGGAGGTGTCTAAATTAGGGAGGTATTTAAATCAGGGAGGTTTCTAAATCAGGGAGGTCTCTAAATCAGGAAGGTCTTTAAATCAGGAAGGTCTCTAAATCAGGGAGGTATCTAAATCAGGAAGGTCTTTAAATCAGGGTGGTCTCTAAATCAGGGTGGTCTCTAAATCAGGAAGGTCTTTAAATCAGGAAAGTATCTAAATCAGGGAGGTCTCTAAATCAGGAAGGTCTTTAAATCAGGGTGGTCTCTAAATCAGTGAGGTCTTTAAATCAGGGAGGTCTCTAAATCAGGAAGGTCTTTAAATCAGGGTGGTCTCTAAATCAGGGTGGTCTCTAAATCAGGAAAGTATCTAAATCAGGGAGGTCTCTAAATCAGGAAGGTCTTTAAATCAGGGTGGTCTCTAAATCAGGGTGGTCTCTAAATCAGGAAGGTCTTTAAATCAGGAAAGTATCTAAATCAGGGAGGTCTCTAAATCAGGAAGGTCTTTAAATGAGGGTGGTCTCTAAATCAGTGAGGTCTTTAAATCAGGGTGGTCTCTAAATTGGGGAGGTCTCTAAATCAAGGTGGTCTCTAAATCAGGGAGGTCTCTAAATCAGGAAGGTCTTTAAATCAGGGAGGTCTCTAAATCAGGGTGGTATTTAAATCAGGGTGGTCTCTAAATCAAGGAGTTCTCTAAATGAAGGTGGTCTTTAAATTAGAGAGGTCTCTAAATCAGGGTGGTCTTTAAATCAGGGAGGTCTCTAAATCAAGGCGGTCTCTAAATGAAGGTGGTCTCTAAATCACGGAGGTCTCTAAATCAAGGCGGTCTCAAAATCAAGGCGGTCTCTAAATGAAGGTGGTCTCTTAATCAGGCAGGTCTCTTAATCAGGGAGGTCTCTAAATCAAGGTGGTCTCTTAATCAGTGAAGGTGGAACATTTGATTGTTCAACACTAAGAGGTTCAGTTTATTTAACCAAGCTGGAAACCAGTAAGTGACTGAAAGCCAGTAAAGACAAGCGGCTGGTTTCCTCTGGGTTCCAGTTGCAGCTCCGATACAGAAGGAAGGAGATGACCTGCTGACAGGAGGAAGGATCCTGCAGTCTTCCTCACTGGTAGCCCAGTCCTCTCCTGCTGAAGTGGCAGAACAGAGGGATGGTGATGCTCAGGCAGGCGAACTGGAAACAAAGATGGAGGACAGGAAGCAGCCGACATCAGGAAGAAGGTCACTGAGGATTTATTGTGAATGAGCTCATTAACAGGAAGCTGCAGCTAAAGGAAGCAAAGGAGGAAGCAACTCAGAGGAGGAAGCAGCTCAGATGAGGAACCAGCTCAGAGGAGGAAGCAGCTCAGATGAGGAAGCAGCTCAGAGGAGGAAGCAGCTCAGATGAGGAAGCAGCTCAGAGGAAGAAGCAGCTCAGAGGCGGAAGCAGCTCAGAGGAAGAAGCTCAGAGGAGGAAGCAGCTCAAAGGAGGAAGCAGCTCAGAGGAGGAAGCAGCTCAGAGGAGGAAGCAGCTCATAGGAAGCAGCGCAGGGGAGGAAGCAGCTCAGAGGAGGAAGCAGCTCAGAGGAGGAAGCAGCTCAGAGGAAGAAGCAGCTCAGAGGAAGAAGCAGCTCAGAGGAAGAAGCAGCTCAGAGGAGGAAGCAGCTCAGAGGAACAAGCTCAGAGGAGGAAGCAGCTCAAAGGAGGAAGCAGCTCAGAGGCGGAAGCAGCTCAGAGGAAGCAGCTCAGAGCAAGCAGCTCAGAGGAGGAAGCAGCTCAGAGGCGGAAGCAGCTCAAAGGAGGAAGCAGCTCAGAGGAGGAAGCAGCTCAGAGGAGGAAGCAGCTCAGAGGCGGAAGCAGCTCAGAGGAAGCAGCTCAGAGGAAGTAGCTCAGAGGAGGAAGCAGCTCAGAGAAGCAGCTCAGAGGATGAAGCTCAGAGGAGGAAGCAGCTCAGAGGAGGAAGCAGCTCAAAGGAGGAAGCAGCTCAGAGGAGGAAGCACCTCAGAGGAGGAAGCAGCTCAGAGGAGGAAGCAGCTCAATGGAAGCAGCTCAGAGGAGGAAGCTCAGAGGAGGAAGCAGCTCAGAGGAGGAAGCAGCTCAGAGGAGGAAGCACCTCAGAGGAGGAAGCACCTCAGAGGAGGAAGCAGCTCAGAGGACGAAGCAGCTCAGAGGACGAAGCAGCTCAGAGGAAGCAGCTCAAAGGAGGAAGCAGCTCAGATGAGGAAGCAGCTCAGAGGATGAAGCAGCTCAGAGGAGGAAGCAGCTCAGAGGAAGCAGCGCAGGGGAGGAAGCAGCTCAGAGGAGGAAGCAGCTCAGAGGAGGAAGCAGCTCAGAGGAAGCAGCTGCTCAGAGGAGGAAGCAGCTCAGATGAAGCAGCTCAGAGGAGGAAGCAGCTCAGAGGAGGAAGCAGCTCATAGGAGGAAGCAGCTCAGAGGAGGAAGCAGCTCAGAGGAGGAAGCACCTCAGAGGAGGAAGCTCAGAGGAGGAAGCAGCTCAGAGGAGGAAGCAGCTCAGAGGAAGCAGCAGCTCAGAGGAAGCAGCTCAGAGGAGGAAACAGCTCAAAGGAGGAAGCAGCTCAGAGGAAGCAGCTCAGAGGAAGAAGCAGCTTAGAGGAGGAAGCAGCTCAGAGGAGGAAGCAGCTCAGAGGAGGAAGCAGCTCAGAGGAGGAAGCACCTCAGAAGAGGAAGCAGCTCAGAGGAGGAAGCAGCTCAGAGGAAGCAGCAGCTCAGAGGAAGCAGCTCAGAGGAGGAAACAGCTCAAAGGAGGAAGCAGCTCAGAGGAGGAAGCACCTCAGAGGAAGCAGCTCAGAGGAAGAAGCAGCTTAGAGGAGGAAGCAGCTCAGAGGAGGAAGCAGCTCAGAGGAGGAAGCAGCTCAAAGGAGGAAGCAGTTCAGAGGAGGAAGCAGCTCAGAGGAGGAAGCAGCTCAAAGGAGGAAGCTCAGAGGAGGAAGCAGCTCAGAGGAGGAAGCAGCTCAAAGGAGGAAGCAGCTCAATGGAAGCAGCTCAGAGGAGGAAGCAGCTCAGAGGAGGAAGCACCTCAGAGGAGGAGGAAGCTCAGAGGAAGAAGCAGTTCAGAGGAGGAAGCAGCTCAGAGGAGGAAGCAGTTCAGAGGAGGAAGCAGCTCAGAGGAGGAAGCAGCTCAGAGGAAGCAGCTCAGAGGAAGAAGCCGCTCAGAGGAGGAAGCAGCACAGAGGAGGAAGGAGCTCAGAGGAAGAAGCTCAGAGGAGGAAGCAGCTCAAAGGAGGAAGCAGCTCAGAGGAAGCAGCTCAGAGGAAGCAGCTCAGAGGAGGAAGCAGCTCAGAGGCGGAAGCAGCTCAGTGGCAGAAGTAGCTCAGAGGAGGAAGCAGCTCAGAGGAGCAAGCAGCTCAGAGGAAGCAGCTCAGAGGATGAAGCTCAGAGGAGGAAGCAGCTCAGAGGGGGAAGCAGCTCAGAGGAAGCAGCTCAGAGGAGAAAGCAGCTCAAAGGAGGAAGCAGCTCAGAGGAGGAAGCAGCTCAGAGGAGGAAGCAGCTAAGAGGAGGAAGCAGCTCAATGGAAGCAGCTCAGAGGAGGAAGCAGCTCAGAGGAGGAAGCTGCTCAAAGGAGGAAGCAGCTCAGAGGAGGAAGCACCTCAGAGGAGGAAGCACCTCAGAGGAGGAAGCAGCTCAGAGGAGGAAGCAGCTCAGAGGACGAAGCAGCTCAGAGGACGAAGCAGCTCAGAGGAAGCAGCTCAAAGGAGGAAGCAGCTCAGATGAGTAAGCAGCTCAGAGGATGAAGCAGCTCAGAGGAGGAAGCAGCTCAGAGGAAGCAGCTCAGAGGAGGAAGCAGCTCATAGGAGGAAGCAGCTCATAGGAGGAAGCACCTCAGAGGAGGAAGCACCTCAGAGGAGGAAGCAGCTCAGAGGAGGAAGCAGCTCAGAGGAGGAAGCAGCTCAGAGGAGGAAGCAGCTCAAAGGAAGCAGCTCAGAGGAGGAAGCAGCTCAGAGGAGGAAGCAGCTCAGAGGAGGAAGCAGCTCAGAGGAAGCAGCTCAGATGAAGAAGCAGCTTAGAGGAGGAAGCAGCTCAGAGGAGGAAGCAGCTCAAAGGAGGAAGCAGCTCAGAGGAGGAAGCACCTCAGAGGAGGAAGCAGCTCAGAGGAGGAAGCACCTCAGAGGAGGAAGCACCTCAGAGGAGGAAGCAGCTCAGAGGAGGAAGCAGCTCAATGGAAGCAGCTCAGAGGAGGAAGCAGCTCAGAGGAGGAAGCACCTCAGAGGAGGAAGCACCTCAGAGGAGGAGGAAGCTCAGAGGATGAAGCAGCTCAATGGAAGCAGCTCAGAGGAGGAAGCAGCTCAGAGGAGGAAGCAGCTCAGAGGAAGCAGCTCAGAGGAGGAAGCAGCTCAGAGGAAGCAGCTCAGAGGAGGAAGCAGCTCAGATGAGGAAGCACCTCAGAGGAGGAGGAAGCTCAGAGGATGAAGCAGCTCAGAGGAGGAAGCAGCTCAGAGGAGGAAGCAGCTCAGAGGAGGAAGCAGCTCAGAGGAAGCAGCTCAGAGGGGGAAGCAGCTCAATGGAAGAAGCTCAGAGGAGGAAGCAGCTCAGAGGAGGAAGCAGTTCAGAGGAGGAAGCAGCACAGAGGAGGAAGCAGCTCAGAGGAGGAAGCAGCTCAGAGGAGGAAGCAGCTCAGAGGAGGAAGCAGTTCCGAGGAGGAAGCAGCACAGAGGAGGAAGCAGCTCAGAGGAGGAAGCAGCTCAGAGGAGGAAGCAGTTCAGAGGAGGAAGCAGCACAGAGGAGGAAGCAGCTCAGAGGAGGAAGCAGCTCAGAGGAGGAAGCAGTTCAGAGGAGGAAGCAGCACAGAGGAGGAAGCAGCTCAGAGGAGGAAGCAGCTCAGAGGAGGAAGCAGCTCAGAGGAGGAAGCAGTTCAGAGGAGGAAGCAGCACAGAGGAGGAAGCAGCTCAGAGGAGGAAGCAGCTCAGAGGAGGAAGCAGCTCAGAGGAGGAAGCAGTTCCGAGGAGGAAGCAGCACAGAGGAGGAAGCAGCTCAGAGGAGGAAGCAGCTCAGAGGAGGAAGCAGTTCAGAGGAGGAAGCAGCTCAGAGGAGGAAGCAGTTCAGAGGAGGAAGCAGCTCAGAGGAGGAAGCAGCTAAGAGGAGGAAGCAGCTCAGAGGAGGAAGCAGTTCCGAGGAGGAAGCAGCACAGAGGAGGAAGCAGCTCAGAGGAGGAAGCAGCACAGAGGAGGAAGCAGTTCAGAGGAGGAAGCAGCACAGAGGAGGAAGCAGCTCAGAGGAGGAAGCAGTTCAGAGGAGGAAGCAGCTCAGAGGAGGAAGCAGCTCAGAGGAGGAAGCAGTTCAGAGGAGGAAGCAGCTCAGAGGAGGAAGCAGCTCAGAGGAGGAAGCAGTTCAGAGGAGGAAGCAGCTCAGAGGAGGAAGCAGCTCAGAGGAGGAAGCAGCTCAGAGGAGGAAGCAGCACAGAGGAGGAAGCAGCTCAGAGGAGGAAGCAGCACAGAGGAGGAAGCAGCTCAGAGGAGGAAGCAGCACAGAGGAGGAAGCAGTTCAGAGGAGGAAGCAGCACAGACGAGGAAGCAGCTCAGAGGAGGAAGCAGTTCAGAGGAGGAAGCAGCTCAGAGGAGGAAGCAGCTCAGAGGATGAAGCAGCTCAGAGGAGGAAGCAGCTCAGAGGAGGAAGCAGCTCCAGGAGAAGCAGCTCAGAGGAGGAAGCAGTTCAGAGGAGGAAGCAGCACAGACGAGGAAGCAGCTCAGAGGAGGAAGCAGCTCAGAGGATGAAGCAGCTCAGAGGAGGAAGCAGCTCAGAGGAGGAAGCAGCTCAGAGGATGAAGCAGCTCAGAGGAGGAAGCAGTTCAGAGGAGGAAGCAGCACAGACGAGGAAGCAGCTCAGAGGAGGAAGCAGCTCAGAGGAGGAAGCAGCTCAGAGGAGGAAGCAGCTCCAGGAGAAGCCGACCGTGGACCCGGCGGCCCCTAACCGGCTCCAGCTGCACCGCTGATCCCACCTTACCTGAATCATGAACATGGTGACCACTCCGGACGCAGTGCTCAGGTAGTTGGAGGCGAACCAGTTCCTCAGCTTCAGCAGGCAGCCCTGCAGGTTCAAACACACATCCGGTTGGTTTCCAGACACCTACTGGTTTCACTAAACTGGTTCCAGTCTAAGCAGGTCTCCTCAGCTGATCTGGGGTTTTAGGTCTGGTTAGCTGAAACTAGACACCTCACTGCGGTGTGAGGGTGATAATTAGGCTCAGGCGGTGGGGGTCAAAGGGTCGGGGATCGGGGGATTACCTCTTCCCAGTTGGGCTGGTCAGCGATGTTGCAGGGATCCTTTATGCAGCAGGAGCGCGGAGCGTTTCCCTTCCAGTCCGCTGGACCATGAACTCCACAGCACTGAAACTGGGAGAAGATGAAGCCTCACATGAACCTGATCCTCTCCAGAACTGCTTCATTCACCCTTTATGAACATCATGTTTATTGCTTAAGAACCGTGCAGCTGCTCGGAGCGGCTGTCTGAATGTGGGTGTTTACCAGGTACTGGACGGCATCAAAGTCGTCTTTAATGGTCTGGTTCCCCCCTGAGGTGGACTGCATGTAGACCTCCAGGCTGTGGCTCAGGTCCTTCTCAAAGTACGTGTCAATCTGCAGGAGGCAGAAACCCAGTTAGGAGGAAAGACGAAGACTGCCTGCTTCCTGTTTTCATCTTTTCTCTGCATGTTTGTCCAACTTCAGCGTTTCAGAAGGTTTTCATTGTTGAGGCAGTAAATCTGGCTCCATGGTGCTGTGGGCTCACAGCCACTCCAGGGTCACTGCTTGGTTCTTCCTTCAGAGATGCACCTGCTGCCCTGTTCTGGTCTTTCTGCTGTAGAACCTCGGTTGGTTCTGAGCTCAGGTACCAGGAGACAACAAGCCCCAGACCACCATACTGCCACCACCATGCTCTACTGCTGGTCTTTTCTGAACTGCTGCTACTATTGGTGTACAAACATTCTCTGGGATCATCTAGATGTGCTTCAGAAGGACACAGTCCTGCCTTCATGTTCTGTGGTTGTATTTCTCACTGAAAGCCTCCCACATGCAGAACATCTATTACTGACTTTCTATAGAATCTCCAGGTGATGGTGTGTCTGCTCAGAGATCAGGGCCCAGCATGGAGCCATGCTGCAGCTAGAGAAAGGCAGCAGAGCTAGCAGTTAGCCGTTAGCATCAGGAACACGCAGAGATGCTGTGGAGGTTCAGGAACTCTGCTAATCTAAGGAACATAAGCTGCCTTTTTAAAACATGATTCTAAACGTAATCTTAAGCTGCAGCAGCTGCAGTCCATCAGCATCTGGTTCGGCTTTAAGCCTTTGATCACAGAAACACGTTAGTCTGAGCTGAGAGCTGCTCATCGATTAAAGCTGGAGATGTTGGATCAGATGCAGTTTGGAGTCGGATGTTTTAACTTCCAGATGTGAGATTAGATGCAGTGATTCCTCCTCGTTTCCTTTTCTTCTACGGTCTATAAACAGCAACTAGTCCCGTTTATAGATGTTTAAATTAAGTCCGGTAACTTTTTACACCACTAACTGTACTTCATTATGTTCTTCCTGGCGCCCCCTCTGGGTGGAGGTCAACAATCACTTCCAAAGGAGGAACCATCAGCTGCAGCTTCCTACCTCCCTGCCGTAGACAAAGAAGACGCAGGCCATGGCCAGCTCCACCAGCATGAGGAGGAAGAGCAGAACGTAGAACTGGAACACACAGAGCCGGATCAGTTTGATGCCGTTTGGCTCTTTCAGCAAACATCAGGCAGGAACTCACCGTGATCAGCATGCAGCGGTTCTCCTTCATGCCCCCCAGAACTCCCAGGTAGCACACACAGGTGACGATGGTGCCGGTCACAACCAGCGTGTTGGAGGCGTAGATCGGCCAGAAGGTGGTGATGAGGGAGGCGAACTTGGAGTGCATCATCTGGAATTCCCCGAAGGCCACCACGAAGGCTCCACACAACTCCAAGACCAGGAGACGCAGCAGGTTAGACGCCATGATGCTTTCAGAGATTTAAGTTTCATTCATACCTTCTCTTTTCTGCACTAAATGACGTCACCAGCTTCATGAAAAGAAATCGGACACTTCCTGTCTGGACATTCCTCCCAGGATCTATGTTCTTTATTGGTTTAATGCGGGACGTTTGCAGCCCTGAGCTGATAAATGATTCACTCTAACAGCAGCTGCCCTGAAACTGAAGCTCTTTGTTACACAGAAGGTTGATAAATAAAATGCTTCCTTTATTAGTAAGAAAATACAACATGATGCAATTTTCTTTATTGATTTTGATCATTTCAGAGCAAAACCGATCAATTCGACTCCAGAAGAAGAAAAGAATCTCTCCGATGTGTCATTAATTAATTTACTTGATCGTTTTGAAAATGGTCCTAAAATCAAAAAGATAATTTCATGAATTATTTTTTTATTGGATTAAAGGAGAAGTCCGGTCATTAATGAATAATCAATAGATAATTATTCATACCTAAAAGTAATCGTTTGCGGTGATTTAATGAATTTAACGTTAATCGGTAAAAAAGTAAACATTTTCATCCCAATCACTGAGTCTGGAAGCGGCCATTTTTGCCCAATCAGTGTAGCCCCTCCCTCCTGCCATCTTCCAGCAGTGACGTCACGGTGCGGTAAGCCTAGCGCCATTCTCCCCGCTTTACAAGCTAAATCAATGGGAACTACTAGACACATCTGCAATCAACAACAATTATTGAAGATTTCCAGAGGACTTCACCATTGAAATTCACCAGAGCTATAGTGAAACTGACAATGCCCACGTGCATGGCAGCTGGATGCTGGAATACATCGGGGAAAAGTGAAAAAAAGAGTTATTCCACCTTTCTGATTCCTGATCCTCCACGGACGGGTTGGTCGTTGGATCGCCAACTTGAAGAGGGAGGATTTGCCATCGAACTTCTGGCCAGAGAAAAAACCCGTAATATGTAGCCAACATTTGGAAGAAGAATGTTTTCAAGATGACTTGGATAATAGCGCGTTGTGACAAACACCAGATACAGCACTGGGACTTGATCAACAGCCGATACCGCACCGTCACTAACCAGTAGGTGGCAGTAGTGTTTTTTGACAAACATGGATGCCTCCAGTAAAGCACATTCACATGAAAATGACTCTGAATTAAAAACACTGATCATTTATTGAACAGATGGAATCATTTCAGATTTAAAGAACTTTCTGAAGTTTGGATTCTGGATGTGAGCGACTTTTCCTTTAACGAACGTTGATGGAAAGTGAGGCCGGCGGTCAAAGTGTAGCTGGGAGCCTTTAACCTGCTGATTAGCTCCGCTTTGCTCTGTAAAATAAAACCATCTGCAGCCGTTGATCAGAAACCAGCGAAACTTTGAAAAACAAAGTTCACTGGTATTTAGTTGGGGGATAGAGCTTCTCCTCCCACTATGACATCATGATGGTCTGTCCTCTGCTTTACGCCCCCCCCCCCCCCACACACACACACACACACAACCCCTTACCCAGCACAGGAAGTGCAGAGAGACCACCAGGCTCTTCAGGCAGCCGGCACAGGAGCTGTTCATCCTTCCTGATCTGCTGCTCTGGGAGATCTGGAGGGAAAATAAAGTCGTCTCAGCAGAGCGTCTGTTTGGTGTGACAACAGCGGATGGCTCTGAGGGCCGGAGGTGTTAATCATTATTATCCCTTCTTATCAACAGAGCCGCTGTTTGTTACAAGCTTGTATCTGCTGGAAGCTGCTTCCAGATTTATCTTGTTTTCCAACTCGGCAACATTACAGGAAATGATTGGAAGTTTGAGAATGTGGATTTTCTTTTTCTCGTCCTGAACATCAAGATGTTTCCTGCTGGGATGAGCCGAGTTTTGTTAGAATAATGTCTGCGTTTATGATTTATGCAAGTGTGTCAGAACTTACCTTAACTACAGGGAATGATCCGCCGGCGTCCAAGTGGCTCCAGTCTGCAGCATTCCTCAGAGACTGAGAGCAGGCAGGAATGGCAGAGGGACGGGCTAAAGGCTTTATCAATCCAGTATTTACAGAAGCAACAAAGAGGAGGTGGAGGCGTGCCCCCCCGCTGGAAGGCCAACCTGCAGCAGGGCTGAGATACTGAACACATGACAACCTGTGAAATCCAGAGAGGTTCGGACGATTCTTTCAACAGCTCATCAGCCTTCATAGAAATGAGTGATTTACAAAAGTAGAATAACGGAAAGAAATCGATTCCAGAGCTTCCAGGGCCCCACATCCCAGGATGACATTTCTATACATTACAGAGGAAAGGTTCTGAGAAAAAAGGTGAAAGAAGAAGCATTCAGAGTCATTCTCCCCCGATGCTTCAAGGAGAAAAAGATGGAAACAGGTTAGAAGTTAAAGGTCTTGTTCTTCCTTCTGACTCATGTTGCCTGACCAGGTGTCTACTTCATCCTCCAGCTCCTCCTGATCCAAAACAGCAGGAAGAAAAGCTTCTCCAGAACAGCAGTTCTCCATCTAGTTCAGCTCAAAAACACTTAACTGATCCCAAAATTAAAAGATAATCATCAATGACATCAGTGACTCCCTTCCATGGGTCAGTGGAGGAGATAAGACAATACTGGTGAAGAGCAGCTTCTTAGTGTTAGGCTGGGATCGTTTGGCTGCTCACGCCTGGCCGCCTTTGTTTAGAATATTGCAAAAATGAGAAATCTCCTGTCCAGGGGTGATGCTGAGAAACTAGTCCATGCATTTGTTACTTCAAGGCTGGACTATTGTAATCGGTTGGTATGAGGTGTGGACCGCTGGGCCGCTGACTGGACCGCACCTCAGCAGAGAGCCGCCCGTCCTCAGCCGGAGGAGGGGGACGGTAACAGACAACCCATGTCTCCTGGAAGTTCTGCGGGCGGCACTGTAGTCAACCAAAATCCTGAATGATTTTTAAATTCCCCCCAGACATTTTTTTTAGGTCTGAAAAGTAGGACATGTCCAGGAAAAGAGGACGTCTGGTCCCCCTACCATATCAACAATCTGATGTTTCAGTGACTGAGTGCTTGTTGCTATGATGCGTCTTTGCTCAGCAGCTTGGCTCGTTGTAAACCAACCAATCAGAGCACAGCTCATCTAAATATTCATGATCAAACCATAAAAGGGAGAAAAGCTGTGGTTTCATTCTAGGGCTTTTAACCAGGCTGCATTAGGGCTCATAGAACAGCTAATATGCCATTTTCAGCCCAACCAATGTTACACACCCTATTAGAGACCTGAAGGACCAGATACCCTATAGAATCATTCTATCACCCTATTAGAGACCTGAAGGACCAGATACCCTATAGAATCATTCTATCACCCTATTAGAGACCTGAAGGAGCTGATACCCTATAGAATCATTCTATCCCCCTATTAGAGACCTGAAGGACCAGATACCCTATAGAACCATTCTATCACCCTATTAGAGACCTGAAGGACCAGATACCCTATAGAATCATTCTATCACCCTATTAGAGACCTGAAGGACCAGATACCCTATAGAATCATTCTATCACCCTATTAGAGACCTGAAGGACCAGATACCCTATAGAACCATTCTATCACCCTATTAGAGACCTGAAGGACCAGATACCCTATAGAATCATTCTATCACCCTATTAGAGACCTGAAGGACCAGATACCCGATAGAATCATTCTATCACCCTATTAGAGACCTGAAGGACCAGATACCCGATAGAGTCATTCTATCACCCTATTAGACACCTGAAGGACCAGATACCCTATAGAATGATTATATCACCCTATTAGAGACCCGAAGGACCAGATACCCTATAGAATGATTCTGTCACCCTATTAGAGACCCGAATGACCAGATACCCGATAGAATCATTATATCACCCTATTAGACACCTGAAGGGCCAGATACCCTATAGAATGATTCTATCACCCTATTAGAGACCTGAAGGACCAGATACCCGATAGAATCATTCTATCACCCTATTAGAGACCTGAAGGACCAGATACCCAATAGAATCATTCTATCACCCTATTAGAGACCTGAAGGACCAGATACCCTATAGAATCATTCTATCACCCTATTAGAGACCTGAAGGACCAGATACCCTATAGAATCATTCTATCACCCTATTAGAGACCTGAAGGACCAGATACCCGATAGAATCATTCTATCACCCTATTAGAGACCTGAAGGACCAGATACCCAATAGAATCATTCTATCACCCTATTAGAGACCTGAAGGACCAGATGCCCTATAGAATCATTCTATCACCCTATTAGAGACCTGAAGGACCAGATACCCTATAGAACCATTCTATCACCCTATTAGAGACCTGAAGGACCAGATACCCGATAGAGTCATTCTATCACCCTATTAGAGACCTGAAGGACCAGATACCCGATAGAGTCATTCTATCACCCTATTAGACACCTGAAGGACCAGATACCCTATAGAATGATTATATCACCCTATTAGAGACCTGAAGGACCAGATACCCTATAGAATGATTATATCACCCTATTAGAGACCCGGAGGACCAGATACCCTATAGAATGATTCTGTCACCCTATTAGAGACCCGAATGACCAGATACCCGATAGAATCATTCTATCATCCTATTAGAGACCTGAAGGACCAGATACCCTATAGAATCATTCTATCACCCTATTAGAGACCTGAAGGACCAGATACCCTATAGAACCATTCTATCACCCTATTAGAGACATGAAGGACCAGATACCCGATAGAATCATTATATCACCCTATTAGACACCTGAAGGGCCAGATACCCGATAGAATGATTCTATCACCCTATTAGAGACCTGAAGGACCAGATACCCGATAGAATGATTCTATCACCCTATTAGAGACCTGAAGGACCAGATACCCGATAGAATCATTCTATCACCCTATTAGAGACCTGAAGGACCAGATACCCAATAGAATCATTCTATCACCCTATTAGAGACCTGAAGGACCAGATACCCTATAGAATCATTCTATCACCCTATTAGAGACCTGAAGGACCAGATACCCTATAGAACCATTCTATCACCCTATTAGAGACCTGAAGGACCAGATACCCTATAGAATCATTCTATCACTATTAGAGACCTGAAGGACCAGATACCCTATAGAATCATTCTATCACCCTATTAGAGACCTGAAGGAGCAGATACCCTATAGAATCATTCTATCACCCTATTAGAGACCTGAAGGAGCAGATACCCTATAGAATCATTCTATCACCCTATTAGAGACCTGAAGGACCAGATACCCTATAGAATCATTCTATCACCCTATTAGAGACCCGAAGGACCAGATATCCTATAGAATGATTCTATCACCCTATTAGAGACCTGAAGGACCAGATACCCTATAGAATCATTCTATCACCCTATTAGAGACCTGAAGGACCAGATACCCGATAGAATCATTCTATCAACCTATTAGAGACCTGAAGGACCAGATACCCTATAGAATCATTCTATCACCCTATTAGAGACCTGAAGGACCAGATACCCGATAGAATCATTCTATCACCCTATTAGAGACCCGAAGGAGCAGATACCCTATAGAATCATTCTATCACCCTATTAGAGACCCGTAGGACCAGATACCCTGTAGAATCATTCTATCACCCTATTAGAGACCTGAAGGACCAGATACCCTATAGAACCATTCTATCACCCTATTAGAGACCTGAAGGACCAGATACCCGATAGAATCATTCTATCACCCCTTTAAAACTTGATAAAGCTTATAGTTAGAGTGGTTCAGGTATCCTGAGCTATCTCTATAGTTCTGCTGCTATAGGCTTAGACTGCTGGAGGACATAGGGACCCCTTTTTCATCATTCTGCTTCATTCTATCTCTATTCTCTGTTTATGTCTACGTCTGCTTCTGTCTCCTTGAACCCCAGTGGGCCTCAGCAGATGGCCGCTCAGACTGAGCCTGGTTCTGCTGGAGGTTTCTTCCTGTTCAAAGGGAGTTTTTCCTCTCCACTGTCGCTACAAGCATGCTTAGTGTGAGGGATTGCTGAAGAGTCAATGAGTCGATGCAATCAGCTGGTTTTCCTTAGATAGAAAACTTTGAATCAATCTGACTGGATGATCTGGTGAACTGGAAAGTGACCTGAGATGACATGATGTGAATTAGAGCTATAGAAATAAATTTTATAGAATTTGTTTCTTACAAACAACTTTGGGGGGTGTGGTTGTCAGAAAAGGGGGGGCATTCAAAATCCCTCCCTGTGCAGCAATTAGCTGCTAAAACCAGCAGTTTTCTGTCTGCAGGAAGACGTTCCACAGCCAATAAATCCATCTATAGCCGATGGATCCTATAGTTTAGTCTGCAGACTAACATTAGTCTGGCTATCTCAGACTGACTGGAAGACATTGACTGAGTTAGACGCTGACATTGGGTCTAACGTTAGAAAATAAAAAGTAGAGGAAATAGAAAGTAATTCACTGTGAAATGTTAAAGTAGTCATTCTTTATTCAGTGGATGATGATGTCGTTTTTGGAGCGTTTGGTTTATTTCTCATTTGAAAAAGTCATGAGCTGAAATATATTGCAGGTTATATTGATGGAAGAAAAGCAAGTCAAACATTTTTAACGACTAATGCAGACACAGCATAAAGTATACGGCTTCATTCATTCACCATCTGCAGATAGGAAAATACTACAGCATTAACAGACTTGGACGGGTAATTCAGTCCTGATGTCTAATTATATGTAAGATGTAATGACTATGCAATGTGACAGACCGATTTTTATAAGTAATCTACTGATGCAATGAAACAGCCAATCTGTGTCAAAGTGATGAATTTATCTTTATTTTAAAAGTCTTATTTCCCCCTGAAAATGAGAACATTCTGGTTGTTTAAAGCTGTAGCACACGGATTCTTTAACTAACTAGGTCTAACTAGGGAGTACCAATATGGCGGCCAGTGGCTTTACTCCACCCTGTACTACCAACGCGCAGTCAGCAATCCAGGGAATAGAGATCAGTGGTCCTGATGGTCTCAGCTGAGTAGCACCAGTCATCGTCTCATTCAGGTAGAGGTGGAGCTGCCGTTTCTTAACGATCAAATCCGTTTTAGAGTCTCAACATATTATTAGCTATATTTGCCATTATTCTACATTTCATTGGCGATTTAAAGTAGCTGAAAGTAGAAAACAATCATCGTCAGTCTGGAAGGAAAGTCCTGCGCTCTAAGACAGACTGAGCTCTGCTATTTAACAAGGAGACACTAAAAGTCTCTAAGTCTATTTTTATTCTTAACATCTTAAAAATTAATTTCATGCGGATTAAATATAGCAGTTATTCTACTTGTAGAAAGCGAAAGGTTGATCCAAATTCAGAAGTAGTGTAGCTTTATATGGCTAACTGACCGAGCTAAACAGCCTAACCTGTTAGCTACTGAGCGCAGCTAGCCACAGCGCTACCCAGCTCTTTATATCATCTAACAGTTACTTTGTTCACCAGAAACAGATTTTTTTCAGTTTTGTTATCGATCAAGTACAACTTCATTGGTCATAATAGACGCAAACGCTACAGATGCTCCCGACTCTGCATTGTTATTATTGTTGTCCAGGCAACCACAATGTTTTACATCATAAGTTAACGTTCAGCCAATCATGTAGCCCAACATCACTGGCATGAAGCAGATCTGGTAGCTACAGCAGTTTATCGGATGCATCTTGCTAACCAGTTAGCATCTTAGTGCTAGCAGGTTCCCAATGGGAAATTCCATTGGGACCAAGTAGCACTAAATTGGTGACTTAGAAACGACGCTGTCAAGGAACGCTATGGACAGCGGAAACATGCAAGAGGAGGAGAGTTTAGTGTCGGAGGTCGTGGATGAGTCTCCTCCGCCATCCATTTTTTATTTAGAGGAGGAAAGCGGGGACGAAGATGTTGTGGAAGAGGACGCCAGGGCGGCAGAAGCTTGGTTTGGTGTAGAAGGCTTCCAGCCGTACATGTTTGAGCCCTTGCCTCGCAACGCTGCCAGTTCTGTTAGCTCTACGCCTGCCGAAGACACAGACGTCCATCCCCGTGAACACTGGGACGCAACTCAATGGGAAAGGAAAGGATTCTGGTTTCAACCGTTGCGTATATTAGCTGCGACACATGAATCAAGATGCTATGATTGAAAATATTTGATTGACAGATGACCGTTGATATATGATTGGCTGAATGTAGGTGTTCAGGCTGACGTAGAACTAACTGGCCTGCAGGAAATAACGAGAAAAAAAACTGATTTTGGGACAGGATTTTCTCTAAATTTTAAAACAGCATCGTCTGATAAAGAGTAGATTTATATACATGTTTAAGCCAGAAGGATTTGACATTTAAATATGATTTCCCTACGACTTTAAACATTTCAGGCCAATTAAAAATAATGCAACAAATGACCAGAAGCAGATCTATAGAGGACCAATCTAAACAGTTCTGACCAGAATAAGTTCTGATGCTCAGCATCAATAAAACCATCAGGTCGCTTTCTTTGCATGAAGGCGTACCCACCCCCCACATGTACCTGCAATCAGAGTTTGTTCTATTTCAATGTCTGCTGTGGGTTTGAATACTAAATGAGAACTAATGAACTGGATGGAAGCAAACAGAAGAACAGAAACTTTAATAGAAAGAGGACTGGAGAACGTTCATCCCTCAGATCACATTTATCACAGTTTTCCTGAAATAGTTCAACATTTTACCAACAGGTCTTCTACTCGATGATCGGCTCGTATCTAAAGCCTGACTAATACTAAACTGGAGCATCTGCATAGAAAAGTTAGAAGAATTAGCAACATTAGCATCCGCTAGCTGTCAGTTAGGAAACAAAGCAGAAAGACCTGAGGATCAAACAGGGAGGAACAGCAGGTAAACTGACCAATGACTGCTGCTGGTAATTACAGGTCCAGAATCATTCATAGGATCGCATGATAAACGTCAACCAATCAGATGCTACCACGCCAATAGCCTCAGACAGTTCTGAAGTATTATTGGAGGCTGGAAGCCCTGTTTAGTTTAGAAGACTCCACAGGTTCACAGTGCAGGATGCCCCCTGGTGGATATGCTGTGACTTCGCTAGCAGGCAGCTCTGCTGGTGGAAAAGTTTTTCCTGTTTGGAAGTTCAGCTCAGCCTGGAGATCAGGATCCAACCAGAGCAGGAAACCAGGCAGCAAAGAGGAAGATCAAGGAAAGCACGGTGAAGGAGTCTGAGGATGATGGTCAGAGAGGATGACGATGATGCTCAGAGAGGAAGACGATGATGGTCAGAGAGGATGACGATGATGGTCAGAGAGAGAATGACGATGATGGTCAGAGAGGAAGACGATGATGGTCAGAGAGAGAATGACGATGATGGTCAGAGAGGATGACGATGATGGTCAGAGAGGAAGACGATGATGGTCAGAGAGAGAATGACGATGATGGTCAGAGAGGATGACGATGATGGTCAGAGAGGATGACGATGATGGTCAGAGAGAGAATGACGATGATGGTCAGAGAGGAAGACGATGATGGTCAGAGATAGAATGACGATGATGGTCAGAGAGAGAATGACGATGATGGTCAGAGAGAGAATGACGATGATGGTCAGAGAGGATGATGATGGTCAGAGAGGATGACGATGATGGTCAGAGAGGAAGACGATGATGGTCAGAGAGGAAGACGATGATGGTCAGAGAGAGAATGACGATGATGGTCAGAGAGAGAATGACGATGATGGTCAGAGAGGAAGACGATGATGGTCAGAGAGGAAGACGATGATGGTCAGAGAGGATGATGATGATGGTCAGAGAGAGAATGACGATGATGGTCAGAGAGGAAGACGGTGATGGTCAGAGAGGATGATGATGGTCAGAGAGGATGACGATGATGGTCAGAGAGGAAGACGATGATGGTCAGAGAGGATGATGATGGTCAGAGAGGATGATGATGGTCAGAGAGGATGACGATGATGGTCAGAGAGGAAGACGATGATGGTCAGAGAGGAAGACGATGATGGTCAGAGAGGATGATGATGGTCAGAGAGGATGACGATGATGGTCAGAGAGGAAGACGATGATGGTCAGAGAGGATGATGATGGTCAGAGAGGATGATGATGGTCAGAGAGGATGACGATGATGGTCAGAGAGGATGATGATGGTCAGAGAGGATGACGATGATGGTCAGAGAGGATGACGATGATGGTCAGAGAGGAAGACGATGATGGTCAGAGAGGATGATGATGGTCAGAGAGGATGACGATGATGGTCAGAGAGGATGATGATGGTCAGAGAGGATGACGATGATGGTCAGAGAGGAAGACGATGATGGTCAGAGAGGATGACGATGATGGTCAGAGAGGATGATGATGGTCAGAGAGGATGATGATGGTCAGAGAGGATGACGATGATGGTCAGAGAGAGAATGACGATGATGGTCAGAGAGGAAGACGATGATGGTCAGAGAGGATGATGATGGTCAGAGAGGATGATGATGGTCAGAGAGGATGAAGATGATGGTCAGAGAAGATGACGATGATGGTCAGAGAGGATGATGATGGTCAGAGAGGATGATGATGGTCAGAGAGGAAGACGATGATGGTCAGAGAGGATGATGATGGTCAGAGAGGATGATGATGGTCAGAGAGAATGACGATGATGGTCAGAGAGGAAGACGATGATGGTCAGAGAGGATGATGATGGTCAGAGAGGATGAAGATGATGGTCAGAGAAGATGACGATGATGGTCAGCGCCCTCACCCTGCTGAAGTCAGAGGTCTGTAGAAACTCCCGGCTGGAAATTCATCTGATCTCTGATGTAAACAATTAGAAAGTTAAAAGGCTACGGGTCATTCAGGGTCAGGTGTTTGTGGGTCAGACCGGGTCGAGTCAGAACCAGGCACAGAACCAGCCTTTAATCCCTGAGGTCCAACAGGCGGTAGGTCTATATCAGTGCAACAGTCTGAGGTAAACGGTTCTGTCTGAGATCAGCAGGAGGAAACCTCAGAAAGAAAGTAGGAGCAGCTAGCAGAGTTAATCACTTCACAGTTACTGATTGAATGGCTATAGGTGGGGGGGGGTCTCACAGGGACTCAGTCTGCTCATTTAGCAGCAATAAGGTCATCAGATTGCAGTTCGCTGCTTCTAGAAAACTAGTTCTTTAGATTATCTTCAAAGAGCCACAGACGCAACTGTCCAATCAGAGACACCTGATCTGAACGCAGCCGCCCCCTGCTGGTGAGGAGAGTTCTGGTTGGTTCTGTTCATCAGTGGTTGTAATGTAGATGGAGGAGCCTCCTCAGTAGAAGTGTTTGCGTTTGTTTTCCTTCCAGCGGCTGTAGAGCACCAGGCCCACCACCGCCAGAACCCCGAGGCCCAGGATGGAGAACAGCAGCGTGAAGAAGAACTGGACTCCACTCATTCCTTCATCCTCCACGTCCACTGGAAGACAGAGGACAGAGCATCTCAGTGAGGGCTTCTTCTACGGGGCCCAAAAGTGGAGCTGCTTCTACCTTCAAACTGCTTCATGTTGTCCACCCGCGGCATGGACACCACCTCTTCATCCTCCTCCTCCTCCTCTGGAGTCCGCTCCACAGTCAGCTGGTAGACCTTCATTGAGATGATGTCATGGTTATCTGGTAAAGGAGACAAACATATAAGGCTGCTTTCATTTCTGCGCTTTTCCTAATTTAAATTTTCATTTGTTTTATGGACATTCAGCTCTGGTGGTTTAGGTTAGTGATCTTTATTCTGGAAGCTTCTAGAACCAGAGGCAGCTGAAACATCAGCTGTGTTTGATCATTCATCTCCTCCAATGGGAGCTGAGTTTATGCTTATCTGTAGCCTGCAGCTGAATTTTGAGCAGTTCCTAGAAATGCAGCCTAAATTAATTCAAACGGCAGAGAGGCCGTCCTCCGTGCTGTGTGGATGTTTTCACCTGACAGGTCTCCGGTAGCAGAGGAAGCTCCAAAGTAGTACCCTGCTGGCAGGCGGAGCCCGCTGACTTCAGCACAGTCTCTCCATTCCTGCTTGCCGTCCACATCCACCAGGAGCTGCATGGCAGAGAGCATCATGGGAGAGAGCATAACAGTAGAGAGCGCCGACGCAGAGAGCGCCAACGCAGAGAGCGTCGAGGCAGAGGGTGCCAAAGCAGAGAGCGCCAAGGAGAGGGCACAAAGGCAGAGAGCGCCATGGTATAGAGTGCCAAGGAAAGAGCGCCAAGGCAGAGAGCGCCAAGGCAGAGAGCGCCAAGGAGAGAGCGCCAAGGAGAGAGCGCCAAGGCAGAGAGCGCCAAGGAGAGAGCGCCAAGGCAGAGAGCGCCAAGGAGAGAGCGGCAAGGCAGAGAGCGCCAAGGAGAGAGCGCCAAGGAGAGAGCGCCAAGGCAGAGAGCGCCAAGGAGAGAGCGCCAAGGAAGAGAGCGCCAAGGCAGAGAGCACCAAGGCACAGAGCGTCAAGGCAGAGAGTGCCATGGTATAGAGTGCCAAGGAAAGAGCGCCAAGGAGAGAGCGCCAAGGAGAGAGCGCCAAGGAGAGAGCGCCAAGGCAGAGAGCGCCAAGGAGAGAGCGCCAAGGAAGAGAGCGCCAAGGAAGAGAGCGCCAAGGCAGAGAGCGCCAAGGCAGAGAGCACCGAGGCACAGAGCGTCAAGGCAGAGAGCGCCGAGGCAGAGAGCACCAAGGAGAGAGCGCCAAGGAGAGAGCGCCAAGGCAGAGAGTGCCAAGGCAGAGAGCGCCAAGGCAGAGAGCACTAAGGCAGAAAGCGTCAAGGTAGAGAGTGCCAAGGCAGAGAGCATCAAGGAAAGAGCGCCAAGGAGAGAGCACTAAGGCAGAAAGCGTCAAGGCAGAGAGTGCCAAGGCAGAGAGCATCAAGGAAAGAGCGTCAAGGAGAGAGCATCAAGGCAGAGACCACCAAGGCAGAGAGCGCCATGGCAGAGAGCGCCAAGGCAGAGTGCCAAGGCAGAGAGCGCCAAGGAGAGAGCACTAAGGCAGAAAGCGTCAAGGCAGAGAGTGCCAAGGCAGAGAGCATCAAGGAGAGAGCACCAAGGCAGAGAGCGTCAAGGCAGAGAGTGCCAAGGCAGAGGGCATCAAGGAGAGAGCATCAAGGAGAGAGGATCAAGGAGAGACCGCCAAGGCAGAGAGCACCAAGGCAGAGGGCACCAAGGGAGAGGGCGCCAAGGCAGAGAGCGCCAAGGAGAGAGCATCATGGGAGAGAGCATCATGGGAGAGAGCATAACGGTAGAGAGCGCAGAGGCAGAGAGCATCAAGGCAGAGAGCATCAAGGAGAGAGCGCCAAGGCAGAGAGCGCCAAGGGAGAGGGCACCAAGGAGAGAGCATCAAGGCAGAGAGCATCAAGGCAGAGAGCATCAAGGCAGAGAACATCAAGGCAGAGAGCGCCAAGGCAGGGAGCACCAAGGAGAGAGCATCAAGGCAGAGAGCATCAAGGAGAGAGCGCCAAGGCAGAGAGCATCAAGGAGAGAGCGTCAAGGCAGAGAGCGCTAAGGCAGAGAGCGCTAAGGAGAGAGCACTAAGGCAGAAAGCGTCAAGGCAGAGAGTGCCAAGGCAGAGAGCATCAAGGAAAGAGCGTCAAGGAGAGAGCATCAAGGCAGAGACCACCAAGGCAGAGAGCGCCATGGCAGAGAGCGCCAAGGCAGAGAGCGCCAAGGCAGAGAGCACTAGGGCAGAAAGCGTCAAGGCAGAGAGTGCCAAGGCAGAGAGCATCAAGGAGAGAGCACCAAGGCAGAGAGCGCCAAGGAGAGAGCACTAAGGCAGAAAGCATCAAGGCAGAGAGTGCCAAGGCAAAGGGCATCAAGGAGAGAGCATCAAGGAGAGAGCGCCAAGGCAGAGAGCACCAAGGCAGAGGACACCAAGGGAGAAGGCGCCAAGGCAGAGAGCGCCAAGGCAGAGAGCACCAAGGCAGAGAGCACCAAGGCAGAGAGCATCAAGGCAGAGAGAATCAAGGAGAGGGCGCCAAGGCAGAGAGCGCCAAGGAGAGAGCACTAAGGCAGAAAGCGTCAAGGCAGAGAGTGCCAAGGCAGAGAGCATCAAGGCAGAGAGCGCCAATGCAGGGAGCACCAAGGAGAGAGCATCAAGGCAGAGAGCATCAAGGCAGAGAGCATCAAGGCAGAGAGCATCAAGGCAGAGAGCGCCAAGGCAGGGAGCACCAAGGAGAGAGCATCAAGGCAGAGAGCATCAAGGCAGAGAGCATCAAGGCAGAGAACATCAAGGAGAGGGCGCCAAGGCAGAGAGCGCCAAGGAGAGAGCACTAAGGCAGAAAGCGTCAAGGCAGAGAGTGCCAAGGCAGAGAGCATCAAGGAAAGAGCGTCAAGGAGAGAGCATCAAGGCAGAGAGCATCAAGGAGAGAGCGCCAAGGCAGAGAGCGTCAAGGCAGAGAGCATCAAGGAGAGAGCGCCAAGGCAGAGAGCGCTAAGGCAGAGAGCGCCATGGCAGAGAGCGCCAAGGAGAGAGCTCTAAGGCAGAAAGCTTCAAGGCAGAGAGTGCCAAGGCAGAGAGCATCAAGGAGAGAGCGCCAAGGCAGAGAGCGCCAAGGAGAGAGCACTAAGGCAGAAAGCATCAAGGCAGAGAGTGCCAAGGCAAAGGGCATCAAGGAGAGAGCATCAAGGCAGAGAGCACCAAGGCAGAGGGCACCAAGGGAGAGGGCGCCAAGGCAGAGAGCGCCAAGGCAGAGAGCACCAAGGCAGAGAGCGCCAAGGCAGAGAGCACCAAGGGAGAGGGCGCCAAGGCAGAGAGCATCAAGGCAGAGAGCGCCAAGGCAGGGAGCATCAAGGAAAGAGCGTCAAGGAGAGAGCATCAAGGCAGAGACCACCAAGGCAGAGAGCGCCATGGAGAGAGCACTAAGGCAGAAAGCGTCAAGGCAGAGAGTGCCAAGGCAGACGGCATCAAGGAGAGAGCGCTAAGGCAAAGAGCACCAAGGCAGAGGGCGCCAAGGGAGAGGGCGCCAAGGCAGAGAGCGCCAAGGAGAGAGCATCAAGGAGAGAGCGTCAAGGAGAGAGCATCAAAGCAGAGACCACCAAGGAGAAAGCACTAAGGCAGAAAGCGTCAAGGCAGAGAGTGCCAAGGCAGAGAGCATCAAGGAGAGAGCACAAAGGCAGAGAGCACAAAGGAGAGAGCACTAAGGCAGAAAGCGTCAAGGCAGAGAGTGCCAAGGCAGAGGGCATCAAGGAGAGAGCATCAAGGCAGAGACCACCAAGGCAGAGAGCGCCATGGAGAGAGCACTAAGGCAGAAAGCGTCAAGGCAGAGAGTGCCAAGGCAGAGAGCATCAAGGAAGAGAGCACAAAGGCAGAGAGCACAAAGGAGAGAGCACTAAGGCAGAAAGCGTCAAGGCAGAGAGTGCCAAGGCAGAGGGCATCAAGGAGAGAGCGTCAAGGAGAGAGCATCATGGGAGAGAGCATAACAGTAGAGAGCATCAAGGCAGAGAGCATCAAGGCAGAGAGCATCAAGGAGAGAGCGCCAAGGCAGAGAGCGCCAAGGCAGAGAGCGTCAAGGAGAGAGCGCCAAGGCAGAGAGCGCTAAGGCAGAGAGCATCAAGGAGAGAGCGCCAAGGAGCGAGCATCAAGGCAGAGACCACCAAGGCAGAGAGCGCCATGGCAAAGAGCGCCAAGGCAGAGAGCGCCAAGGCAGAGAGCGCCAAGGAGAGAGCACTAAGGCATAAAGCGTCAATGCAGAGAGTGCCAAGGCAGAGAGCGTCAAGGAGAGAGCACCAAGGCAGAGAGCGTCAAGGCAGAGAGCGTCACGGCAGAGAGCATGTATAACCTTTAAATCTTTTATTTGCTAATATCTTTCATTATTTATCCTGTATTATAACCCCACTAATACACAGTAAGTCAAATAAGTATTTGAACACCCTGCTATCTTGCTCCCACTTAGAAATCATGGAGGCTCTGAAATTGTCATCGTAGGAGCATGTCCAATGTGATAGACATAATCTAAACAAAAAGATACCCAGAAACAATCACAATCTACGATTTTTAAAAACTATTTATTTGTATTATACACCTATGGGAAATTACCAATCAGCTTGGTGAAAAAAGCTCCAGTGTTGGAGCAATCATTAGAAAATGGAAGAAGCTAAACATGACTGTCCATCTCCCTCAATGCAAGATCTCACCTATTGGAGTCTCAATGATCTTAAGACAGGTGAGAAAAATGTGCCCAGAACTACATGGGAGGAGCTGGTCAATAACCAAAATACCTTATGGTCATAATTCCACTAACTGTGCTTGGAGGAAGAAGAATGATAAGAAACCATCCCAAGAACACCATCCCTACTGTGAAGCATGGGGGTGGTAGCATCATGCTTTGTTGAGATTTGATCCTGGAACTGGTAAAACATTAGCGTGCCGCAGGTTACCAGCCCCTCCGCCGCAGTGGAGCAGCTTTGGCGAGGCAAAGGAAACAGCGCCAGGAGCTTCAGCACTGCGCTAAAAAACGCTCAGATGATGTTGTTCAGGAAATGTTCGGGGCAATCAATACACTCTGTAAATAAAATTATAATTTCCAACTATCAACCTGTTTAGTAAATCAGACTTATTTATTTACCAATTTATTTTAATACAAATTTAGACTAAAAATATTATACAATACAGCCTTAAAATATATATATATTAGACCTGTTTTAAGGTCTACATATCCAAAATGGGTTTATATGATTCACTAGAACCATTTCAGTTGATGACATCATCACTACTCATGCATTCCATTGAGAAAAATGTCAGCCGTCAAACTGACGGCCAGGAGGAGTCCTAGGAGGATTCTGGGAGCGTTAAATAGAGGAGGGGCGGGGCCATGATCCCTCCCTCAGTTAGAGCAGTGAAGATGGATGGAGGCTGGGTCTTCCAGCATCACAATGAGCCGAAGCACACAGCCAGGATAACCAAGGAGTGGCTCTGGAAGAAGCAGATCTAGGTTCTGGTGTGGCCTAGCCATTCTCCAGACCTAAACCCAATAGAGAATCTTTGGAAGGAGCGACAGTCCAGAAACCTGACTGATCTAGAGAAAAACTACAGGAAACATTTGACCTCTGGGAACAAAGGCTACTGGACCAAATATTAACGTTGATTTTCTCAGGTGTTCAAATACTTCTTTGCAGCTGAATCATACAAATTATCATAGATTGTGATTTCTGTATTTTTCTGTATCATGTCTCTCACAATGGACATGCAAGAGCCTCCATGTTTTCTAATTGGGAAATAGCAGGGTGTTCAAATACTTATTACCTCACTGCAGACATAATCCATATCCTAACTTTCCTGTATAATCAGTATATAGCTTCCATATTTATTTATTTTATAGCTTCCTGCAATTACTCTCTGTTTATATAAAGCATTTATAGTCCATGCATACATAGTCTCTGAACAGATGTAAATAAATATTCATATCCTGTAGAGCATTTGTGGATAGATGCAACCTACATTCCATTGATTTGTAGTAGTGGCAGTGTTAATGTAACCTGACAACAGCCAGCTGCATGTCTCGCTCCGCCTAGCTCCTCTCACTTACATCTGGGAACCCGCTCATTGAAAGTGATTTCCCCAACCGAATTTATGGTCTGGCCAATCAGGACGCAGGGCGGGTGTGTCCTGCATGTGACGTAGTGGAGAAGCGAGTTCTGTAAGTCGTTCGTCTATACTTTTTTGGTTGGCTTCTTTTTTTTAAATAAGTCTGCTGTGCACAATGTTGCCTTTTATCCGCACATTTTCATGGCACAAACGACATTGATCATTTACCGACATTACGCTGATTCCACTGTTGCTATATCCAAGATGTCGGCTGTTCTGTTTTGTTTTTTTCCTGCGTAGCTCTCACAGCGTCACGGGTTAGCTTTGGTGTGAGTGGTTGAAATAGCACGTCGATAAAGATGACAGACAAGTGGCTTATCCAATCATATGCAAGGAGTTTTGATAAGGCCCAGCCTTCAGTAAAGGCAATTCCTATGGCGGTGTCCCAGATGTATGTGAGTGGAGCTAGGCGGAGCGAGACATGCATCTGGCTGTTGTCAGGTTAGTGTTAATGACCATAAAGTTGAATTCTATTCTATTCTAACCACTATGTTATTTTCTATTTGTCTATAAAGTACATGAAAGTGTGCCGATAATAAACTGTCCTGTAGAACCGTTAGTTCATTGGTAATATTATTTCAAATCTCCACTGGTTAAAAAATGATGATGGGAATTAATAAGCTGGGTTATTTTGGTGAGGAGAAATTTCTTAATAAAAAGGGGCGTGTCCGTCGGCGCGCGCGGCTTGACCGGTGAGGAAGACACGCACTGACAGGTCCGTGCAGCGGGGGGTTTTGTCTGGTTGTCTGTTAAAAACAAGTCAAAAAATCAAGGAAGAACGATAAAACACAGTCAGAGTTTATCTCAGCGCCGCAGATCAGCCATGTAGGAAACTGATGGCAGTTTGCACCCAGAGGACGCCGCCCGGTAAGGAGACGCCGCCCAGGGGAAAGAAAGACGCTCCGGTGAGATCTGGACCTTATGTTTCTTTTTGGGGATTTTTGCTGGTACCACTCTGTTTCTAATCTTTTTTTTTGGGGACTTTGGACTTAAACGGTTCGGGATTTTTGCATTGGGTTAGGAGCGTATGGAACTCCTGTTTGGAAATATTTATTAAAAATAAAGAGAACGGACAGTTTTGGATTTTCAGACATTTGGGATGTTTGTTTTGTTTTTTGCAGATATAATTTGAGACTTTGAGTTTACTTATAAATTGGTTGTGAAGGTTTTTGGGTTATTGATCTATTTTTACTAAAATATTATTGAATGAAACTTTGGATTCTTGGTAGTAGTGCAATTTTTTTATTATTTATTTTTTAATAAATCTTTGTTTGCTAACAAAATAAACATAATCCTACTAAGTGGTTGGATATTTTATTCTTTTCGTCTCATATTTATATTGTATCACTAATTGCCTGTTTTCCTGTGACAACCCCCCCCCCCCCCTTGAGTATTTGTGAGTTCTGCTTTTAACCAAGCTGAATTTAACAGCTCTGTGTGACGACCACCTAAAGGGCTTCAGTGATATTTAGTGTCCAACCTGAGCTGTTGTTTCCCAGCCCTGCTTTGAAGCGCTTCATAGGCTGTAAATAATTTAAACTATTCCTTGGAGGTTAAGGTGCCTCCAAACCAGACATCCCATAACGCAGCCGGTTCATACCGTCAGCGTGTTCTTGGAGTATCGCAGCAGCAGGGAGGTGTCGTAGACGGAGTTACGCGTCATGGCGGAGCATCCTCCCAGCTCCGTGGGCCGTCCGTCGAGATCGTGGTCGTACGACAGCGTCCCGTTTCCCAGCATCACCGAGACGTACGGGAAAGTCCTCTGCAAGAGAGACACTGGAGTCACCTCCCTCAGAGACAAGGCCCCCTCCCCTCCAACGTTTCACTGTCCTTAGTGAGGCAAGTGCCTTCATGAACTTTGACTAGGCCATTCTAACCTGAACCATGCTGCTCTCTATTAGAGATTTCCTCCCCCCCCCCCCCTGTCTTTGATTATTTTCTAATTTGCTCTGTTCTGTTTTCTGTCTGAAGGACACCATCCCGCAGCATGATGCAGCCGCCAGCATGCTTCACATCAGGACAGACTCCATGTCTGCCACAGAAGTCTGCTTTAAGGTGAGAAGCATCAGAGGGTCAGCTTCTCAGCAGCAGTCAGACACGGCGGTGGTGGTATGATGGTCTGGGAGCCGCTTCACAACTGGAATCACTTCCTGCTCTCTAGCAGAACATTCCTGGAGGAGAATGTTGACAATGTCCATGAAAAAAAAACGCCTGATCCTTAAAGGTTCATTAGATTTATTTTTAAACTCAGACTTCCTTTAACCTCTTAAAACCACCGGTGGCGGCGACCCGGGGGGGCAGTGTATTAACTGTGAAGGAAATTAGTTAAATAAATGACCCAGTTTGATTTTTCTTTTTTATTCATGGCAAGTAACAGTGTAATAAACAGCTACTCTTAAAATAAGCAAGTTGGTAGTTTAAGTGATTTTGAGGAAACGCCATGATGAGGATGCTTCATCTTCGTCTGAACTGCTTCACCGCCTTTGAAAGCAGCTCAGGATCATTAGCAAAATAAATAAGGCGACGCCATCTTTATGGGGGTTAAAGGAAACAGTCGTGACACAACGTGAAATGATCATGTATCTGAATCCATGAAAGCTTCAGCAGCTGTCCATAATAAACGCTGTTCCTGCTCTCCGTCGTTGTCCTGGTTACGTCTCTCCCCTTTTCTCCCTCAGTCACCGAGCGGCGCTAGCCGCCTCTGAATGGCAGAGATTTATTGATTAAAACTAGTTTCTACAGGCACCCTTCAAATTATTACATTGGTTTAAATATTTTGGTCTATAAAGAAATAGTAGAAAATGTCATTATGGCGATTAATAATAACCAGCAATACGTAGAAAAATGTTTTATAGAAAGTTTTAAATATGCAGATGTGCTGGTTGACAAATGAATAGCCGTAACTTTTCAGTCATTTCTCCATCTAATAAAGGTCTTTAAATGATGGTGACCTGTTGGGCCGCTATGATCCTTCCTCTGAACTTCTCTCTGCTGATGACGATGTTGGACTAAAAATGGCAGAGGAGTTGATAATCAATGTGTTTGGCAATCTGACACTTTAAACAGAGAAGACATTTCTAAAGCAGACCTCCTCTGATACGTCATCGTCGTCATCATCATCATCATCACCATCACCTTTCTACAGACCGACTCCAACATCGATTTCTTTCGGCGTCACAGTTCTTCACCATAAGGTTGATCTGTTCCAGTGAAACAACTTCATGGTTTGAGGGCCAAGGACCACCAGCACTATAGCGTCACCAGATCGGCCGCAGACCAGCATCAGACTGGCACCAGCTAAGCCAGCACTTCACTCAACCAGCACCACATTCCACCAGAGGGTCACTAGACCAGCACTGCACCGGCACTGGCACTGGACCGGCATCGACTTCTAAACCTTCACCTTATATCTAAACCAGCAGAAAGCCATCTGCAGTTGGACGATGGGTTTCTACTCACATCATGGGTCTTCACTGCGTTTGGGTAGGTGTCCACAAATACTCCCAGTCCAACAAACTGGTTCATGTTCCCGAAAACTGGACCTGCCAGAGTTGAAGAAGAGCAAAGAGAGGAAGGAGGAGGAGGAGTGATGAAGAACGAACTGAAACCGACTGAGCAGTAACTGATCTATAGGAGGTCTCATTCCCTGATCACCATCCTCCTCCTCCATGCATTCCACCTACCATTCTGCATGCGGTCTCTGGTGAGCCAGATGGCCAGTCCATCCCCGTTCAGGTTCTTCTTCCCGCTGCCGTGGATTTTAAAGTGAACTTGGAGTTCCCAGTCCCTCAAAACCAGAGGCTGCAGATCAGGAGAGAGGATTCAGCGGCGTGGGGGGGGGGGGGGGGGGGGGGGGGGTGGTCAGGGACATCAGACCCATGGGATCATTAGTCAGAGAGAACAGAGGGAGGTTCTTCACGCCCAGACCTGAAACCTGCTTCACCAAGTAAAGAACATCAGATCACAGCCAACAGCGCCTGATGGTCCGACCAGCGAGGAGAACTGATCCACTTTAATTCATTAAAACCTCCATTCATTAGCAGGTTGACTGGTTAGTCAGACCGTCTGACCAATGCTTCCCTTTGCTGGATGATCTAAAACACGGACCAGTCAGGAAGAAGGAAAAGTCCTTTAGACCCCACAGACCTGGAAGGACCAGATCTACGAATCTACCGATCAACCGGATCTACTGATCAACCAGATCTACCGATCTACCAGGTCTACCGATCTACTGATCAACCAGATCTATCGATCAACCAGATCTACCAGGTCTACCGATCTACTGATCAACCAGATCTAACAATTGAGTTAGAGCCTCGGTTCAACACTTACGATGCGACTCCACACTGATGAACCAGATCTACTGATGAACCAGATCTACTGATCTACCAGATCTACTGATCAACCAGATCTACCGATCAACCAGATCTACCGATCAACCAGATCTATCGATCAACCAGATCTACCAGGTCTACCGATCTACTGATCAACCAGATCTAACAATTGAGTTAGAGCCTCAGCTCAACACTTACGATGTGACTCCACACTGATGAACCCGATCTACCAGATCTACCGATCAACCGGATCTACTGATCAACCAGATCTCACAATTGAGTTAGAGCCTCAGCTAAACACTTACGATGCGACTCCACACTGATGAACCAGATCTACCGATCAACCAGATCTACCGATCAACCAGATCTACTGATCAACCAGATCTACCGACAACCAAATCTACCGATCTAAAGATTAACCAGATCTACCGATCTACCGATCTAAAGATTAACCAGATCTACCGATCTACCGACAACCAGATCTACCGATCTAAAGATTAACCGGATCTACCGACCAACCAGATCTACCGATCCACCAGATATACCGAGTTAGAGCCTCAGCTCAACACTTACAATGCGACTCCACACAGCTCCCTGTCTGCTCTGCAGGTCAGGGGTCAGTCGGACGTGGTCGGGCGTCACCATGGCGGTTCCCATCAGATCCCACTGGGAGGAGCTAGAGAAGCCCAGTCCTGCAGAAATCAGGAGAAAACGGTTCAGGAAACTCTCTGCCCCTTTCTAAGGAATCACTCAGTCCACAGACGGGACTGAACATTCTATATCCTGAAGATCTACCGGCGGGACTGAACAATCTATATCCTGAAGATCTACGGGCTGGACTGAACAATCTATATCCTGAAGATCTACCGGCTGGACTGAACTATCTATATCCTGAAGATCTACCGTCTGGACTGAACAATCTATATCCTGAAGATCTACTGTCTGGACTGAACAATCTATATCCTGAAGATCTAATGGCTGGACTGAACAATCTATATCGTGAAGATCTACCGGCTGGACTGAACAATCTATATCCTGAAGATCTAACGGCTGGACTGAACAATCTATATCCTGAAGATCTAACGGCTGGACTGAACAATCTATATCCTGAAGATCTACCGGCGGGACTGAACAATCTATATCCTGAAGATCTACCGGCAGGAATGATCAATCTATATCCTGAAGATCTACCGGCGGGACTGAACAATCTATATCCTGAAGATCTACCGGCTGGACTGAACAATCTATATCCTGAAGATCTACCGGCTGGAATGATCAATCTATATCGTGAAGATCTACCGGCTGGACTGAACAATCTATATCCTGAAGATCTACCGGCTGGACTGAACAATCTATATCGTGAAGATCTACCGGCGGGACTGAACAATCTATATCCTGAAGATCTACCGGCTGGAATGATCAATCTATATCCTGAAGATCTACCGGCTGGAATGATCAATCTATATCCTGAAGATCTACAGGCTGGAATGATCAATCTATATCCTGAAGATCTACCGGCTGGAATGATCAATCTATATCGTGAAGATCTACCGGCTGTAATGATCAATCTATATCGTGAAGATCTACCGGCTGGACTGAACAATCTATATCCTGAAGATCTACCGGCTGGAATGATCAATCTATATCCTGAAGATCTACCGGCTGGAATGATCAATCTATATCCTGAAGATCTACCGGCTGGAATGATCAATCTATATCCTGAAGATCTACCGGCTGGAATGATCAATCTATATCCTGAAGATCTACCGGCTGGAATGATCAATCTATATCCTGAAGATCTACCGGCTGGAATGATCAATCTATATCCTGAAGATCTACAGATTGAATGTGGGAAAACAGGATAATTTAAACCATGAAAGCCACAAACTAAGATCTAGAATCTCAGGTTTAATAAGAACAGACATGCAGAGTCTATTCTGCTATTTTCTGTTTTTAAGGTGGAAAATATCTGCTTCAGAAATAAAAAGTTAAATTCAAACATTTCAAAGATAATTTAGTAAAACCTCCAGAAATACCAGAACAGATGCCACCCATCATCTCATGATCTCAATAATTAACAAATGATCAATTAATCCAAACATATTTTGAGTTCATTAACATTTAGAAATAAAATGAATGTTTTTTAGGTATAACTTTGTCAGTAGATGAAGGGAAGCTGTGATCTGAGGGAAACTGATCAGCTCCTAATTAATTAATCAGTTAAATGAAAGCTTTCATCTTCGTGTCTCTAATGAAGCTAACTGGTTAGCTCTGAACAGCAGAACTATGAAGTTCCAACTAATGTTTTAACAGAAGTTTGCGAAATAAAATCACTGAAAGAGTAGAAAATTCATCTAGATCTTTTGAATCAGAGCTGCAGCTTGATGATCAGAACCAATCTATGATCATCAGCCTGATGGATTGGTTGGGTCTAGTTTTTATTTACTGACTGATTTACACAGTAGAAAACCTGAAATAAACCTAAATGAATAAAGTTCATATAAGCAGCCAGGAGCCCTGACCACCGGTTCTGGTTCCGGTTCCGGGTGACTGCGGCTCCAGCAGACCTCACCTCGGTACGGCTTCACCAGAGAATATTCCCGCTTCAGAAAGTCCTCCATGAACTGCTGCTCATCCGCCCGGACCCGCTGGCTGAGAAGGCCCGCGGCCAGGAGCAGCAGCAGGCCTCCCTGGAGGCGCTTCACCGGCGGCCACAGACCGCGGGAACTACCGCTGAACACAGCCATGTTTAGGAGGCTGACACTGGCCGCCATCTTTTCCCTCCCACTCTGAACGGGTCACGTGATCCAGCCGGAAAGCGCGTACGAGCTGACGGGGCTCGGTGTAAATGATTTGTGAAGCCGCCGCCATATTGGTCAGGGAAAGAGGCATTGCCCTAAAAACAAGTTGTATAAACAAAACTCGCTATTTGGTGAATATTTTCCTTCATGTAGGTTATAACGAAACATATCCTGGTAATGCGTACATTTATAACTCATGTCACTTTATTTATTCATCTGAACTTTTCATTTTATAAAGTTCAGAGGAAGGTAGAGTAGCAAAGCGCTGCACTCATGTAAGCAGGGGCGGATTTACGAAATGTGGGGCCCTAGGCAAAAAAGCTAGGGGGCCCTCAGACATCCCAAGTTCCAAAAACTCATTTCAGGGAGATGCTTTTTGAACCCCCACCCCCTCCGACCCCACCACACATCACATACCACCTCCTGCACCCCACCCCTCCGCCTATCATCTGCCATTTATTCAGCCATTTATTCCCTGCCTCCTTTTTCAAACATCAAGATGTGCCCAGCAGGGATAAAGACAGCTAGGACTGATTTAAAGCACTTTTTAGAAAAGACAAAGAAGAATGAACAATCTGGGAATTACATGGAAAAAAATAGAATATAGTCTGCTTTTTCTAGATGTTTGTAAATCTGCATAGCTGCTCATAAATAAACACATTCTCAGAAAATAAATACTTTTTATATATTATAAAAAAAAGATAATGCTGACCAATAGATTCTCCATTATTAAACTGGTACATTATTTCTATAGGTTTGTGAAATAATATTGGACCATGGAAAATACAGATTTATCTTCACAGCCTCAGAAAGGAAAGATTTATATGCAAAATGTAAAGCTGTTCAGGAAATAATTTTTTGTTGTTGGCATTTGTATAAATATACTGGTGTGGTAACTTAGTATACGTTTGACTGGTTTTTTGTATACGTCTATTTTGAATTGATGATGGGTCCCTATGCAGTCTGAAGATCTCCATTATCAATCCTTCTTTCCTCATTTTACCACTTTAAACATGATCAATAACTTCAGAGAACATTTATTCTGAAATCTTTACCAGTTTGACATGAAAGGGAAGAACAAACTCTGTAAACATTAAATCCTTTTAAACTGTTCTTCTCTGTTAATCTTATATTTTAAATCTTTTTTTCTTTGTGATTTAAGTTTTTTTATTTAAACAATCAAACAAATAAGCTACGAATTTAAATTGTATAATATGCAGAATAAAAAAGCTTATAACACACGCTCAGACAATTAAATAAAAAAAAAAGGGGCTCCTGGATGATGAAGGGAAAAAAGGGAAAGTAAATTGTAACATCATATTGAATATATGCGTCTAATACGCACACATATCTTAACAAATATTAGAATAACAAGGTTGAAAACTGTAACGTTCTCATTCCTGCCAGTTTTATAATTAAGCCACTAATGAGAAGTCAGATACACTTTAAAAAATCTCAATTGTCTAATCTAGTCAGCATGACCTCATATGACACAGTTTCAGTCGTTAACCCTTTCCATTGCTGGAATGCAGGGTGTTCGGGAACCTGCAGTGTCTCAGTATAATTATGCAGCTGAGGTTAGTCCAACCATCAACACTGAGTCTGCCTCTTCTCTGAGCCGGGATATTGCTGTTCTGTCTCCAAGAACAAACATAGACGTCCTCACAGGACAAAGAGAGTTACGTCTATCCATGCCTCTAGGAGTTTAAGTATTCTGTCCCAGAAAGGTTTGACTAAAGAACACTCCCATGGAAGATGTAGAAAAGGTACCTTTTTTTTTTTAACACTTATAACACTTTTTTTAGATTTTTTATTTTAACCTAATCTTATTCATTCCTTCTAATGATGATGTCCCAAACAATGATGGAAAAGGTTCGGTGTTTCCTGAGGAGGCTTCCTGGACCAGACTGTCCTGTGAAGAAGTGCTTTTGGTTCCATAGACCTCCTGTTATTGGCCTCCGTCAGGATTTACAGGAATGCTGCCCAGGCTGGTGCTGTTAAACGCTGTCCATGGTGCTGACCGTTTATCCCAAACTGACACATTCTCCAATATCATGATTTCTTCTGCTGGTTGTTCTGTTTCCTTTTATCTGATCAACGGGACTCCGTGTGGACTAGTGAGCACTGCCAGCGCTGATCGGACAGGACACCATGACATGACGAAGACCTTAATGCTTCCTCTGGCAGTGCAGCCTGCTGTTAACAAACCACCAAGAAGTGTCTTTCTAAGCAGTGTGGACATTAAAAGCGAGCAAACACCTCTGCACATAAATATTCCCAGTCCTCCATCAGCAGACCTGAGGGAACACGCTCACTCAGTCAGAGCAGCTGAAATATTCTCACAGCTCATTTCAGACTCTTTAAGGACCTTTAGATCCCACAGTTTGTGCTGACATCAGCCTTTGGGGGACGGGATCCTTTGGGGGAAGGGATCCTTTGGGGGAAGGGATCCTTTGGGGGACAGGATCCTTTGGGGGACAGGATCCTTTGCAGGACGGGATCCTTTGCAGGACAGGATCCTTTGCAGGACGGGATCCTTTGGGGGACAGGATCCTTTGCAGGACGGGATCCTTTGGGGGAAGGGATCCTTTGGGGGACAGGATCATTTGCAGGACGGGATCCTTTGCAGGACGGGATCCTTTGGAGGACGGGATCCTTTCGGGGACAGGATCCTTTGCGGGACGGGATCCTTTGGGGGACAGGATCCTTTGCAGGACGGGATCCTTTGGGGGACAGGATTCTTTGCAGGACGGGATCCTTTGCAGGACGGGATCCTTTGCAAAATATGCTCACAGCTCATTTCAGACTCTTTAAGGACCTGTAGATCCCACAGTTTGTGCTGACATCAGCCTTTGGGGGACGGGATCCTTTGGGGGAAGGAATCCTTTGGGGGAAGGGATCCTTTGGGGGACGGGATCCTTTGGGGGACGGGATCCTTTGGGGGACGGGATTCTTTGCAGGACGGGATCCTTTGCAGGACGGGATCCTTTGCAAAATATGCTCACAGCTCATTTCAGACTCTTTAAGGACCTGTAGATCCCACAGTTTGTGCTGACATCAGCCTTTGGGGGACGGGATCCTTTGGGGGAAGGAATCCTTTGGGGGAAGGGATCCTTTGGGGGACAGGATCCTTTGGGGGACAGGATCCTTTGCAGGAAGGGATCCTTTGGGGGACGGGATCCTTTGGGGGACGGGATTCTTTGCAGGACGGGATCCTTTGCAGGACGGGATCCTTTGCAAAATATGCTCACAGCTCATTTCAGACTCTTTAAGGACCTGTAGATCCCACAGTTTGTGCTGACATCAGCCTTTGGGGGACGGGATCCTTTGGGGGAAGGAATCCTTTGGGGGACAGGATCCTTTGGGGGACGGGATCCTTTGGAGGACTGGATCCTTTGGGGGACGGGATTCTTTGCAGGCCGGGATCCTTTGCAGGACGGGATCCTTTGCAAAATATGCTCACAGCTGATTTCAGACTCCTTAAGGACCTGTAGATCCCACAGTTTGTGCTGACATCAGCCTTTGGGGGACGGGATCCTTTGGGGGAAGGAATCCTTTGGGGGAAGGGATCCTTTGGGGGACGGGATCCTTTGGGGGACAGGATCCTTTGGGCCAATAACCTCTAAATGTACTTCTTCTTTATGTCACCTTTAGCTCTTTAGTTTTTTTACTTTATTTTATATAACTTTTTAGAAAATAGTCAAGATGAAAAATAAAACAATATTTAGAAATGATAAGAAACAAGAAAATACTAAAGAAATAAAACAAGTAGAACATAATTTTGGTTATGATAGCACCCATCCATAACCAAAATTAGTCATGTATCACTGATGTGATGTTTCTCCATTTTTCCCATTTGTCTTGACGTTGTTCTTCTTGTATCCTCAGTCTATGTGTTAGACTCTCTATCTCATATGATGTGTTCACAGTCACCTTTATCTCTTGTTAAATCTCAGTCTTTGGAAGGTCTAATATCAGAGATATAACGCGGTGCTACATCATCTCTTTCTCAGGTATGCTAGCATCTCAGCGGCACAGAGAGAATAAGCTAAATGAGCATTAAACTAATGTGTAAATGCAAAGTTCACTTCTCCTTAGAAAGACTGACTTCTGTTCAGAAAAAGAGCTACTCCAGATAATTATCAGCCATGTGCCAGCATGGTTTAATCATCCTGAAAGTGTTGACTTGACAGAGCTGAACCTCTGTGAGCGCAGACAGCTAACAGAGCTCTCCATCAGTCAGGGGAAAATCTGCTGCACCATAGAAGTCTGGATTTTACTCTCTGCAGCAGCTTCTGCTAAAAGCAGGTTAACAGGGTTAGTAGAGGTTGTTTTTTATGTGTTCACACTTTTAGCTGGAAGAAAAAGAACAAACTCCTGCATAGCTTTCTATGACCGATTATCAGGGCCAGCCTAGAGTTTAAAAATTTTTCCTTTTTAATTTCGAGAATAAAGTTGTAATATTACAAGAATTAAGTCCTCATTCAACAACCCATTACAGAGCGAAAGCTTGGAGCTCCGCCCATCAGATGACGGCCGACCAGCTCCACCAATCAGCAACCAGAGTCCACTTTGACATCCTGCCCAGTTTGATGCTGCTGCTAAAAGATTTCCTGATTAGTCAAACCGACGCTAAAGTATAACTTCACATGATGCTCCACATTCCTCATTTTAGGGAAGAAAGGGCTTCTGGGAAGAGTTGTCATGAAAGACTGGGGTTCATTAGACTGAAGCAGACATAGAAAAAGAAGCATAGATACAAAAGGCAACTGTCAACCAGCTCCACAGGCGGCCCCGTCCAGGAAACACACAGCCAGGCAGACGAGCTCCGAGCCAGCTCCCATGTCAGAGGATGAAGAGAGCACATCCAGTTAGTCACGGTCAGAGAAACAGGACTACACTGGAAAACAGGCCAAGCTCCAACATCTAGAAACAAAGGTGTTGATGGCAGCAGCACAGCTGATATTTCTCTCCAGGATGGAGTCACAGCCAAACAGGAACAGACCAGATGAAGCTACTATGAGAAAAAGCAGAGAGAGCAGAACGTTAGAGATTGAACTAACAGATTCTGCAGAGTGGGAGAATAGAGATAGAATGAAGCAGAATGATGAAAAAGGGGTCCCTATGTCCTCCAGCAGTCTAAGCCTATAGCAGCAGAACTATAGAGATAGATCAGGATAACCTGAGCCACTCTAACTAGAAGCTTTATCAAAAAGGAAAGTTTTAAGCCTAGTCTTAAAAGTAGACAGAGTGTCTGCCTCACGGACTAAAACTGGTAGTTGGTTCCACAGGAGAGGAGCCTGAGAACTAAAAGATCTGCCTCCCATTCTACTTTTAGAAATTCTAGGAACCACTAGTAAACCTGCAGATTGAGAGCGAAGTGCTCTGTTAGGAACATAAGGAACAATCAGATCTCTGATATCAGATGGAGCTTGGCCATTTAAGGCTTTATATGTGAGAAGGAGGATTTTAAATTCTATTCTGGATTTAACAGGAAGCCAATGAAGAGAAGCCAGGATAGGAGAGATATGATCTCTCTTTTTCATTTTCATCAGAACTCTGGCTGCAGCAGAGTTATCTGCCTTTCAACCCTGGGGGGGGGGGTCACTGGTCATGCCTCCCCTTTCGCCCTCTTGTGTCCTTTCTGCACACGGCCGTTCCTTTCCATTGAAGTCCCTAGGAGCCGCGTTTGCCATGGTTTCGCTCTGGGTTTATTCTGGCCTTGTTATGAGGTCCTTTCATAAGGACATAAACGTCTCCAAATGTTAGTTTACTCATTGCTTTCAGCCCGACAGCTGATGTAGCAGAGTTCTTAATGTTTTACTTTTCAACTAAAGCCCAACGATAAAACAACACCTCCTGGGAAACCATCACTTTCTACAGAGAAGCTCTTTTAAAGTGAAGCTCTCTTTATTGTCCAACCTTCAATCCGTCTTTCTCTCAATAAGCTAATAGGTCTAATGTGTCACATTGATTCCTGGGGGGGTTCCAGCCTCCCCCTTTCTGCCCGTCTCTTCCTCTTTCTTTACTCACCCGTCAGCTGATTTACAGCCCGGATGAGACCGTTTTCACCCAAACATTTGTCTACTGTCAGCTTTGCTGTGCAGGCAGACTTCATCCAGACAAAGTAGCTGAATAGATCAAAGTTGTCCAAAGTTGTTGTTATAAAATACGATGGTATATCACAGCTCTTTATGTTCAATCGCTCCTTTTTTAGTTTACAAGAAAATTCAAAGTTCTGAACAATAAACAAACAATACTGTAGGAAAACACTAATAGAAAAGCATCAGCTGCCTTATATGAAGAAATGAAACTCAGTATTAAAGGTAATAAAAAGAGTAATAAAAATTAAAGTGATATTATAATATTGAGAAAGAGGTAAAGACGAGTTGGACACAAACCTAAACTACAGATGTTTAGCTAACTCAGTCAATAAGCTCCGATAAACATGTTTCTAATCTGGATTTATAGACAGATATAGCTGGGTATCATCAGCATAACAGGAAAATAATACATGCTGCATAATAACTCTACCGATTGGGAGCATGTATAAAGTAAAGAGAATTGGTCCTAGCACTGATCCCTGTTGTACTCTGAGGGGGGATTTACCATTAGGCAATACTAGACAGACAGTTTAGGGCTCCAAGTTCCTGGGGGCCCCATAAAACTCTGTTTCCATGTATGGTTAATACAACTATCCCTTATTTCTGCACATTGATTATGTTTTTGATAAAAATCCTTTGGCTAAAATGCCATCAGAACGCTGATAATATTAAGTGTGTCTCAGCCCCCCCCTCAGTGTC